>SJYT01004705.1:76992-87931 GCA_006410635.1 Cephalophus harveyi | reverse complement strand
TCAGCGACCCCATGGACTGCAGCCCACCAGGCTCCTCCGTCCATGGGAGTTTCCAGGCAAGAGCACTGGAGTAGGGTGCCATCGCCTTCTCCGTAGAGCCTGCTTAAGTAAGACCAAGAAAGTAAGTTCTAACAATAGGTAGGTATTGACCTCTGGGTCGGGGGACCATAGATGACTTTTGTTTTCTTTCTATTCCTTCATGTACCGTCTAAATTCTCTGTCCCCAAATTGTATTCTTTTTCATTTTTACAGAAAGAAAGCGTCTCTTCTTCATTCATTTTGTTTCATGCTTGCTCAGACCGTTCACACCTCATTCCTACCATTCAATTCTTGCTTCCCATTTTTAGCCAGTTTTAGAAAGCTCCTGCTACTTTCAGGGGCATTTACATCCTAATTCTAAATGATGCATTTATTGTTTGCTTGTTTTATAGCAAAGCAAACACTTTAATCTCCATGGCATATGCATTTTTATCTACTGGACACTCTTCAGTAGCGTCACAAATGTGACTGAACAAGAAATACTTCCCTTGCTTCCTTTTAAGAATATAGTATTCCCAAGGAAATAGTCACAGCCTCCTTGAATATACATTTAAGAAACTCGATAAAGAGCAAAGGAAATGTAAACATTATGAAGTATTTTCCTATAATGTGCTATTAGCTTACACCCTGCCTTTCTGATGAAAGAACTAAAAACTAGTACAAAGTTGTCTGTTTCCATTATTTAATTCTGTCAGAATTATGCTATTTATTATTTGGGGTTAAAAAAATTGGAAATGGAAAAGAATCTTGTTGTTCTGCGATCCCTTTAAATGGCAAGTGCTCCTCTCTGAGTCCCCATTAGTTTTACTCAAACAAAATTTTATGGATGTAATACACATCTATGCAAACATGTAAAGATTGCAAGGGTCCTGTCTGAGTAATTCTGTTATGTGCCTGGGCCTCTGTAGTTGCCACAGCAGTCAAGAAACAGCGCCTTCACTGCGCAGGAGAAGCAGCCCTGCCGACGCCAGCGCTGCCGTGCCTAGGGCAGCCGCCTTCACACTGGCACCGCAGACTGGCCTTCGGTGGCTTTGAATTTTATGTGAATGGAGTTATATACTACTTGGTTTTTTTTTTGTTCCTTAACATAAACATCTGAGAGATTAATCCACGTTTTTACATGTATCAGTCATCTGCTCTTTGTTACTGCAGCATAGCATTTCTTTATATGAATATACTGCAATGCATTCATCCATTCCACTGTTGATGGACTTGTGAGTTGTCTCCAAGCTTGGACCATTATGACTGTGAATAATGACCGTACCTTTTCCAATCCTGACATCTTTTTCTTATTTTTCTTGACTTATTGCCCAGGCTAGAACCTCCGAGACAGTGTCAAATAAAAGTGTAGGTTGCACATGTCCTGGTCTCATTCCCAACCTCCGGGCAGGGCTTTCTGCCGTTCGCTATTTGTTCTGAAGCTGGCTACAGGCTTTTTAAATAGATGTTGTTGTTGCCGTCTACTCTAAGTCACGTCCAACTCTTTGGACTATGTAGGACTGTGAACACAAAATAAATCTCAAAAGAAGATTTAAATAAAGAATGAAATAAGTGTGATAAAAGGGTTAACGAAAAAATTCCAGAAAATTACTTTTAGTTTTACGTATTTAACTGGTTAATTTGTTTACATTCAACAACTTGCAAAGCATTAGTCATCTCATATTTGCTGTTTGGTCACCAAGTCATGCCCAACTCTTTTGCAACCCCATGGCCGTGGCCTACCAGGCTCCTCTGTCCATGGGATTTCCCAGGTCATTCCCTTCTCCAGGGGATCTTCCCAACCCAAGGATCAAACCCATGTCTCCTGCATTGCAGGTGGCTTCTTTATTGCTGAACCAACAGAGAAATCTTGTTAATAGATAGAGTTGGTCACATGAAGGTAGTTTCCTTCTATTTTGCTGAGAGGTTTTTTATTTTTGCTTTTTTTGAATGGGTATTAAATTTCATCAAATTTTTTAAGCACTTCTATGAGATATGATGTTTTCTTTGTTCTTTTAATGCAATGAATTATAATGATTGTTTCTTGTATAACTAAGCCAAAGTTACTTCATTAACCATGCTGTTTGTTTCTTTTTTGTATATCACTGGATTTGGCTTGCTAGCATTTTGTTTACATCTATGTTCATGAAAGACATTGACTATAATTTTTCTTTTCTGTAATATTCATATAGGCTTTTGTTCTCAAGATTATGGTGGCCTCAAAAAATAAGCTGACTATTGTTTTCTGTTCTCTGGAAGTGTTTGTATAATATTATTTTGTCCTTTAATGTTTAGGAGAATTCATTAATGGTGTCATTTTGGTCTGGAATTTTTTATGGGATGAGTTTTAAATAGAAATTTGATTACTTATATTTAGTGATAATCATATATTATTTCTTCTTATATCATTTTCTGAAAAAGGTTGTGTTTTTTCAATCAACTTGCCTATTTTATTTGACTTCTCAATTTGTTGGTTATTTAATATATTCTATTTATACACTTCAGTCCAAAATATTTTATAACTTTTATTGATCTCTCCTCTTTAAACAACAGATTTTATATAAATATACTCCAAATTTGGGGGCATTTGGTGGCTTCCTACTTTTTAGGTAGATTTTTAGCTTCATTTCACTGTGGCCAGGGAATATGCTCACTACTGTGTCATTTGAAATTTGCAGAGATATGTTTTATGGTCCAGTGTAGCTCAATCTGTAAATAATTCAAAAGCACTAGAAGCATTATTTATATTCTGAAGTTCTGGGTACAGTTTCCTAGATACACCAATAAGTTCCATTTTGTAAACCATGTTGTTAAGTTATCTATATTCTAGCTAAAGTTTGTATGCCTCTTCAGTCTGTTACTGAGAGACGTAACAGAAATCGTAATTTCAATCGTAATTAAAATCACCCTCTGTGACTGTCTCTAGTTTGAGGTGATTACAAATAAAGTTACTGTGAACATTCATATATAGGTTTTGTGTGAACGTAAATTTTTATTTGTCTTGGGAAAATAAATAGGAGTAGGATTGCTGGGTCTTATTTTAAGTGTATGTTTAATCTTATATGAAATAGAAACCCTTTCATTTCCCAGGTTGGCTGTGCCACTTTCCATTCCCACCAGAAACATATGAATGCCAGCGGCTTCAGTGCCTCTTTGCAAGTATTTGGCTCCGTCTCCTGTTTTCATCATGGTAACTAGAATGTGTGGCATCTCGTTGTGATTTTCACTTGCATTTTCACATCCTTAACTAAGGATGTTGAGCATTTTTCACGCGCTCAGTTGTGTATATGTTGTTTGTGGTGAAGTCTCCTTTCAACTCTTTTGTTCATTTTTAATTGAATGATTTGTTCTCTTATTATTGGGTGTTTTGAGAGATCTTTACATACTCTGGATTCAAGTCCTTTATCAGAAATATAATTTACAAATATTTCCCATCATTCTATAGCTTCTCTTTTTGTTCTCCTGAAAGTGTCTTTCAAAGAATAGATTTCAGTTTTGAGAAAGTCTAATATATCAGTTTATTCCTTGATAGATTGAGCTTTTGCTACCATGGCTAAGGAATTTGTGCCTAACCTAAGTTCACAGACTTTCTTCTATTTTTTTCCTGGTAATTTTAAAATTAAATTCCAGACCTTGTTTTTGAAGGATTGTAGATATAGTTTGAGGCTCTGGGTGATGTCATCTTCCTCCTCAGGAGAATAAACTTCAGTTTCTGTTAGGCAATTAGGTTAGAGGCAGAGTATTTTAATCTAATTGGGGTTTGAGATAACGCATATTTTAATCTGATTGGGGTTTGAGATAACGCAAATCTTGGTTTCAGTTTTTGTGAGGGCAGGTGTGTTCCCTCTTGCCCTAAAGTTTAAGCCTTCATGGGCTTCCCTTATAGCTCAGTTGGTAAAGAATCCGCCTGCAATGCAGGAGACCCCGATTAGATTCCTGGGTCAGGAAGATCCACTGGAGAAGGGAGAGGCTGCCCACTCCAGTACTCTTGGGCCTTTCCTTGTGGCTCAGCTGGTAAAGAAGCTGCCCACGATGCGGGAGACCTGGGTTCAATCCCTGGGTTGGGAAGATCCCCTGAAGAAGGGAAAGATTACCCACTCCAGTATTCTGGTCTGGACAATTCCATGGACTGTATAGTTCTTGGGGTCGCAAAGAGTTGGACGTGACTGAGCAACTTTCACTTTCACTTGAAGCCTTCATAGGGGCTCATTGAAAGTACAGAGTTTTTATCAGCCCTCTTCTCTGATGGGGCTTAAACTCAAATTTTTGTCTCATCAGCCTTGTGAGCCTGCCAGAAATTCTGCTTAGTTTTTATTAGTTTCATCCATTGTTGACAAATCAGCAAACGGCTCAGGAGAAATGTTCAACCAAATATCAGGCTCTCCCTAGCTTCCTTTTCTTCAGCATCACAGCTCTTCAGGCACAGAGGGAAGGTTCTCGGAAGCCCTTGGATGGCGTCAGATGTTTTCCTTATGCGGTTTTCATGATTTAGTCAATGAGAGGTTTGGTCTGATATGTAAGCTAGTCTGACGTAATCAAAAGCAGAATTCCTCACCATCAGTTTTGCACACTGACAGTTCTAGAAGCATCATACCGACTCAGTCTCAGAGATTAAGTTTCCTTTCTAGCAATTAGCCTAGACTGGAAGCTAAGACATTATAAGCATATAGGTTCGCATAGATGTGGGAAATGACTTTCTTTCCCTACAGAAGCAGAGATGAAGAAGAGGGATTCTCTCTCCAGTGTTTCTGGGAATATGTGTTTTACCAGCTTAGAATGAAAGAAGCTGATAACTTGACCACCTGTGCAAACTTGATATAACAATTTCTTTGCCTAAGTAGCATCAAAACTTAATTCCTCCTTCCTTCATTTTATGTCTATTGCCCCACCCCCTGTGCCCTCAAATGGGTCACCATAGCAAACACGTGGGTCAAGTAACAGTTAGCATGCTATCCAGGACTTAAGGTGTGGTTCCCTAGGATGACCCAGGATGAAGGAACTTATCTTCAAAGTGTCAGATGAGAGAAAGCTTACATAGTCAACATTAAATCTTTGACAGCAGCTCAAAAATAACTGAAATGAAAGAAATACCAGATATAAATGTATATGTGCCAGCTTTCAAAATTGAAAGTAAATTGTTCTAAGGATCCTAAATAGAAATGCTATAGAGCTTTTCAAGGGCTGCATCAACGGTCAGACCAAGTTGAGTGAGGTAACAGGTAAAGCAAGCAAAGGTAAGCTTTATACAGAATGTGTGTGTGCACGCTTAGTCGCTCAGTCGTGTCTGACTCTTTTTGACCCCATGGACTGTAGCCCGCAGGCTCCTCTGCCCATAGAATTTCCCAGGCAAGAATACCGGAGAGGCTTGCCATTTCCTACTCCAGGGGATCTTCCCGACCCAGGGATTGAACCCGAATCTCCTGCATTACAGGCAGATTCTGTACCACTGTGCCACCTGGGAAACCCTTTTATACAAAATACAGAAACGGAAAAAAAAGAAGGAGAAAAGGGGGGACTCTTAAAAGAAATGTTTAGGTTATAAGGATAAATGAAAGGTTTAGCTTAATAATAAGCAACTGGACTGAGATACACAGCTAAAACAAAGACTCATAATGTAAGGATATTCGGAGCCTTCTAAACTGAGCATCTTTAAAAGATAGGTAGCAGGTGTCACCTGTGTCCATTTGCTCCACACACAGAGGACAGAGTCTGTGGGATTAATCCACAGAGGAAAGGTTAGATTTCCAGCTCCGCTGTTAATTCATGGAGCGACCTTGGGAAGCTCATGTTCCCCAGGCTTCTGCAAAATGGCAGATTTTGAATGATCTTAAAGGCCTGTATGAGTATAACCCAGCATTGATTATTGATATAAGGGAGTACTGGACTTACATTTTTCCTGACATTTCACATCCAGTAAAATTCACTGTGGTGGTATTCAGGCTGCTTTTTAAAAAATCATAGAAGCATGAATTGTATAGCTTTCTACTCTTAATCACCAGTCATTTAACATATACAGATCAGACTGTAAATACAAGTACATACAATTTGCAGAGAACCTGGATTCATAAGCCTAATTGCCCATGGAAGTCATTACTTCAGACTCACACTGAGCTAAGTTTTGTGGATAATTTTACCCCCTGTGTACTCTACTTTTGGATAAGTAGATATTTACCTCACTCAAGGAGAAAAGAGACTTTATCACCAAACAGTTATGTTGAAACTAAAATTTCCTATCAATTGTTTTAAAAGATACAGTGCTAACTCCATCCTTTACCTGGTATCACCTTAACTTTTATTATTATATTTCTAGTTTGAAGCAAAAATCTAAATAGCGAAGCTCTTTTTAAAATTTTTAATTGGGGTGTAATTGCTTTACACTGCTGTGTTAATTTCTGCTGTGCAGCTACATGAACACATATATCCCTTCCCTCTAAACCTCCCTCCCAAGCCCCACCCCAACCCTCTAGGCCATCACATGGTGCTGGCCCACTAGCTGTCTTAAATAGTGAAGTTATAATAACTCAAAAGCAACCTATGAAACTGACCTTAGAAACTTTCATGCTTCTTTCACAGATGTTTTAGTAATTTATCTTATTTTTAAATTCCAACCCCCTCACTTAAAAGGCAGCTAACACTAGGGTACCCACCTGCAGTTATCCTAACATTTCACAAACACAGTTTAGTGACATTCAGAGGAGGCAGGAGCCTGTGGAGACAGCGCAGGCCAGCCCTAACGTCGCGCAGTTAGGGGATCAGAAACTCCAGACATGGAAGCCACTTCTCCAAGAAACACAGCCTCATTTCTAACAGAGTCCTGTTTTCCTGTCAAACTGCTCCTTGAGTCTAAGTTTATCAAATGTCCATGTAAGTGAAAATCATTTTACCAGTTGTTTAGACAGAGTTACAAAGCAAGACAAACTCGGTTCTTATTTTCAAAATCGGAAGTCCCAGGACAACCCGTCCCCCGTGTTTCTTGTCCGCCCGTGTCCCTCAGGACCTGGTGAGTGCTCAGCCAGGGCATCAAGCAAAGGGGCCAAGACGAGCTAAACAGGAGCGGCTCCCCCGGTTCAGAGGTGAAGGCAGGCCGTGTGGCAGAAGGAAGCTGAGTGGAGCGCTTTGGGGGACACAACCGTGACAAGATGCACTCTTCAAGGGGAGGCAGGAAGCAATCAGGGGTCTGAGCATGCATCACCTTTACCCTTAAAAGCCATCCAGCTTGCCCCAATGTTAAGTGGCATTTTGACTCTAGAGATTTTTTTTTTTTTTCAAATTTTATATACAAAGAGCTAGCCTTATTTTTTTAGTCAAGTAGAAGCCTTGGATAATCCATTCAAGGGAGCTCACTTCATCTCATTTCATGAAGCCCACATCCTTCGCTTTCTGATGGAAGAAAGGGTGGCGTGCATTGAGGCTGCGTTTCTAGATTTTTGAGCAAGCTTGGCAACAGCAGCACCCGCAGAGCTCTCCTGGGTGTGACTGAGGCAAGGGGGAGAGCTGGTGCACGCATGCACCCTTCAAGGGTTAGGGACAGCTTAACACCTGGCATTTTAGATGTGTTCTGTTTTAAAAGCACGTGGATCGGGTTTACTGCGTCCCAAGCCTTGTTCTCAGCAGTTCCCAGGACTGAACTGAGTGGCTCCTGAAACAGCCCTATCGGGCAGGTGCTGTCCCCCCTTGCGGTTGAGGAAACCGAGGTGTGAGGTTAAGGAACTCCCTCTAGGTCATCAGCTAGTGAACAGTAGAATCGAGACCTGAACCCAGGCAAGTCTGGCCCGAGGATTCCTGGCGGCCTTCAAACACAACGTCACGCTTGCTCCTGGGTGTGAGGAATAGGACAGGGACCCAGGAAATAAGGACAACCTCTTCTCTCCGCTCGACCTTCCCCGGGATTCTCTCGAGGAGTCACGGGGCTTGGCCTGGCTCAGCCCTTCACCCCTATACTCAGCATCTCTCTATCTGAACCGTCACTGTGCTCAGGTGACGCCTGAATGGTCTGTGGGAACCCCGTGTTTCACAGACATGCATCATCTGTTGATGAGGGAAATTGTCCCCTTCCTTGCCTGGCAGTGGGCAAGGGACCGGGGGCTCACCATGGAGGGCCCGGATAAGACAGGCTGCCAAATGCGGGGAATGAACACGCAAGGGCTAAGCTGGCGGCCGGTCAGGCACAAGCGTGGAGGCTGCTCGTGAAAGTGAGGGTCTGAGAGAGAGGAAAGTGCGGGCCCTCCGCTGCTTAGCACATTACCTGCCGAACACTTTACCTGCACTACCTCGTTTAATCCTCCTAACAGAGGAGATTGAAAACTATATTCTACCTTGAAGTAGAAGTCTTAGAGTCTGGGAGGGTTAACTATTTTGTCCAAGACCTCACAGCTTCTGTAAGCAGAGAAGAGGGGTCAGAATGCTCCTCTGAGGCCCAGAGCAAGCCCGTCCTAGCCCGCCTTCCCGAGCCCCGCGTTAGGACAGCTGACGGGGCTGAGCTAAGGGCAGACGTGCTGCGGCTTCTGGTAGGCTCCTTGCCAGGGCTAGCCAGGACTGGAAAGAAAGCAGGAAGCAGCTGATATGGCTCATAAGCTGGGGTTGAGTGCACAGGAGTCCAGAGGCCAGTGTTCAGGCGTGTGACCAAAGCGACAGTCCATGGCTAGGATTTCTGCCAAGACTGGCTGAACAGGCTTCTTGGAGACCGTATTTTTTAAAATGCATTTGAGCTCTTCTTGGGCAGACCCTCCAAGGATTCCCTGGTGGCTTAGAGGGTAAGGAGTCTGCCTGGAATGAGGGAGACACGAGTTTGATTCCTGGGTTGGGAAGATCCCCTGGAGAAGGAAATGGCAACCCACTTCAGTATTCTTGCCTGGAAAAATCCCACTGATGGAGGAGCCTGGCGGGCTAAAGTCCATGGGATTGCAAAGAGTCGGACGTGACTGAGCGACTTCTTGGCCGTGACCCTTGGGCCGACCCTGGTGGACCCCGGCAGGGCAGGCGCACGGTGTTGGGAAGCCTGGTAAACTGCCCTGAGCGCGAAGGGCCCCAGGATGCAGTCGGACACACTGCCGCCCCCGCAGTGGCTTTTACCGCTCGGACCGTGTGCAACCGAAGGGGCAGGTGGGGATGAGGTCATTTGGTGCTTCAGGTTTGTGGAATAAAACTGTTGGTTCATTTCAAGCATCTACATGGTTTTTCCGGAGAAGGCAATGGCACCCCACTCCAGTACTCTCGCCTGGAAACTCCCATGGACAGAGGAGCCTGGTAGGCTGCAGTCCATGGGGCCACTGAGTCAGACACGACTGAGCGACTTCACTTTCACTTTTCACTTTCATGCATTGGAGAAGGAAATGGCAACCCACTCCAGTGTTCTTGCCTGGAGAATCCCAGGGATGGCGGAGCCCAGTGGACTGCCGTCTATGGGATCGCACAGAGTCGGACACGATTGAAGCGACTTAGCAGCAGCAGCAGCAGCACATGGTTTTTCTGTACTGGGTAATTGCTATGTAACTTGAGGATAGGCACTGGGTCGTGTCAGGCCCTCACTTCAGTGCTTTTTCTTATGGTAAGAGTGAAAATAAGTGTCAGATGAATGAGTAAATCCTACTATGTTTTGCATACATTGGACTTGAATTATGTAACCAGTAGCAAATCAAACTGGGGCTCCATAGCATCAGCTATTCTGGTTCCTGCATTTTCTTCCATGTTTTACAGAGACGGGAAGCTCTGCGTTCACATTTAATATTTGCTCAGTGGATGGGTGGGGTGCCTTTCTTAGTGGTGTTTATGTTGTCCGTTATTCACAGCGAACCCCACGAGAGCATTTTGCAGCTCCTCGCCTGCCTTGTGGCATTGCGCTCAGGTGCAGATGTACAGCAAACAGAGCTCCTCTCTGGATTTCTTGAAACCAAACTGAATTTGAGATGCCAAGACTTACTAAAGGAGTTACTTTTGTTAACTATCTGATAAGCCAGAGGCCTTGTTCTTAGAGAAAAGTTCTCCAAAAATATTCTTTTGTCCCGAGGTCAACTTAATTTATGACAAGCTGCTGTATGTGAGTTGGCTTCTCAAATGCCATGAGCTGCTTTAGAGGCAAAATTCCTCCTGGAATAACAGCAGGCACACCCCAACATCTCTCTTAGCCCCTCTGTAACTTACCAACAAAATCCACCCTCCAGCTGCATCAGCTCTTGCCATGAATAAAACTGGATTTACTTCAAAGAGTTATAGAAAGTGAGCAAAGTTAACAAGTATCTGCCATTAAAACTTAATGCTGGAGAAAATGAATGCCCATATGAATGTCCAGTTTGTTGCTATAGTCTTTTCTAATTCTGGTCTTAAGTAGCCTAGTTCTCAGATTCCCATACTAGGGATAGAACTCAGTAAATACAGCAGGGAAGAAGGTTTTGCTCTGAGAGATTGTAGCAACTACTTCCTTAATAAATAAACCAAATCTGTTTTCACAGATGTCTCAACTAACGAATTATTCACAAGCTTCCTTCTAGCAAGTTAATGAAAAACTAAATGTTATAAATGTTTCCAAGTTTCCTAAACCTAATATAAATTCATGATACAGTGATTAATGCAGCCTCAGTTCAGTTCAGTTCAGTCGCTCAGTCGTGTCCGACTCTTTGTGACCCAATGAATCACAGCACACCAGGCCTCCCTGTCCATCACCAACTCCCAGAGTTCACTCAGATTCATGTCCATCGAGTCAGTGATGCCATCCAGCCAGCTCAATCTTGGTCATCCCCTTCTCTTCCTGCCCCCAATCCCTCCCAGCATCAGAATCTTTTCCAATGAGTCAACTCTTCACATGAGGTGGCCAAAGTACTGGAGTTTCAGCTTTAGCATCATTCCTTCCAAAGAAATCCCAGGGTTGATCTCCTTCAGAATGGACTGGTTGGATCTCCTTGCAGTCCAAGGGACTCTCAAGAGT
>SJYT01004705.1:8565-75749 GCA_006410635.1 Cephalophus harveyi | reverse complement strand
TTCTTGAATAGATCTCTAGTCTTTCCCATTCTGTTCTTTTCCTCTATTTCTCTGCATTGATCGCTAAAGAAGGCTTTCTTATCTCTTCTTTCTATTCTTTGTAACTCTGCATTCAGATGCTTATATCTTTCCTTTTCTTCTTTGCTTTTTGCTTCTCTTCTTTTCACAGCTATTTGTAAGGCCTCCCCAGACAGCCATTTTGCTTTTTTGCATACAACCTATGATTGCCAAAGGTTGTTCTAAAATTTCCAACAGATTAAAAGCAAAGAAAGCATAACACATAAAGCCACTATGTTTTCCTTAATGTGACCACACAAGAACTATTATAGGATGTACTCATAGGATGCCCCCCAAAAGATTTCATGGTTTGTTACTGAACCATGTTCAAACAACTTTATTTTTTACCTTTTTTAAACATGAATTTCTGTGAAAAGAAACAGAGGGGTGGGGTGGGGAGGGAGGTGGCAGGGAGGCTCAGGAGGGCGGGGACATATGTGTATCTACAGCTGATTCATGTTGATGTTTGGCAGAAACCAACATAATAGTGTGAAACGATTATCCTTCAATTAAAAATAAATAAATTTTAAAAACAAACAAAAAAGCATATGTCTTTGTGCAGCACTGATCCATGACATAAAAAAACCCTGCCAGACTAGGACTAAGAAAGCTTATTCCAAGCACATGAAGTGCATCTCTCACTTGGGGCAACTGAGTACCTGGAATTAGCAGGTTTAGAGACCCATAAAAATTGGAGAAGGCAGTGGCACCCCACTCCAGTATTCTTGCCTGGAGAATCCCAGAGACAGAGGAGCCTGGTGGGCTGCCGTCCATGGGGTCGCTAAGAGTCAGCCACGACTGAAGCGACTTAGCAGCAGCAGCAGCAGCAAACCAACATAATAAATTAAGAGTTTGGGATTAACATATACACACTACTATATATACAATAGATAATCAACAAGGACCCACTATACAGCCCAGGGAACTCTACTCAATATTCTGTAATAACCTGTATGGGAGAAGAAGCTGAAAAGAATGGATATAGGTATATGTATGACTGGATCATTCTGCTGTTCATCTGCAACTTATAAATCAGCTATACTCCAATCTAAAATGAAAACTGAGTTAAAAAACACAGTACGGCCTAATTTTTTTGCCCACTGAAAACGTGGTTCTTGGGAGTAATCCGTGAGTGACTCATCTTGAGGCAATAACACAGCTGTCTTCCCTAGAGCTGAAGCTGCTCTCATCTCTAAACACCTTGCTTATTTAACAAATGTGTATTTCAGTGTCAGGCCCTGGCGGGGACCGGGGTACCATGCCCAGGAGGGTGTGGCGCACACTCAGTCCGGGGAGCTCCGCGTCTGAGGACGCACGAACGCGGGCTGGCCTCCCCGAGCCCGGCGGGGCTGCCTGTAGGGCCTGGCGGCGGCTGCAGCATCAGCCCTGCGTAGGTTCCACGGGAGCCGCTTCAGCCGTGTTACAGACGGGAGGCGCACAGGCACGTTTGCCAAGTCACGCCGTTGGCTGTGATGGGAGATGCATCCGTTTGGGCCTTGGCTGGAATCTGGTACAGTTACCCCTCTGGGATCCATCACATTGGGAGGAATGCTTGAGACGATCCAAAGAAGGTGAAGGTGAACTCACTCAGTCATGTCCGACTCTGCGACCCATGGACTGTAGCCCACCAAGCTCCTCTGTCCATGGGATTCTCCAGGCAAGAATACTGGAGTGGGCTGCCATTTCCTTCTCCAGGGGACCTTCCTGACCCAGGGATCGAACCCAGGTCTCCCACACTGCAGGCAGACGCTTTAACCTCTGCCCCACCAGCTTTGGGTTTAGACCAGAGTGGAGACAATGCTGTCCGAAATATGGTAGTTGAGGGGAGGCTCTGAGATTTGGTGAGATGGAGACGTAGGTCAAAGAGCTGGGAAGCAATCCCGAACTTTGAGAGTATAAACAGCAGACGATAACAGGACGGCGCAGGGCCGCCTGCCAAGAACAGAGCATTTACGACGGCCTGGCAATGCGGCCAGTCTTCTGTATGCACTGATTCCTTAGAACCAAAGCCTATGTGATGGCTTTAACCTCCACTTCGCAGATGAAGAAAGTAAGGCACAGAGGAGGCAGGAAACTGTCTCAACTTGGCATACCTGCTAAATGACGTGATGGGATTTGGAACCGGGCGATTCGACCCCCGAAACTCCTGACCTCAGCCATTATGCTGCATGACCTTTCCTAAGAGTCAAAAGCTCTAGAAAGACACCTGTCTGCCACTCAGCGCTCTTTCTCTCCTTCACTGATTGTGATGTACACAGCGACAACAGCCATTGATTTCCGTTTCCCCGCACTCGTGGGCTTTTATAGATGAATAAGCTTTCTTCTCTTCTTTCTCCTAGGAAAAGCTCACTGCCCTTATCTGGAGGGGAAAAAAAAAAAAAACGTTGTTCCTACATTCCCCTCACTCACTGTTAGCTCTGCCCTAACTGCATATTTCTTGGTATTCTTTTCTAAGAATTAGCCTTTTTGACCTTCAAAATCAATAGTGTCTTATCCTGAGCAGAGCTCAGAAAATCAAAACAGTAGGAGAATATGGGGCTGTCATTGTCTATGAAAAATGTCCTGACCTTAGTGGCACCGTGGCCACACAAACGGAATTTGCCTGTGCGGAGAGCAAAGGACTTTGCTCCAAGATAAGAGGGCTAGAATTCTTTTGGCTTTTAAGAAGTGGAATTTTTAACACCACCAGTAAGTTCAATGACAGATGAGTTCCAGGTAACCTGAGGTAAGAATCTCTGTGTTTGAATTTGCTGGTACGGGTCCATCCTAACAGCAGCCACCTAAATCGCATAGGCTGAGACTCGTGAAAGAATGGCTCCCAAAAGAAAATTAAGGTACTATGAAAAATAAAAATAAGAGTAGAGGCGGGAAGATACCCACCAGCAGTAGGGCCGTATGGGAGCCCCGTCTCCATCCTTCAGTTGAAAAGCAGGGAAGCTTCCCTGGCAGGACAGCTTTGTGGAGTGTTCTGGATTTAGCCCATGATCTTCTGGGAGAAAACAGACAGTGTAGAGGAGGGATGAGAAGTGGCATTTCTGAGCTCTCCAGTGCCAAGAACGAGAGACAGGGGCTGGTTTACTCACCTCTTCAACACTGCTTGTGGCTTTACCACAATTCCCTTGAAAGTTATCACATCGGACTGTATTGTCATTCAGCCTGAATTACTATACTGATACTCTGAGACCCTTAATTACGTTCAAGAAAAATCAACAGTCAGATGGGTTTTCTTAAGTGAATATTTTATCAATTCAACAATGAATATGGAAATGGGGAAGTAATTATATTTTTAATTTCATATTGGTCCTATTTCACATTACCAGAAATTGTATCTAGTTGGAAATTAGGTTAATTTCTGAGATTTGGTGACTCAGAAGTCCCATATTTTGATGTCCTCACGAGACTTCATGTTAACACTTGTGTCAACATGTTTTAACTGTCCCAGTTGTTATGAGTCTGACTTGATCAGTTACAAAATTTGAGTGTTAACATTGGACGCAGACTTGGAGAATTTACTGGTTAGAGGCCAGAGACCCTGAAACTCAGGGATAAAGTTCAGGTCAGTCATACCAGGGGAAAAAATTCTATGTAAACAAACAAGTTTGAGTATCTCCAGTTCAGTTCAGTTCAGTTGCTCAGTCGTGTCTGACTCTCTGCGACCCCATGAATCGCAGCACGCCAGGCCTCCCTGTCCATCACCATCTCCCGGAGTTCACTCAGACTCGCGTCCATCGAGTCAGTGATGCCATCCAGTCATCTCATCCTCTGTCGTCCCCTTCTCCTCCTGCCCCCAATCCCTCCCAGCATCAGAGTCTTTTCCAATGAGTCAACTCTTCTCATGAGGTGGCCAAAGTACTGGAGTTTCAGCTTTAGCATCATTCCTTCCAAAGAAATCCCAGGGCTGATCTCCTTCAGAATGGACTGGTTGGATCTCCTTGTAGTCCAAGGGACTCTGAAGAGTCTTCTCCAACACCACAGTTCAAAAGCATCAATTCTTCGGTGCTCAGCTTTCTTCATAGTCCAAATCTCACATCCATACATGACCACAGGAAAAACCATAGCCTTCTAGTCATCATCTAAGATTAGGTCTATCATACTGGTCAAATGTGAGACCATCTTTTTTCTTATATAGTTTCTGGGTCCTTTTTCTTTGAGAAATGTAGGTTTCTATCAAACCCTAGGCTTTTGTTGACTTGTGACTTTACACTGAAGAAAAAGAGAACTGATGGGCCCCCAACTGATGGGCCTCGTGCACAATTGTGTAGGCTCTGTGGTCAGAAGTCAGTGAACAGAAAGCACCGCTATGGTCTTTGCCCATCCTCACAGCCTCTGGACTGGGGCTGGGACAGCCCAAGGCAGCCTGTCTTCTGTGAGGAATACCTGGGCCTGGAGCATGTTCTTCACAGCTGAATCCAGTTAGCCTACCTACTCAGGCTGCTGCTGCTGCTAAGTCGCTTCAGTCGTGTCCAACTCTGTGCCACCCCATAGACAGCAGCCCACCAGCCTCCCCCGTCCCTGGGATTCTCCAGGCAAGAACACTGGAGTGGGTTGCCATTTCCTTCTCCAATGCATGAAAGTGAAAAGTGAAAGTGAAGTTACTCAGTCGTGTCTGACTAGTAGTGACCCCGTGGACTGCAGCCTACCAGGCTCCTCCGTCCATGGCATTTTCCAGGCAAGAGTACTGGAGTGGGGTGCCATTGCCTTCTCTGACCCACTCAGGCTCACCCTCCACAAAGGGACTCTGTTCGCAGAGCTTTCAGTATTCTTGGACCACACTGACAGCTGCTTGTGTATAGCATCTGAGCCGTCAGCGCTGTGCTGCCCAAAGGCCCTCTTAAGCCCTGTCCAGGTTTTGCAGAATTATGGAACAGAACTCTACTTCTTCACCTCTGTGAAATTTCTTTTGCTACCATTATTCTTTATCCTTCCACTGGTCTTGAAATAAGAACAGGGACTCTTAAATAGAACTCTTAAAAGAAACTAGCCTTCAAAACTTCATTCTTATATTCTTGCTGTTTTGACTAATGACACAGCTGCTAATAAGATTAGTGACTTCCCTTCTATTCATTTTCTAGCAGAATTAGTTGCTGCTTTTATACCCTCTGCTGCTAATTTTGCCAGCAAATCTCCGGAGGATTCTAGCCTAATTTTCTGCTACTAGAAGCAGAACTGCCGTTCTAGGAGGTCACCTAACATTATTTAATTCCTTCAGGGGATCTCGAAGAACAAAACCTATAGCAGTAATTCAGACGCAAGCATCAAATACAAATTAGGACCAATTTTTCAGATGGGCAAATTGATTGCCCTGAACCAGATAATTACTATAATCCTTGTGCCATGGGGTCGTTGTAAGAAGTAAATTAGTGTGTATGTTTATATATTATAATATCATATATAATTTATGTTACTTGGCAATATATTACATTATACTACATTATGTTGTATATTCAAATATAACCTAGCACTGTGCCTGGCATATTGAAATGTAATAAATTTTAAGGTTTTAAAAGCAAGTCGGAACAATTTAAGGTTTATAAATATGCCTCTAAGCCATCCTTTGTTTATCTGGAATTTGAAACATGTAGTCTATGGATTATACAATCAATTTCCAACTTCTTCTCTCCTATTGATTCCCTTTTCTTCATTTCTTATACTTTGGAAACACTGTCAGAAGGAAGACTGGAAAAGATAGAGGTGAAGCATTTTGCATTTCTCCAGACCGGCACTGTCAATGGAATGAGCGATGTCTTGACATGTATGTCTCCCGTCAAGGGTAATGAACACTGGGAACAGGCAAGGTCCAGAACATTCCAGGACAGTAGCTGGGAGGTTAGACTTGGTGTCCATTTCATCCGAAACCCAAGGGGAGTCCTGAGGAAGGAGGCGGCTGGGAACAGGGCCTCAGAGTGAGATACCATGAGCCATTCCAGTAAGAAGGAGAACTTTAAACTATCAAAGGGGATGAAAGTCAAAGCCAGAGGAAACGAGGCCGGATTGAAGAGAATAGGAGCCTCGTGGGACTTATGTGCTAAATTTAGAGAAATGTCTCTCTAGAGATGAGGGCCAACGATGATTTTCACACAGTGGGATTTCCCTCAAGGCATTAACGGCACTGATCAGCCTCTGGCGATACCCTCACCTTGATCATCGAGTAAGAGACGTTTGGGCTATTAACAAAACGGTAGATTTTTTTCTGAAAAGAAACACATATACAGATACACACACACACACTTTTCTCCATTCATGAGCATGGAGCCACAGCTAATTTATATTGAAGGATGTGAGGATTGTGGCAGAAGGGTCATTAACAGGATAAAAGTTCAATAAGGTGATGGCGCAACTCACAAACCAACACCACCATACGCCACACAGTGATCTGTGATTGACACGATCGGCTGGGATCGGAAGCACTGTACGTTAACTAGCCTGTGGACTTGATTGTTTGGGACGCCTTGTAACTGAAGAAAGCAGCAGTTAATGTTGGCTGGTTACAAGGTTTTATTTAAATTTGTAATTATTTAGAATCGATTGCAGATTATGTGGGAAGATACAGGAAGCTGGAGTGGACACCACAACAATGTAATATTAGCAACAGCATAACCTGCTGTCTGCAATAGAAAGTAAAGAAATGGAAGCAGACAGAGCAAAGCCCAGAGTTTTGGCTGAAAATCAGTGTTGCTCACAGAGCAAGCCCCACGCCTGCACATTTTGATCAGCATGGTTTTCTGACGCTGTTTTGCCTAAACCGTGCTTTAGTCATAATGTCGTGACTCATAATGTATCAAAATCCACTGCAGTCTACTATCTTTGCTAATAATAATAAATGCCAAACTGTAGAATTGATTCCCCTTTTCTCCTTAATACTGGGCTTCCCTGATAGCTCAGTTGGTAAAGAATCCGCCTGCAATGTGGGAGACCTGGGTTCGATCCCTGGGTTGGGAAGATTCCCCTGAAGAAGCAAAAGGCTACCCACTCCAGTATTCTGGAGAATTCCGTGGACTGTAGAGTCCATGGGGTTGCAAAGAGTGGACACGACTGAGCGACTTTCACTTCACTTTCTCCTTAATAAACTAGGGAGGATTCAAGATTATCCTGAGCCCAATGCCATTGCCCCTTCCTAAGATCTCTCACACACTCTTGGGTGAGAGAGAGAAGTTGCCTAAGAAATGAGGTCCTTTATGTGACGTGAAGGTAAAAACCAGGGATGGGGAGGGGAAGAGATGAGGAAGGACATCCCCTGCTTTGTCTGCGTGCAGGACTTGCCCTCGTTTTCTCCTAAGCGCTTGTTGCATCTCCTCAAATCCTCTGGTGCACACTTGCCATTGTTTTGACCAACCAGTACCTGAACCCCTTTCCTCTTTGGGGGCACCCCCAGGGTATAAACTCAACTCCCCCTTGAAGAGGAAGACATCTAAGAGACATTTTCCCAGTCTCCCCTGTGGTCACTGCACAGACACAAGATGCAAGCCTGTCCGGTCTGACCAGCCTGCCCTAGGCACCATTCCAAAGGCGGCGACGAGTTGAATCCGGGCTGCAAGGACGCAGGCTGGCAAGGCCGCGGCAGGGCGGCCACGGGCTCTGTGGCCTGGGGCTCATCCTTGCTCCAGGGCCTGCGGCGCTGGGGGACCACTGGCCGCCTGCGCCCACCGCAGAGGCGGGGTGTGGCTCCAGGGAGTCCTGCGTGGGGTGCAGCTCAGCCCCCGATGACATGGCCTCCGAGCCTGACTCCCAGACCCTCCTGGAGGCTCTGTGATCTATCCAAAGCCTTTAATTAAACAACTTCCTGCTCAGACCAGCCGGCGTTATTTCTGTTGTGTGCAATCACAAGTCAAACCTTGACGGAAACACTGTTCTGTGTTGCTTTCAAAAACAGTGGTAGAAAATGAGTTCCTACTGGTTATAGAAGGAAGATTAATTTTTTAAAAATAGATTAAGCTAAGGTTAACTGAACATTACTAGTAACTGGCGCTGTGGTTTAGGTCTCCCTACATACAGTTGTTATTATTACAGCTTCACAAATAGAAAAAACAGTACTCAGAAAGATTTGCCTGACGTCAGTAAACAGGAGTCAGAATTCAAATTCAATGCTAATTCTTTATCCTACAGAAAGGAAACAAGGCTAAGTAACATTAGCACCTTAAATTAAAAAGTGCAAATTTAAATAGAGTTACATCAAAATAATCAGGACATATGGTTTATGGTGATCCCATGTTCTTGTAGCAAATGTGAGCTATGGTGGGTGAAAAAAAAAGGCTTCTGAACTGGCTTAGTAATCGCTTGAGTAACTCTTACTTCACCCACACACAAAATGAAAATACCAGAGTTCCCAGTCTTCCCTTGATCGTCTCCAGTTATCTCATCACAAGCCAAGGGTAGTGAAGAGCGGTTAGTGCTGAGAGAGACAGAGGAATGTGTTAAGGAGATAATTGACCTCTGTGTAAAGCCAGCCAGTTAAGATTTTGATTGTCCAGAGTAGTGAAAATTGCCTGTGGTACCCTGTGGCTGTCAAAAAAAGGCAATGGTTGCTGCATAGTTGACAGAAATAAAATTATCTCTTTGCTATTTGATCTTGCTTTTAACCGTTGCTCTAAAATGGAGTGTTAGTTTAAGGTTAAAAAATCTAAACAAAGAATGATGTGCTGTTTGTATGGAAAGCAATATAGTTAGTGTAAAAAGCACAAAAGTGAGGAATGAATATCTCTGCTGGCCTCCTGTGTCCAGTCCTGAAAAAGCCCTGGCCACTGGCCTCTGTGCTTAACCAACTGCAGACCATGGGCTCAACTGTGCTTAGTTGCTCAGGCGTGTCCGACTCTTTGCAACCCCGTGGACCGCCCGCCAGGCTCCTCTGTCCATGGGATTCTCCAGGCAAGATCCTGGACTGCGTGCCACGCCCCCCTCCAGGGGATCTTCCCGACCCAGGGGTCGGGTCAACAGGTGGGTTCTTTACCGCTGAGCCACCAGGGAAGCCTGCGCGTTCAAAGAGTAGCAGCGACTCAGAAGAGGCTCGGCGTCCCGCCCTTCCCACACTCACTCTGCCTTCCGCATCTCGCTGCTCTCTCTACCCCTTTCCCACCCCGCCCCACCCCCTAGGGAACCAGCTTCTTTAATGTTAGGATTATAGCGCTAGTGAAAGTCGCTCAGTCGTGTCCGACTCTTTGCAACCAGGCCAGAATACTGGACTGGCAGCCCTTCCCTTCTCCACCAGATCTTCCCAACCCAGGGATCAAACCCGGGTCTCCCGCATTGCAGGCGGATTCTTTACCAGCTGAGCCACCAGGGAGGCCTCAACGTTAGCACCATACTTCCTTCTTTTTGCACAAATAAGCAGATTTTCTCATGCCCTTCTTTCTTACATGACGGGGAGCTTATTATATATGCGAAGTATACAAAAAGGCACCCTACACCATGATTCTTGCCTGGAAAATTCCAAGAACAGAGGAGTCTTCAGGGCTACAGTCCACGTGGCCGCAAAAAGTCAGACACAATTAAGACTGGCACAATGGAGCACAATGTGTCTGTGAAAGATATACTGATACATACATCTGTATGGATATACATGTATCTGTTGCTGTTGCTCACTAGCTCAGTTGTGTCTGGCTCTTTGCGACCCTGTGGACTGCGGCACACCAGGCTTCCCTGTCCACCACCATCTGCAGGAGCTTGCTCAGACTCGTGGCCATCGAGTCAGTGATGCCATTAAAGCGTCTCATCCTCTGTCATCCTGTTCTCCTCCTGCCTTCAGTCTTGCCCAGCATCAGGGTCATTTACACTCAGGCGGCTCTTCACATCAGGTGGCCAAAGAAAGTACTGGCTCTTGAACTTCAGCATCAGTCCTTCCAATGAATATTCAGGACTGATTTCCTTTGGGACTCTCAAGAGTCTTCTCCAACACCCAAACTCAAAAGCATCCATTCTTTGGTGCTCAGCCTTCTTTATGGTCCAACTCTCACATCCATACATGGAAAAACCATAGCTTTGACTCTACGGACCTTTCTTGGCAAAATAATATCTCTGGTTTTTAAATCACTGTGTAGGTAAACTGAAAAAAAAAATAAATAAACTCCTTATTGCCAAATTCAGACTTAAATTGAAGAAAGTAGGGAAAACCAGACTTCCCTTGTGGCTCAGCTGGTAAAGAATCCACCTGCAATGCGGGAGACCTGGGTTCAATCCCTGGGGTCAGAAGATCTCTTGGAGAAGGGAAAGGCTACCCACTCCACTATTCTGGCCTGCAGAATTCCATGGACTGTATAGTCCATGCGGTCGCAGAGTCGGATATGACTGAAAACCACTAAGCCATTCAAGCATGACCTAAATCAAATCTCTTATGATTATATGGTGGAAGTGACAAATAGATTCAAGGGACTAGATCTAATAGACAGATTGCCTGAAGAACTATGGTCGGAGGTTTCTAACATTGTACAGGAGGCAGTGATCAAGATCCCCAAGAAAAAGAAATGCAAAAAGAAAAATGGTTGTCTAAGGAACCTTTACAAATAGCTAAGAAAAGAAGAGAAGTGAAAGCCAAAAGAGAAAAGGAAAGATATATCCAGCTGAATGCAAAGTTCCAAAGAATACCTAGGAGAGATAAGAAAGCCTTCCTCAGTGATCAATGCAAAGAAATAGAGGAAACAATAGCATGGGAAAGACTAGAGATCACTTCAAGAAAATTAGAGATAGCAAGGGAACCTTTCATGCAAAGATGGGCTCGATAAAGGACAGAAATGGTAGGGACCTAACAGAAGCAGAAGATATTAAGAAGACGTAGTAACAATATGCAGAAGAACTGTACAAAAAAGATCTTAATAACTATGATGGTGTGATCACTCACCTAGAGCCAGACATCCTGGAGTGTGAAGTCAAGTGGGCCTCAGGAAGCGTCACTATGAACAAAGCTACTGGAGGTGATAGAATTAAAAAAAAAATAAATAAACTCCTTATTGCCAAATTCAGACTTAAATTGAAGAAAGTAGGGAAAACCAGACTTCCCTTGTGGCTCAGCTGGTAAAGAATCCACCTGCAATGCGGGAGACCTGGGTTCAATCCCTGGGGTCAGAAGATCTCTTGGAGAAGGGAAAGGCTACCCACTCCACTATTCTGGCCTGCAGAATTCCATGGACTGTATAGTCCATGCGGTCGCAGAGTCGGATATGACTGAAAACCACTAAGCCATTCAAGCATGACCTAAATCAAATCTCTTATGATTATATGGTGGAAGTGACAAATAGATTCAAGGGACTAGATCTAATAGACAGATTGCCTGAAGAACTATGGTCGGAGGTTTCTAACATTGTACAGGAGGCAGTGATCAAGATCCCCAAGAAAAAGAAATGCAAAAAGAAAAATGGTTGTCTAAGGAACCTTTACAAATAGCTAAGAAAAGAAGAGAAGTGAAAGCCAAAAGAGAAAAGGAAAGATATATCCAGCTGAATGCAAAGTTCCAAAGAATACCTAGGAGAGATAAGAAAGCCTTCCTCAGTGATCAATGCAAAGAAATAGAGGAAACAATAGCATGGGAAAGACTAGAGATCACTTCAAGAAAATTAGAGATAGCAAGGGAACCTTTCATGCAAAGATGGGCTCGATAAAGGACAGAAATGGTAGGGACCTAACAGAAGCAGAAGATATTAAGAAGACGTAGTAACAATATGCAGAAGAACTGTACAAAAAAGATCTTAATAACTATGATGGTGTGATCACTCACCTAGAGCCAGACATCCTGGAGTGTGAAGTCAAGTGGGCCTCAGGAAGCGTCACTATGAACAAAGCTACTGGAGGTGATAGAATTCCAGCTGAGCTATTTCAAATCATAAAAGATGATGCTGTGAAAATGCTACACTCCATATGCCAGCAGTGGCCACAAGACTGGAAAAGGGCAGTTTTCATTCCAATCCCAAAGAAAGGCAATGCCAAAGAATGCTCACACTACCACACAATTGCACTCATCTCACACACTACCAAAGTAATGTTCAAAATCCCCAAAGCTAGGCTTCAACAGTACGTGAACTGAGAACTTCCAGATGTTCAAGCTGGAGTTAGAAAAGGCAGAGGAACCAGAGATCAAATTGTCAACATCAGATGAATCATTACTTCTGCTTCTTTGACTACACCAAAACCTTGGACTGTGTGGATCACAACAAACTGTGGGAAATTCTTCAAGAGATGAAGACCACCAGACCACCTGACCTGCCTCTTAAGAAACCTGTATGCAGGCCAGGAAGCAACAGTTAGAACTGAGCATGGAACAACAGACTGGTTCCAAATAGGAAAAGGAGTACGTCAAGGCTGTCTATTGTCATCCTGCTTATTTAACTTCTATGCAGAGTACATCATGAGAAACCGTGGACTGGAAGAAGCACAAGCTGGAATCAAGATTGCTGGGAGAAATATCAATAACCTCACATACGCAGATGACACCGCCCTTATGGCAGGAAGTGAAGAGGAACTAAAAAGCCTCTTGATGAAAGTGAAAGAGGAGAGTGAAAAAGCTGGCTTAAAAACATTCAGAAAACTAAGATCATGGCGTCCAGTCCCAACACTTCATGGCAAATAGACGGGGAAACAGTGGAAACAGTGAGGAGAGGCTTTGTTTTCTTGGGCTCCAAAATCACTGCAGATGGTGACTGCAGCCATGAAATTAAAAAAGGCTTGCTCCTTAGAAAAGCTATGACCAACCTAGACAGTATATGAAAAAGCAAAGACATTACTTTGCGACAAATATCCATCTGTTCAAGGCTATGGTTTTTCCAGTAGTCATGTATGGATGGGAGAAATGGACCGTAAAGAAAGCTGAGTGCCAAAGAATTGATGCTTTTGAACTGTGGTGTTAGAGAGGACTCTTGAAAGTCTCTTGGACAGCAAGGATATCCAACCAGTTTCTTGCTCACTAGCTTGCCATCTGTCTTCCCAACTAGACTCTGTAGGGGCAGAGATTGTGTCTTGCCTGCTAGATCATCCTCAGTATCTAGCACGGTGCCTGACCCACAGTATTTACTCAAATCATTTGTTTAAATGAGTGAGTAAAGAAATGATTATCTCAAAGTCCTTTCACAGTCTGGCTTGTTAGCAGATTAAGCTGGTTAAATGCATAAAACAGAAGTAAAGCAAGGCTGTGGAAGTTATTGCCGATAACTAACATTCAAACATGGCATTACTTTTGGAAACAGGAGCAATCAATTGTTGTTGTTTAGATGCTGAGTTGTGTCTAGCCCTTTTGCAACCGCATGGACGGTAAGATGTGTATAAGAGACAGGGCTGGATGGCATCACTGACTCAATGGACATAAGTTTGAGTAAGCTCCGGGAGTTGGTGATGGACAGGGAGGCCTGACGTGCTGCGGTTCATGGGGTCACAAAGAGTCGGACACGACTGAGCAACTGAACTGAACTGAACTGAATTTCAGACTCTTTTGCTGACTATGAGGGCTATTCCATTTCTTCTAAGGGATTCTTGCCCACAGTAATTGATATAATGGTCATCTGAGTTAAATTCACCCATTCCAATCCATTTTAGTTCACTGATTCCTAAAATGTCAATGTTCATTCTTGCCATTTCCTGTTGGACCACTTCTAATTTACCTTGATTCATGAACCTAAAATTCCAGGTGCCTATGCAATATTGTTCTTTCTAACATCAGACCTTGCTTCCATCACCAGTCACATCCACAGCTGGGAGTTGCTTTTGCTTTGGCTCCGTCTCTTCATTCTCTCTGGAGTTATTTCTCCACTCTTCTCCCGTCGCATATCGGGCACCCACTGACCTGAGGAGTTTATGTTTCAGTGTTGTATCTTTTTGCCTTTTTATATAGCCAATTATGTACATGTATTATATGCATATGTGATAATAGGCATCTGCTAATCCCAAACTCCTGATCCACCTCCCTACCCCCGCCCATGGCAACCACGTGTCTGTTGTCTGTGTCTGTGAGAAGTTCATCTGTATCATATTCTAGGTTCCACATATAAGTGACATCAAATGGCACTTGTCCTTCTCTTTCCTACCACTTCATTTGGTCTGGTCCTCTCTGGGTGCACCCCTGTTGCTGCAGATGTTACTCCATCCCACTCTTTTCTACGGCTGAGGGGTGTTCTGTTGTATACATGTAACACATCTGCTTCATCCTCTCATCCGTCACGGAGCATGTGAGTCGTCTCCATGTTCTGGCTATTGTACGTACTGGTGCAGCGAACACTGGGCTGCATGTGCCTGTTGAATTTTAGTTTCCTCTGGATATATGCCTAGAGGTAGGATTGAAGGATCATATAGACCTCTAGTTTTTGTGGAATCTCCATACTGTTTTCCATAGTGGTTGCACCAGTTTATATTCCCACCAACAGCATGGGAGAATTCCCTTTCCCTATACTTTCTCCAATACGTTTTACTTGGAGATTTTTTGATGACGGCCATTCTGACTGCTGTGAGGTGGTACCTCATTGTACTTTTTATTTGCATTTCTCTAATAATTAGCAATATTGAGCATCTTTTTATATGCCTGTTGGCCATCTGTCTTCTTTTTAGAAATTATTATTTAAGTCTTCAGTTCATTTTTTGATTGGGCTTTTTGTTATTGAATTGTATGAGTTGTTTGTATATTTTATAAATTAACCCCTTGCCAGTCACATCATTTACAAATATTTTCTCCCAGCCAATAGTTTGCCTTTTCATTTTGTTTATGGTTTCCTTTGTTATAAAAATTTTTTAATTGGATTAGGTCCCATTTATTTATTTCATAATTCTTATTTTTTAGTATTTTTATTGTGCATGGGGTTTTAATTTTGTCATAGGTCTTTTCAGTATCCATATAGATAATCATGTGATTTTTTTTCTTTAGCACAGTTGAGATAGTATGATATTCATGCTTTTCCTAATATTCAACAAATTTTGTGTTCCTTGAATAAATTCCACTTGGTTGTGGTGTATGTCTTAATGTGGATTCCACTTGCTAATATTTATTTAGTATTTTTGCATCAATACCAAGAGGATATTGGTTGGTAGTTTTCTTTTTTGTATTGTTCTTTGCCTTTCTTCTCTTCCACTACTTTCTCTTTAATCATGTTTTTATTTTCTTTTACCTTATTCTCTTATTTATTTTCCTGCCTTTCTTGTATGCCTATTAGATTTTTATGTCTTTTCTTCCCTCAGGCACCTTATATTCTTGTTATTTATCCTCTTTTTTTGTCTTTTTAATCCATTTCTTTCTGGAATTCAGTCAACTCTGTGTATTTCTTCAAGTTTTTATCCTTTTACGTTCCTTTATTTTTTAAATTTCTGATTCAAAGGTTGTTTTCATACCTTCAGGTGGTTGGCTGAGTACATGTGACTCTGTTTGGAGTGCTTTGCTGAGTACATATGACTGTGTTTGGAGTGCTTTGCTGAGTACATATGACTGTTTGGAGTGCTTTGCTGAGTACATATGACTGTGTTTGGAGTGCTTTGCTGAGTACATATGACTGTGTTTGGAGTGCTTTGCTGAGTACATATGACTGTTTGGAGTGCTTTGCTGAGTACATATGACTGTGTTTGGAGTGCTTTGCTGAGTACATATGACTGTGTTTGGAGTGCTTTGCTGAGTACATATGACTGTTTGGAGTGCTTTGCTGAGTACATATGACTGTGTTTGGAGTGCTTTGCTGAGTACATATGACTGTGTTTGGAGTGCTTTGCTGAGTACATATGACTGTTTGGAGTGCTTTGCTGAGTACATATGACTGTGTTTGGAGTGCTTTGCTGAGTACATATGACTGTGTTTGGAGTGCTTTGCTGAGTACATATGACTGTTTGGAGTGCTTTGCTGAGTACATATGACTGTGTTTGGAGTGCTTTGCTGAGTACATATGACTGTGTTTGGAGTGCTTTGCTGAGTACATATGACTGTTTGGAGTGCTTTGCTGAGTACATATGACTGTGTTTGGAGTGCTTTGCTGAGTACATATGACTGTGTTTGGAGTGCTTTGCTGAGTACATATGACTGTTTGGAGTGCTTTGCTGAGTACATATGACTGTGTTTGGAGTGCTTTGCTGAGTACATATGACTGTGTTTGGAGTGCTTTGCTGAGTACATATGACTGTTTGGAGTGCTTTGCTGAGTACATATGACTGTGTTTGGAGTGCTTTGCTGAGTACATATGACTGTGTTTGGAGTGCTTTGCTGAGTACATATGACTGTTTGGAGTGCTTTGCTGAGTACATATGACTGTTTGGAGTGCTTTGCTGAGTACATATGACTGTTTGGAGTGCTTTGCTGAGTACATATGATTCTGTTTGGAGTGCTGACTTACAACTTTCTTCTGCTTCTCGTGGGAAGTAGGTTGTTACTCAGTTGATATATGTAAACACTTTTTTCCTGATTGTTGTTGAAACAACTTTATATGAATTTGTTGATATTTCTTTTTATTTTTGTGATATTGTAGTAGTGGAGTATTTTGTAAGATTCCTGATTTAACGGATACATCTTTCAGCGATTTAGTCAGATCCATGTGTTTTTAGGGGTTATTGTGTTCATTTTTTTAGTAGCAGGAGGAAGAAATGTAAGCCATCCAATGTTTTATTTCTCTTTGATCTCACAGGACCCTAAAATTTCTACCTTTTCTTTCATTTTCTCTTCATGACCCAATTACAAAGGATGTTTCTCCTCTCCTCTCCGTTTCTGTCTTCTGAAATAGTGTCTTGAACAATGGCCTTTAAATAACTCCTTCCACAGGGAAAGGACTCCCCTGTCCATGATATCCTCTGCCTGAAGACTGTGATAATATTTCCGTATGGAAGGTGATCTCAGACTTTGAGATGGTAGCTTTGGGTGAGCTGTACGCTTCTCTGCCGGCTTCCCTTTCTTGCTTTGCTGGAGTTTTTCTCAGTGTGCCTCTGCCCACTACAGAGGCTTCTGGTCATACAGGGCTCAGCGAGTATGAGAGACCATGCACTGGGATGTGGCAATCTTTCTCTTTTAATTCACAGTCGTTTTTAAAGTCTTGGCATTCTCTGTCTTGAAGTCATGCTGAAGGCATGGTTCTATACAGATCTGCATATCCTGTCTTGTTGCTTTGAATCCTTTGAGGAAGAAATATCAGGAGGTAAGTGGCTAGGCAGCCGTCACTGTCTTCAGCTACCCAGAAGCCCCCAGTACCATTGTTCTGAAGTGCTTACCTGCTAACTTCAGTTGCGTGGACCACCTGTTTGCCTTTGTTGATTTTGTTCCTCTTGATTGCTAGTCATATGAACTTGCCTCCTCACATGTCTAGTAATCCCTGATCGCAGATAGGATGTTTTGTACAAAAGACCCAGAGAAGTTCAAGTTACTATTTTCCATAAGAAAAAAGTTTTCCATGTCTTCTTGCTGTGGATGAATTATGTCCTCCCATTCTTATACTGAAGTTCTAACTCCCAATGTGACCATATTTGGACATGGGACCGTCAAGGAAGTAATTAAGATTCAATGAAATCCCATGAGTAGGACCCTCATCTGTTAGGATCAGTGACCTTGCTTACCACCTGCACCCCTCACCATTCTCACACACGGAGGACAGGCCAGGAGAGGGCGCAGCTGAAAGGCCACCATCAGCAAACCAGGAAAAGACTCAAACAGAATCAGATCAGCTGAAACCTCGATCTTGGCTTTCCCAAGCTCTAGAGCTGTGGCAAATAAAGTTTGTGGTGTTTAAACCCAACAGTAGTATGTTGTAATGGCAGCCCAAGCTGACTGAAGTGTGTGTTAGTTGCTCAGTCGTGTCCGACTCTTTGCAACTCCATGGACTGTAGGCCACCAGGCTCCTCTGTCCATGGAATTTTCCAGCCAAGAATACTGAAGTGGGTTGCCATTCCCTTCTCCAGGGAATCTTCCCGACTGCGGGGATCAAACCTGGGTCTCCTGCATTGCAGGCAGATTCTTTACTGTCTGAACAACCAGGAAAGCCCAACATTTATTTATATTTATTTGTGGGATCTAGTTCCCTGACCGGGAATTGAACCCAGGTCCCCTGCATTGGGTGCACAGAGTATTAGCCACTGGACTCCCAGGGAAGTCCCCAGGCTGACTAATACACCACTATTAGGCAGAAGAATGTGGGCTAATCACTTACATCCAATCAGGAACTGGACTGGCATAAAGTTTTAGTAAGATTCAGTTTATTTCTGGCTTAATCACTTTCGTTGTTCGTAACCATCCCATAACTATTTTCATTTCAAGCCTGGTGATTCTTTGCCTTTTCATCACTGAAAGCCTGCAAAGACACATTTCTGCCCTTCAGAAGTTTTAAGCTTACCTTTTGACTTCCCGTCCCATGCAACTTTGAGATTTGACAAATGTCCAGAGTGGGAGACTGGCCGTGTGTTTGAGACAGATCTCTTATTAATGAGAATTTGTTTCTAGGCTCTGTGAGACTGTGGAAGATTTCAGTACAATGGGGAGACTCAGGCATTCATTTGAGGCTCTTCAAGTTTCCAGTGCTCCAGAAGATTATAAAAGCTTTGCTGGTTTCTCTTCTTCCAGCAAAGTCCCTGCAGGTGGGTCAAACCCAAGTATCATTCCATCTCTAAGACTGACAAATGCCCCAAGAGGAAAATGCCCACAGTTTGAGGTCATCTCAGAGCTGTTCCCTCTGTAGAAGTTTCACTCCTTTGGTCTCCACTGCTTTCACAGCTCTCTGGTGATCTGAAAATGACTTCTGTAATACTGTGTTATTCAAGTAAGAGTAGTGGCCTATCACGTCCTGCTCAGAAGCAGTAGCCCTCCTCCACATATTTTGCATCTTTACAACTCTGGCCTTCCAAGAAAATCTAACAGCAGTGGAAGGAGATGAAGGTGGTAGAGCAGAAGGACATAGAGGTTACCAGCCTCCAGAAGCACATCAACATCATCTACAGACAGAGCAACTCTCCCCAGGAACGACTGGAGACTGGCAGAAAGGCTCTTCCCGAACCAAGGCTGTAAAACAAGACCCACAGAGTCAGGGAGGGGAGGAGGAGATGCGATCAGGTGAGGACCCGCACGTCCAACAGAGGGCACAGGAGGAGAGCGGTATCTCAGACTCACCGATCCTTTCTGGGGGCAGGTCCCAGCCACGTGTTAGGCGCCCCTGCGCTGGCGTCCAACACCAGGGATTCAAGTCTTCTCACTTGGTTTGAAAACCAGTGGAGCTTCCCAGAGGCTATAGGCTCCTCTGTCCATGGAATTTTCCAGCCAAGAATACTGAAGTGGGTTGCCATTCCCTTCTCCAGGGAATCTTCCCGACTGCGGGGATCAAACCTGGGTCTCCTGCATTGCAGGCAGATTCTTTACTGTCTGAACAACCAGGAAAGCCCAACATTTATTTATATTTATTTGTGGGATCTAGTTCCCTGACCGGGAATTGAACCCAGGTCCCCTGCATTGGGTGCACAGAGTATTAGCCACTGGACTCCCAGGGAAGTCCCCAGGCTGACTAATACACCACTATTAGGCAGAAGAATGTGGGCTAATCACTTACATCCAATCAGGAACTGGACTGGCATAAAGTTTTAGTAAGATTCAGTTTATTTCTGGCTTAATCACTTTCGTTGTTCGTAACCATCCCATAACTATTTTCATTTCAAGCCTGGTGATTCTTTGCCTTTTCATCACTGAAAGCCTGCAAAGACACATTTCTGCCCTTCAGAAGTTTTAAGCTTACCTTTTGACTTCCCGTCCCATGCAACTTTGAGATTTGACAAATGTCCAGAGTGGGAGACTGGCCGTGTGTTTGAGACAGATCTCTTATTAATGAGAATTTGTTTCTAGGCTCTGTGAGACTGTGGAAGATTTCAGTACAATGGGGAGACTCAGGCATTCATTTGAGGCTCTTCAAGTTTCCAGTGCTCCAGAAGATTATAAAAGCTTTGCTGGTTTCTCTTCTTCCAGCAAAGTCCCTGCAGGTGGGTCAAACCCAAGTATCATTCCATCTCTAAGACTGACAAATGCCCCAAGAGGAAAATGCCCACAGTTTGAGGTCATCTCAGAGCTGTTCCCTCTGTAGAAGTTTCACTCCTTTGGTCTCCACTGCTTTCACAGCTCTCTGGTGATCTGAAAATGACTTCTGTAATACTGTGTTATTCAAGTAAGAGTAGTGGCCTATCACGTCCTGCTCAGAAGCAGTAGCCCTCCTTCACATATTTTGCATCTTTACAACTCTGGCCTTCCAAGAAAATCTAACAGCAGTGGAAGGAGATGAAGGTGGTAGAGCAGAAGGACATAGAGGTTGCCAGCCTCCACAAGCACATCAACATCATCTACAGACAGAGCAACTCTCCCCAGGAACGACTGGAGACTGGCAGAAAGGCTCTTCCCGAACCAAGGCTGTAAAACAAGACCCACAGAGTCAGGGAGGGGAGGAGGAGATGCGATCAGGTGAGGACCCGCACGTCCAACAGAGGGCACAGGAGGAGAGCGGTATCTCAGACTCACCGATCCTTTCTGGGGGCAGGTCCCAGCCACGTGTTAGGCGCCCCTGCGCTGGCGTCCAACACCAGGGATTCAAGTCTTCTCACTTGGTTTGAAAACCAGTGGAGCTTCCCAGAGGCTAAAAGGAACCTAGACTCCGACGGAAACGAGAACCCGAGCATGCTTGATTGCTCCCGAAACAAGGCGGACGAGCCAACTGGCAACAGCCCGGGGCCCTGGCGGGTTCCCGTGACCGCCACGGCGTAAAGCCTGGCCTGAGCCGCGAGTCCGCTCAGGGCCCTCTTGCTGTGGCTCCACTCTGCACCAGGGTGGAGGCTGGCTGCCGGCGCCAAGGAGCGCGCGCGCGGGGAGCAGGGCCAGCCCGGAGCAGCCCTGCGGCCGGGCAAGGGGAAGGCGGCCGTCGCCGTGAGGCCTGGAGCTGCGGGTGCGCGGGACCCCCGAGCGGATCCCCGGCCCCACCCGCCCCTGCGCCAGCCCCTCTCCTGACGCTGCTCTCCGCCAGGGCGAAGAGGCCCCTGCCTGTCGAGGGGGTGCATGCAACAGCAAGAAGCTGCATGCACAGCAAGAAGCCGAGTCAGCCGAGCGCCGGCTCGGCCTGCGATGGAGCAGGGCGTCCGCCACCACAGAGGCGCAGAGGCGCTGGGCGGCCACTGCGGGCCCGGCACACGCTGGACCCGCGCCGGCACCGCGGAGGCCCTCTCGCTCTGGCGCTCTCGCCGTTGGAGCAGAGTGCCCTCGGTGGTGGGGAGGGCACACCCCGGAGGGGACAGAGCCCGCCCTGACCTGCCCCTCGGGCGGTCCGCTCCAGCGCCCTGGGCCTCGGCTGGCCCCGACGGGGGGCAGCGAGCCCTGAGCGGCAGCGCCTGCCCACGCAGGGCCTGGCTCCGCCCGCCACCCGCAGCCCACCGCGCCCTGAACCCCCTGGGCGAGGAGGCGGCCCCTGCTCGCTGCGGCCCCGCTCTCACCAAAGCCGCCCGCGCACGTGGGGCCGCAGGGCCGCTCCCGCCACGCGCGCCCCTGAGAGGCCTGCACCCATAGCCGCGTCACCTAATTCCAGAGAGGCAGAAAGCTAAGCGAAACGGAAAGACAGAAGACGTTTCAAATGAAAGAGCAAGAAGAAAAGCCTAATGAAATAGATCATTCACCAGACAAATATCTCCAGACATCACTAACAAAAATGCTAATTGACCTTGGGGAAAGAACAGATAAACGTAAGAATTTTAACAAGGAACTAGAAAATATAAAAAATGAACTGGTCAGAACTGAAGAATACAACAGATGAGAAACACACTCAGAGGGAGTGGACAGTATACTAAATGACAGGGAGGAATGCACACGCGACCAGAAGATAAAGTAAGGGAAATCGGGGAATCGGAACAAGGAAAAGAAACACCGGCGTAAAGAGATGAGGATGCTTTGGGACTTCCCTGATGCGCCGGAAGTTAAGACTTAGCCTTCCACTGAAGGAGGTGCAGGTTCAATCCGTGTTTGGTTAAACACACGTGGGCTAAGATCCCACATGTCTCGCAGCCAAAAACCAAAACAGAAAACAGAAGCAATATTGTAACAAGCTCAGTAAATACTTTAAAAATGGTCCACATTAAAAAAAAAATTTTATTAATATATTTTAAGGAACCTCTAAGACAACATCAGGCGTACGAACATTCACCTTATACGGGTCCCAGAAGAATACAGAGAAACAGGTCAAAAAGTATTTGATGAAATTTTGGTTGAAATGCTCCCTGAAGCTGAAGAAGGAAACAGATTTTCAGCCACAGAAAGTGCAGAGAGTGTTAAACATGATGAACCCAAAGAAATCCATACCAAGATATATAACAATTAAAATGGCAAAACTTAAAGAGAGAATTTTAAAGCAGCAAGAGAAACACAAAGCATCACACACATGGGAGCCCGCACAGAGCCGCCAGCTGACGCTTCTGCAGAAACTCTGTAGGCTGAAAGGGAGCCGAGCGATATAGCTACAGTGCAGCCGAGTGGAAAGCAGTGTGTAGGTTCCTCAAACATCAGCAAGAAAACTGCCACAAGATCCAACAGTTCCACTCCTGGGTATATATACAGTGAAAGTGAAGACACTGATTTGAAAAGCAATCTGCGCCACAATATCATCGCAGTTTTACTTTTTAACAACAGCCAGGATACAGGAAACAACCTCAGTGACCATCAACAGACGATCGATAAAGAATGTGTGCTATATACACACACACACGCAGACACACACACAGACACACACACAACAGAATGTTACTCGGCCGTTAAAAAGAAGGACATTTAGCCGCTTGCAGCAACTTGGATGAATTTGGAGGCTATCATGCTTAGCGAGATAATTCACACAGAGAAAGACAAATCCTGTTTGGTATCACTTATAGATAAAATCTAAAATATATAACAAAAACAGAAACAGACTCACAGATACAGCGAACAAGCTAGTAGTTACCAGTAGGAGGAGGGCTGGGGCAAGAGCAAGACAGGAGCAGGGGGTGAGAGGCAGGAGCTGCTGTGTGCAAAACAAATAAACCAGAAAATTAAAAATAAAATAAAAAAACAAATAAACCGTGAGACTACATTGGGCAGCTCAGGGAAGACAGCCAGCAGTTTATGATGACCTTGAATGGAGTATAATCTATAAAAACCCTGAATCGGTGTGTTGTATTGTACACCTGAAATTTGTAAAATATATAAATCACCTGTACTTTAATTTTTTTAAAAAGGAGCTAGCGGAATGAAATGCGTGTTTACTGGAATGGGTGGCTCAGTAATTAATAAGTAGAGCCAACTTTACCTGCTTCCTGATCTTCGCTAGTTCAAGTTTACCACCCTCCTGAGGAAGACCATGTTACTCTGGCAATACAGCAAAAGAACTGTGGGTCAAGACTCAGAACATATAGCGATATGTAGCCAAGGAAATGCTTCTGAAGCACGAATCAGTCAGACCTGGACAGTGTAGCTTCCTGCTCTCAGCCTTTGTTTTTGCCAGCTTTTGATTTCAAGTTCTCCTCCACAGCCCCAACAAGGCGTGTAATAGGCGAGATGCTTGCTCACTAGCTTGCCATCTGTCTTCCCAACTAGACTCTGTAGGGGCAGAGATTGTGTCTTGCCTGCTAGATCATCCTCAGTATCTAGCACGGTGCCTGACCCACAGTATTTACTCAAATCATTTGTTTAAATGAGTGAGTAAAGAAATGATTATCTCAAAGTCCTTTCACAGTCTGGCTTGTTAGCAGATTAAGCTGGTTAAATGCATAAAACAGAAGTAAAGCAAGGCTGTGGAAGTTATTGCCGATAACTAACATTCAAACATGGCATTACTTTTGGAAACAGGAGCAATCAATTGTTGTTGTTTAGATGCTGAGTTGTGTCTAGCCCTTTTGCAACCGCATGGACGGTAGCCCTCCAGGCTCCTCTGGCCCTGGATTTCCCAGGAGGAGTACTGGAGTGGACTGCCATTTCCTTCTCCAGGGGATCATCCCAGACCAGAGATCAGACCTGCGCCTCCCTCAGCTCCTGCACTGGCAGGAAGAGTCTTCACCACTGAGCCTCTAGGGAAGCCCACGCAGTCGATAACTTTGGTCCAAAAGAAACAGAATCTCAAGGATATATTCTATTTTACAGTCCAAAATAATAATTACTGATGAGATTACATTGCCCCCAAAACCCTCAAATAAAATAAAATCTTACCCATCAGGTAAGAAGAACTTTGCGTAAGATGTACCACAAGCAAAACTTCAAAGTGTAGATAACCTTGGAAATGTCTTCAACTTCCTGGACTAACTCTAATGATTGGCCATTTGGAACTTGGCATAGGAACTTCATCAACAGTTATATTTACACATACCAACACCAATAAGATTGGCATTACAAATCCAACCAGGGCAATTTTAAGGAAACTAAAGTTAACTTTGTATATTATTTATTTCATTTTTTTCCTTTGAAGAATATCTTTTCACAAGAGCTTTAGGTAAAAGCAATATAATTTTCTTTAAAAGTGCAAGGCTATAGGATACAATCAATTCTTACTAAAAATCTGGATAAAATCAATTTTAGAATGTCCTTGGGAGAAAAAGTAATATTAAAAATATTATAATGTGTGAACATACACATTTTATTTATGTGTTGTTGAAAATGTTCAACAGCAAGATAATTGGCCATAGGGGATGATTCATGTTAAATACTCCAAAAAATCTCCTCTGTTACTATTTAACTTTCTAAATCAACACAAATGAAGCAACTGTGAGAAGAGCCAGAGTAAAGCATGTGGGCTTTGAATTTACATCCTTGCTCTAGTGTTACCAGTGATGCAACTGACTTTTCAGAGCCTCGTCGTCTGAATTTAAAATGAAAGCTGTTGAGAAACCTCAGAGGAGTCATCTGCAGTCCAGGAGGACAATAAGGGTTAACTAGTAGATAAAGGTCAGTTTTCATTTCAATCCCAAGGAAGGGCGATACCAAAGAATGTTCAAACTACTGCACAATAACATTCACTTCACACACTAGCAAAGTAATGCTCAAAATTCTCCAAGTCAGGCTTCAACACTGTGTGAACTGAGGACTCCCAGATGTTCAAACTGGATTCAGAAAAGGCAGAAGAACCAGAGCTCAAACTGCCAACATCTGTTGGACCATTGAAAAAGCAAGAGAGTTCCAGAAGAACATCAACTTCTGCTTTATTGACTATGCCAAAGCCTTTGACTCTGTGGATCACAACAAACTGAGGAAAATTCTTAAAGAGAAGGGAATACCAGACCACCTTACCCATCTCCTGAGAAACCTGTATGCAAGTCAAGGAGCAACAGTTAGAACCAGACATGGAACAACAGACTGGTTCCAAATTGGGAAAGGAATACGTCAAACCTGTATATTTTCACCCTGCTTATTTAACTTACATGCAGAGTACATCATGCGAAATGCCACGCTGGATGAAGCATAGGTTGGAATCAAAATTGCCGGGAGAAATATCAATAACCTCAGGAATGCAGATGACATCACCCTTAAGGCAGAAAGTGAAGAAGAACTAAAGAGCCTCTTGATGAAAGTGAAAGAGGAGAGTGAAAAAGATGGCTTAAAATCCAACATTCAAAAGACTGAGATCGTGACATCCAGTCCCATCACTTCATGGCAAATAGATGGGGAAACAGTGGAAGCAGTGGTTGACTTTATTTACCTTGGGCTCCAAAAGCACTGCAGATGGTGACTGCAGCCATGAAACTAAAAGACGTTGCTCCTTGGAAGAAAAGCTATGACCAACCTAGACAGCATATCAAAAAGCAGAGACACCACTTTGCCCACAAAGATCTGTCTAGTCAAAGCTATGGTTTTTCCAGTGGTCGTGTATGGATGTGAGAGTTGGACTGTAAAGAAAGCTGAGCACCGAAGAATTGAGGCTTTTGAACTGTGGTGTTGGAGGAGAGTCTTGAGAGTCCCTTGGACTGCAAGGAGATCCAACCTGTCCATCCTAAAGGAGACCAGTCCTGGGTGTTCACTGGAAGGACTGCTGCTGAAGCTGAAACTCCAGTACTTTGGCCTCCTGATGCGAAGAGCCAACTCCTTGGAAAAGACCCTGATGCCGGGAAAGATTGAAGGTGGAAAGAGAAGCGGGCGACAGAGGATGAGATGGTTGGATGGCATCACTGACTTGATGGACATGAGTTTGAGCAGGCTCTGGGCGATGGTGAAGGACAGGGAACCTGGCGTGCTGCAGTCCGTGGGGTTGCAAAGAGTTGGTCACGACTGAACAACTGAACAATGACAAGTAGAAAAAGCAGGAATTGATCTGAGAAAGAAGAGGACCTGTGAAGATCAACCAGAGCGTAGGGAGAGAAAACTACAGGATGAGGTGAGAAAGAGGCAGGACAATGATAGGATTTTCGTTCCTGTAACCATAGGGTGGGAGATCTAGGGAGCAAAGGACTCCAGCCAGGTAGGAACAGAGGTCTCGGTCAACACTACATAATTATGCCCTACATGAGGTTGCCCTGATGACAGGATCCGTGCTTTAACATAATAACATTACAAAGAAAACCATTCCTTGTAACTGAATAAATGTTTTCTTAAGAATTATCTGGGAGGTAGTTTGAAAGGGGATTAGGTGGCAGCCAAAGCTTCCTGTTACAACAGAGAATGTGATTGTGCAGGAAAGGGTCCCTCCTGCTGAGCACGGAGAGCGTCTGGTGTGGGGCACCTGCTGCTTCTGGGAGCTGACTTGGTGAGAGTCAGAGGTGATGACCAGTCGGGTACAGTTACACATCTGCGCTGGCCACTTAGTCTAATCAGACTGCTGCTGGGAAGGAAACCGCCGGAATCAGGAGCCCTAGCCGGGGAATGGCCCGTGCCCACCCTCCTGGTGCCTGCTTGCAGAGTTTGGTGTACCCAGGCCTCCCCAGAGGGCTCTCCCAGCCTTTCCAACCTTCTGGGAGGATGGCACCTGCCTGGAGGAGGCAGGGCAGAATGGATCCCCAGGGATGACAGCACCAGTCGCATAGGAGGCTCTGAGAATTAACCGAGAAAACTTATTATAAAAGTGCCTCCCGCGTGAGAGCAGGACAAGTGTTAGTTTCCTTGCAGCCTCCTCTAGCATTTGCCTCGGTTACACATTGACTTTCGGGTTCCCTGATATCTCAGTGGTAAAGAACCTGCTTACCGATGCAGGAGACCTGGGCTCAACCTCTGGGTCGGGAAGACCCCCTGGAAAGGGAAATGGCAACCCTCTCCGTATCCTTGCCTGGGAAATCCCATGGACAGAGGAGCCTGGCAGCTGCAGTCCACGGGGTCACAAAGAGTCGACATGTTTGAGCATGCACATGCACACACTTTTACTTGAAGTATTAAAGTTGTTTTCATGGTTTATTTTATGGTTATTTTATGATTTTATTTTCTGTTTTATTTTAAACCTTAGCCCGCCCCCCAGGCCCATATAATGTATTTGTGTTTATATATGGTACCCAAACCAGACAAGTCAGCATATTTGCCTGATACACTAGTTTCAAGTTTAAACTGTTTACTCAAAATCCAATCTATCTGAATGGATAAAGGAGTTGTGGTACATATATACAGTGAAATACTACTTAGCCTTAAAAAGGAACAAATTTGAGTCAGTTCTACTGGGGTGAGGGAACCAGGGGCTCTTATATAGAGTGAATTAAGTCAGAAAGAGAAAAGCAAATATCATATATTAATGCATATGTATGGAATCCGGAAAAAATGGCCCTGATGAGCCTATTTGGAGGGCAGGAACAGAGATGCAAGCGCAGAGAACAACTTGTGGAAACAGCAGGAGAAGAAGGGGCGGCGGTTAGAGGGGCAGTGCTGAAACACGCCCACTGCTGTGCGCAGTGCAGCCAGCCAGCGGGAAGGCACTTTGTGGCACGTGGAGCCCGTGTTCCGTGACAGCGTGGAGGGCTGGGAAAGGGCGCAGGGTGGGAGGGCGCTGCAAGAGGGAGGAGACGTGCGATATCTATCACTGGTTCACGTTGCTGTACGGCAGGGACTTAACAACTGCTGGTTGTTGTGGTTTCTGAGAACACAACATTGTAAAGCAATCAGCCTTCAAGTAAAAATTTTAATTATCCTTTTTAAAAATTCAGTCTATAATTTTGGGGGCCTAGACTTTTCAAATAAAAGCATTGAAGTAGTACGGTGATTTTTAGAATAAAGGAAGCAGAAAGCGCTCACGAGTGTTCTCTTCCCTCCCTGCCCCAGACAGTGGGAACGTGGCTTGCTAGTCTGTGTGTGCAAAGTCTTCAGCTCCCCAAGACTCACGTGTTGTCACGGTCGTTGTTGAACGAGGAATAAATAGAGGAAAGAAAAACCTACTGGGACATGATGTCTACCGTGGGGATTTCAGATGTAGGGCTCCAGAGATCTTTACTTTTAGAAACCATTCTTATTTTTTCAGCTTACGGAAACCATCCAAAACTATGTGCTTATGGAACCTCATGGAAACCAAAGTGTTTTTCCCAGAGGGATCTGGCAGGATGAAAGAGATAAGGAGAAAGAGACCAGAGAAAAAGCCTTGTGATGAACTCAGCGTACCATGTTTCCTGGATCGTTTTAAATGGCTATTATCTTTAAAATAAAAGATTGCATTTTATTATACCAACAGAAAATGTCATTAACCATGCATTTAACTGTTTCTGGTCTCAGGATTTCATAATAAAATTAGCTTCCCATTAACATATAAAATATTATGTCAGACTTGGAAAGATAAATACTACATGATATCACTTATATGTGGAATCTTAAAAAATATTAAAAATGAATCTGTATACAGCAGATTCACAGACATAGAAAACAAACTCATGGTTATCAAAGGAGAGGGGAAGAGACAAGTTAGCAGGAAGGGATTAACAGATACAAATTACTACACATAAAATAGATAAGCAAGAACTTAATGTGTAGCACAGGGAATTATATTCAATATTTTAAATAACCTATGGTAGAACATAATCAGCAAAAAACTGAATCTCTGTGCTATACCCCTGAAACTATCACAATACCATAAATTAACTTTGTGTGTGTGTGCGTGTTGGTCATTCAGTCATGTCTGACTCTTTGGGACCCCATGGACTGTAACCTGCCAGGCTCCTCTGTCCATGGACTTCTCTAGGCAATAATACTGGAGTGGGTTGCTGTTCCCTTCTCCAGGGGGTCTTCCTGACCAGATCGAACCCAGGTCTCCCTCATGGCAAGCAGATTCTTTACTGTCTGAGCCACAAGGGAAGCCCCTTAAATCAACTATACTTCAATTTAAAAACTAAATAAATAAAATTTTAAATCATTCTAGGCTATATTTTTTTCCAAAACCCATTTCGGTTGCTCACTAAAAATCAAGAAAAGGGACAAGGCTGAATCTTGTGGACTGCACAGTGAAGGATTTGTGTGGCTAAATGGCTGCTGTCTCTAATCTGCAGCTTTTCAGACAAAGAAATACAGAATCACTGGGAAGAACTGCTGCCTGCTGTTTCCCTCAGTTAGAACTCTTAATAGTAAGTAACAGAAATAAGTATCAAACTGGCTTAAGAAGAAAAAGGGAGAGCAAGAAACAGCAAGGGAGAGAGGAGAGAGGAAACCCAGAGGAATCTGAGATTCAGGGGCCAGAGGAGCACGGAGGCAGCTCTCACGTCAGGCAGGGTGGGTGCTGGGTCCAGGCGGTACCGTTAGGATTCGCTTTTCCTTCACGTTCTAAGTCGAGTATTCTCTGTGTTCACTTGACTCTCAGACAGGCTCTTTCTATCTTCTGCCCCTTATAAGCTCTGTGGAGACTTATATTCTCCCAGCTTCCAATCAAACAAAAAAAAAAGGAAGAAAGGGAGGGAGAGAGGGAGAAAAAGGAGCTTCCTTGTTGTCCCAAGAGAAATCCACAAACTGAGTCTTAGTGGTCTAGCTAGGTTCATGGGACCAGTGACAGCCAGGATACAGGAGCCTCTTTGGGGCCAGTTTTGGGTCATATCATTGATCACCCCAGGAGCGATCTGAACATCCAGGAGGGGTACGTGGGCCAGTGAAGTCTTACCAAACCTGACCCTACTTATTGACAACCACTGTAGCAATGTGCTCTTCTGAGTCCAGGCCTACCTCCCTACCATTCATCTCTCAATTCTGCTTTTGGACAAATGGTTCCTAAGGAGACAGGCAGCTTGTTTTATGCCAGTGACACACACCTAGCTTTATCGCTTTCTTACGCTTATCGCAACATGGCTTGCTATATATTAAAATTTGGCTCTGCGGGGAACACCGTGATAATTTGACTTGTTGCAGGAAAGGACAATGTCTGTCGATAACATCACTGGGAAGATATGTGTTAGTTTGCTCTGAGGGACGAGTCTCACTCCTCCGGGCCTGGGTCTTAATTGGATTTCAAGTTTGCTCTTGCTGAAGGACAGGTGTGGAAACCTGGGGGCGTAGCACAAGCTTGTCTTTCTGTTCTCAACAGACAAAAGGAATAAAGCCCTTGATTACTTAGCGAACTTGTCAGCGTGAGGGCATACAGCGTGGTTCCTGGCTCAGAGGGCGATCAGTAAAGCGGCCGCATCAGGGAGGGAAAGTGGCTTCTTTCCCAGCCATGCTAGAGCTGTCTCCAGCGGTGTCTCAAGGAAGGACTCCAGCGCCGTGGAGCATGGCAAGGGGAAGAATGTGGCTCTGCAATTAGAACTGAAGTGAAGTCCTGGCTCTACCTTTGTAGGCCCTGGATAATTTACTTCCCTGCCATTTAAGCCTCCATTTCTTCACCTATAATGTGAGACTCTCAACATCCATCCCACTGAACTATCTTAGTTCATTCAGGCTGCTACAACAATATGCCATGGACAGGCGGCTCATCAACACCGGAGATTTATTTCTTACAGTTCCGGAGACTGACTGTCTAGGAGCATGATGCTGGCCTGGTTGGACGAGGGCCCTCTTCCGAGTCTCAGACTTCTCCTTGTGTTCCCACGTGGAGGAAGGAACTAAGGAGCTCTGGACCCTGTTTTCCAAGAGGACTGATCTCATTTAGGAGGGCTCCACCCTCATGACCTAATCACCTCTCACACGCCAGACTTCTCAGTAAAAAAGGTAGGAATTTCCACATTTGACTTTTGGAGGGACACAGACTTTCAGGCCGTAGCACTAACTCACAGGGCCAGTTTGAGGTTCAAATGGAATAAAGGACTTACGTTACACTTATTTATCATTTATCCCTGTGTCTCTTCTATAAATGAAACACCCACAGGCTGAGTCTTGTTCAACTTTGTGAGTTTCAGGGCCTAACTGTGCCTGGAAGTCAAAGTATACTCAACCAATGTTGCATAAACAGATAAATCTACAGACAAATGATCAAATAGAGGAATGAATGATAGTCATGGGATAGAGAGAGAGAGAAAAATATTGTTCAGCACTGGCTCAGAAAAGTTCTGTGATTAAACAATATTTTAACAATATCGCAAACCTTAGAATCCCTGTCTTTGATGCTGTATGTTGTTTTTCTCCTGGGCTTCTCTTAGTAGAAAATAAGGCTACATATCAAGATTTGGGAAGAATAGCAAATCTCTTATTGAAGAAACAGCCAAGAAAATTATCGCTCTCCCAGCTCAAAGAGAAACAGTAATTAAAAGTAAGACATGGGCAAGAAGTGAAATGGAGAGCTTGTAAGATAATTAACACTTAGTAATCCTCTTTTAGAGAATGGCTGTCTTATTCCAGATACCCTTGGTTATTTACAGTATTTCTGAAGAAAACCTTTGAAAATGCCTGGAGGTGACTTTTTTTCCTTTTTATAAACATTCTTTCCAACCCCTTTCGGAGTCTCTCCACAAATTTATCTGATAGAGCATATACAGTCAGTAAGTTTAGGAAAATGGGAATGGATTTAGGTAAACCCGAAACTGTTCTGCTTATTTACAATGATGGCAGCTGGGGTGGGGAGGGGCTTTGCTATGAGAAAACATTCCATATGTGTGATTGCGTGGCCCCCAGAATTACGTACTGTGAAGTTTCTATTTCCTCTTCATTTACTCTTTCTTTCTTTAATCATTTGCAGTAAGGAAAAAATGCTCTCTGATTACTGTTTTAAAATCATGGCAAACACTGATTCACTTATATATACATATATATTTGTGTGTATATATATATATATATATGTGTGTGTGTGTGTGTAAATGGGTGACTGAATATTGCCAAAGGCGGGGAGGGCTGCAGGATGACTTTGAGAGAGGTCCTCTGTTGTATTCTTCTGATTACGCATGTCTGTGTTCTATTACTCACAGCTATAACTCCATAGAGTGTCTCATAGACACATTCTCACATGTTCATGCAAGTACAGCATGAAAGAGATTTCCACAAGAACTTCTACAGTTTGTGTCAAGCAAAAAAGTACATGAAACTAAAAAGAAGTCTCTCACTATGCTCACATTTGGATTTTCTCTGAATATCCAAGGTATCGTAAGGAGGGTATGTTTCTCAGCCCTGTGCCAAGGATTTAGGATCTGGAGGCAGAGGGAGAATAGAGACCAATTCTCGGTTCCCCCCACCACTAAAAACACTTTGTGTCAGCTTCCCAGTGCAGAGTACAAGGGAGAAACTACGATTACTGATAGTCTCTAAACTGGCAGCAAAGCTGTTAGTAAGAGTCTACTGCGGGGCGAGAGAGGATGGGTGTCTTCCTCGCTCCTTCCCATTCATGAGCAGAATCACTGGCTCTGAGGGTTTGCTGGAGAGGACAAGCAGTAATGAACTTGTTACAGAAATCAGCTCCGCAGTCCAGTGCAGGTGGGCAAAGGGCAGGAGCTGAGAGTCTGCCTACCCTCAAGAAGCAGGCGGCTTTTAAGCACTTGGAAATGAACTAGATCTCTCTGATAAGGGAAAGACAAAACCAAAGTGATACACCATGTTCACATGGCAGACGGAGCAGAACTCAAACGTTCTGTGGTTTATTGGGTGGGTGAGGGCCAAAGTGCTGCTGTTGGTGGGGATCAAAACTGATAAAATTCTTTGGAAATCTATTTGGAACTATCTGCCAAAATGTAAAATGAGCATAGAAAGATCCATAAGGCACACACATCTCTAGGACTCTTCTTTGTGTGTATATATATATATATATATGTGTGTGTGTGTGTGTAAATGGGTGACTGAATATTGCCAAAGGCGGGGAGGGCTGCAGGATGACTTTGAGAGAGGTCCTCTGTTGTATTCTTCTGATTACGCATGTCTGTGTTCTATTACTCACAGCTATAACTCCATAGAGTGTCTCATAGACACATTCTCACATGTTCATGCAAGTACAGCATGAAAGAGATTTCCACAAGAACTTCTACAGTTTGTGTCAAGCAAAAAAGTACATGAAACTAAAAAGAAGTCTCTCACTATGCTCACATTTGGATTTTCTCTGAATATCCAAGGTATCGTAAGGAGGGTATGTTTCTCAGCCCTGTGCCAAGGATTTAGGATCTGGAGGCAGAGGGAGAATAGAGACCAATTCTCGGTTCCCCCCACCACTAAAAACACTTTGTGTCAGCTTCCCAGTGCAGAGTACAAGGGAGAAACTACGATTACTGATAGTCTCTAAACTGGCAGCAAAGCTGTTAGTAAGAGTCTACTGCGGGGCGAGAGAGGATGGGTGTCTTCCTCGCTCCTTCCCATTCATGAGCAGAATCACTGGCTCTGAGGGTTTGCTGGAGAGGACAAGCAGTAATGAACTTGTTACAGAAATCAGCTCCGCAGTCCAGTGCAGGTGGGCAAAGGGCAGGAGCTGAGAGTCTGCCTACCCTCAAGAAGCAGGCGGCTTTTAAGCACTTGGAAATGAACTAGATCTCTCTGATAAGGGAAAGACAAAACCAAAGTGATACACCATGTTCACATGGCAGACGGAGCAGAACTCAAACGTTCTGTGGTTTATTGGGTGGGTGAGGGCCAAAGTGCTGCTGTTGGTGGGGATCAAAACTGATAAAATTCTTTGGAAATCTATTTGGAACTATCTGCCAAAATGTAAAATGAGCATAGAAAGATCCATAAGGCACACACATCTCTAGGACTCTTCTTGCAGATATATTCACGCTCATGTGCAAGACCATATATACAGTGCCGTGGATCTTCCTTTGCGATAGGATTTTCTCCCAATAAGCCCGTCAAAACCTGAAAATAATGTAGGTTGAAGATGCATTTAATACACCTAACATGCTGAACGTCGTAGCTCAACCTAACCTTCTTAACTGTGCTCAGAACACTTCCATTAGCCTACAGTTGGACAGAATCATCTAACACAAAGCCTATTTTATGACAAACTGTTGAAGACTGCGCCCTCGCTCCCGGGTTATTCATTCGGTGCACAGATACGTAATGTTGGTTCCATTCCCAAACCACACAGCTGTCTGTCCCTCGCGTCTCTTCTGCCCTTACCCTAGCGTCGATCATCATGAGCTCTCGGTTTGGCTACCAGGGTTGCCTTCCTAGAGGCCACCATCTTTCTTGCCTTCCTAGAGGCATTTTTCCTACATCAGGGCCGTAATGGTTTTTACAGGTAAGTCATAATGCAATTAAATTTAGACTTGTTGTAGACCTTTCGACCTTTAGGCTCCTTTAGGCTCTGTGGGACCTGGGTCCTCCCAGCTCTTCCAAGCTCATCTCCCGCCTCAGTCTGTTGCCCTCAATTCAGATTTTATGTCTCGTGACACATCGGCTCTTTGTGGACTGATGCCGTTCAGATTCACGGCATCTTCTCCTGAGAAGCTTCCTTCACGGGCTGTTTGCACAGTCATCCTCATGTTACCCTCAGGGAGACTTATTCTACTTTTCCTAAACTCTTTCCTTCCCCACTTTTTCTCTGTTATGAAGTACAATTTATCTCCCTCATACTCATATCTTGATTATTGCTCCTCTCCTTTGTTTTCCAACTACACGTAGCAGGAGGCTTGCCCAACATCTCCCGCACCTGGAATAGTCTCTGTTCCTTAAGAAGTGCTCGTTAGATATTGATGACGAGACCAATGAGTGACTTTTTTTAGTATTATCTTGTTTACAGCACTCCAACATCAAAGTCTTTACGTACTTTCAAATATAGAAAATTGGAATGAAAATCTGTGAGGTTAGATTTGTCTGTCTTCTATTTCCCTGTCACTCTTGCTAGGAAATTCCTTGAGTGGCTTATAGGACCAAGACATGATGACACGGCTAGCCTCTCCATCGGCTGAATAATACATGAACATAACTCAGAGACGGAGATACACCGGAATGTACGAGATTTTCACAGCAGTGAGATTCATGGCCTTTAAAAATATGTAGAACAAGATGAAACAAATGTTTTCAGTAGATGTTCAGGTGCTCTTTTCTAAAAATAACACACATAACCACAAATCAATGTTTAAAGCCAGATGGCTAATGAAGGCCAGCCAGGAAACTCCCATAATTCACAGTAATGAGGATGGTAATGAGCTCCCATTATAAACCAAACTGCACTGCGGCACACTGTATCTATTTCAAATAACAGTAATTTGATTGTTTCGTATTTTGCAAAGCTCCAAAGCTTAATTTATGGGGAAAAATGTTAGAAAGGCTGATTGATGGAACTAATCATGCCTAATTAGTCAAGTGGAAGGTGGCTTAAATTTTATTAACAAGACCTCTTTGAATGTCAGATATCATCAGAAAGGAAACAATTTTCAAATTCAAATGAAAGTAAAGATCTTTCAAAACATGAAGGAAGTCCCATTACAGTAGTTGAAAAGAAATGTTTTTTTCCTCAACCCTGTGATGTCTTTACTTTCCAAATAGGACTCTAGGATAGGTAGGTTCTGTTGATCAGAAGGCTTTAGGGACTTGGCTGCTATACAACAATGCCAGAGATTAAATGTTATTGTAGAGTCAGAAACAAAGGTGTGCTCTCACGCTTAAAGTGCACCTTGATCTCAGACACGTAGTCAGGAAAGGCAGTCTCCGTCTCCGAGAGTGACGGGCAGGAGTCCGCTGCACGGGCGGACTGTTTAATACGATTTCATTGACAGGTTTGCCCTTGAGTGACGTGTCCTGCCGGGCCACCTTCTTGTGAAAGGATGGGATGCTCAGGGTCAAGAACTGAGAAAGCAAGAACTTCAATACCCATAATCATTTCCATCTAACGTGAAGTTGGCTGCTCACACATATATGTCTGGAATCCAAGCCATTGCAATTGATGTGTCTATTTGATGCTCTGTATTTTTTATGTTATTTTTATTAAACTATTATTGGGTCCTCAGGAATTCTAAGCCACAGTTTTTCCTAAAATGTGACAAGGTCTGTAGACAGACATGCTTGGACAAATTCTGATCTTTTTAACATTTCTGAATCAATCTCAGTTATATTTACTGAGTATTGGAGCTTCGTTATCTGATCTGGGAGCAAAAGGACAAAACCGAAGGTGTGAACATGATATTGAAAACTGGAGAATTATGTAAACTTAGCCAGTCTTCCACTCCACTCTCCACATGCTGATTCAGTTCAGTTCAGTCGCTCAGTCATGTCTGACTCTCTGCCACCCCGTGGACTGCAGCACGCCAGGCCTCCCTGTCCATCACCAACTCCCAGAGTTTACTCAAACTCATGTCCATCGAGTAGGTGACACCATCCAGCCATCTCATCCTCTGTCATCCATCCCCTTCTCCTCCTGCCTTCAGTCTTTCCCAGCATCAGGGTTTTTTCAAATGTGTTCTTTGCATGAGGTGGCCAAAGTATTAGAATTTCAGCTTCAGCATCAGTCCTTCCAATGAACACCCAGGATTGATCTCCTTCAGAATGGACTGGTTGGATCTCCTTGCAGTCCAAGGGACTCGCAAGAGTCTTCTCCAACACCACACTTCAAAAGCATCAATTCTTTGGCTCTCAGCTTTCTTCACAGTCCAACTCTCACATCCACACATGACCACAGGAAAAACCATAGCCTTGACTAGATGGACCTTTGTTGGCAAAGTAATGTCTCTGCTTTTTAAGATGCTGTCTAGGTTGGTCATAACTTTCCTTCCAAGGAATAAGCGTCTTTTAATTTCGTGGCTGCAGTCACCATCTGCAGTGATTTTGGAGCTCCCCAAAATAAAGTCTGTCAGTGTTTCCATTGTTTCCCCATCTATTTGCCATGAAGTGATGGAACCAGATGCCATGATCTTAGCTTTCTGAATGTTTAAGCCAACTTTTTCCACTCTCCTCTTTCATTAAGAGGCTCTTTAGTTCTTCTTTGCTTTCTGCCATAAGGGTGGTGTATGCTGGTATGCCATATGCAGGTAGCCAGGTCTTAACCATCCAGGGAAGAGATTAAAGATCTCTGGAAATCCTATACCAACTCAACAGGAAGTTCCAAAGAGGCTGACAGCAAAGTTATTGAGTAAATAGCCCAACCAGATCACCCTAAATGAAATTCATAATTGGTAAGGCCTGTCAATGCACTCAGAGTGGCCAGTGAACTGTTTAAAATACTACAAAGTATGAAAAGATCATATATGTCAAACATGAGCAGACATTATGTAAACTTAGCCAGTCTTCCACTCCACTCTCCACATGCTGATTCAGTTCAGTTCAGTCGCTCAGTCATGTCTGACTCTCTGCCACCCCGTGGACTGCAGCACGCCAGGCCTCCCTGTCCATCACCAACTCCCAGAGTTTACTCAAACTCATGTCCATCGAGTAGGTGACACCATCCAGCCATCTCATCCTCTGTCATCCATCCCCTTCTCCTCCTGCCTTCAGTCTTTCCCAGCATCAGGGTTTTTTCAAATGTGTTCTTTGCATGAGGTGGCCAAAGTATTAGAATTTCAGCTTCAGCATCAGTCCTTCCAATGAACACCCAGGATTGATCTCCTTCAGAATGGACTGGTTGGATCTCCTTGCAGTCCAAGGGACTCGCAAGAGTCTTCTCCAACACCACACTTCAAAAGCATCAATTCTTTGGCTCTCAGCTTTCTTCACAGTCCAACTCTCACATCCACACATGACCACAGGAAAAACCATAGCCTTGACTAGATGGACCTTTGTTGGCAAAGTAATGTCTCTGCTTTTTAAGATGCTGTCTAGGTTGGTCATAACTTTCCTTCCAAGGAATAAGCGTCTTTTAATTTCGTGGCTGCAGTCACCATCTGCAGTGATTTTGGAGCTCCCCAAAATAAAGTCTGTCAGTGTTTCCATTGTTTCCCCATCTATTTGCCATGAAGTGATGGAACCAGATGCCATGATCTTAGCTTTCTGAATGTTTAAGCCAACTTTTTCCACTCTCCTCTTTCATTAAGAGGCTCTTTAGTTCTTCTTTGCTTTCTGCCATAAGGGTGGTGTATGCTGGTATGCCATATGCAGGTAGCCAGGTCTTAACCATCCAGGGAAGAGATTAAAGATCTCTGGAAATCCTATACCAACTCAACAGGAAGTTCCAAAGAGGCTGACAGCAAAGTTATTGAGTAAATAGCCCAACCAGATCACCCTAAATGAAATTCATAATTGGTAAGGCCTGTCAATGCACTCAGAGTGGCCAGTGAACTGTTTAAAATACTACAAAGTATGAAAAGATCATATATGTCAAACATGAGCAGACAATAGATACGCATATATAATTATTTATAAAATATTCAAACATATGAGAAGACAACAATACTATAAAGTATGGTAAGACAAATGTCGTCAGATATTGGAAGTCAGCATATAATTTGAAAGACAGAGACCAAAACAAATAGATTTAAAGTAACTTGGAGACAACAGACTACGCAGGAAAGAGAAAACCTGAAAAATGAGAACAAAACAGCTTTAGTATCTACAGAGAGAGGAGCGATCCTGCAACCAAAACCAAGAACAGGATACTAGAGAAATGGACTGCAGAGAAGAGCGCTTACAAATGAAAACTATTAGAGCTAAAGATGAAAACTCAGAGTTTTCAGAAGACTCGAGAGAAAATTCAGATAATTGTTGAAGAGTGAGAAGTCAAATGGTGATTAAACTGATAAAAAAATGGAGCAAATGGAAACAATTGTAACTCTAGGTAAAACACAAAGTTGTTCAAGAAAGGAATAATGCTCATCATTTACTACATCTCAGCTAAAAATAAATTCTAAAAATAAAATTTACATAGTCATAATAATGTGTGAATATACAATATTTATTTAACCAAAATTACTATATAAATCTACTGGAAGAAAAGGAAATGGAAAGACCATGCACATGTAGAGAGGGGAGGAGAGAGAGAGGGAGATGCGAGTCTGAACTTCACAGTGAGAAGCCCGTGAACAATGTCAGGACGGGAAAATCAGGAAGCAGCAAGAATGCTCCTGAGAGTCACGAAGCTCACTGACCACGTACTGAGGTGAAAGTGATTAATTCTGGGGAGGACAGAAAGTTGACAAGACTGGAGCAATTAGCAAATCTTGTCAGCTACGGGAATCTTTAGATGTTGTATATGATCAGCCTTAACAAACCTGAAACCTAAAAGGAAAGACCGAAGACAGGAGAAGAGGGCAACAGAGGGTGAGACAGTTGGAGGGCATGGCCGATGCCATGAATGCGAACTCGGGCAAGCTCCGGGAGACGGTGAGGGCCAGGGCAGTCTGGCGTGCGGCAGTCTGTGGGGTCACCAAGCGTCAGACACGACTTGGCGACTCAGCAACAAACAGGAAAGGGGGAGGAGGCCAGGGCGGAGGCAGCGACGGGAGCAACAGGCACAGGGGAACCAGGCAGGGTGAGTGGCGCCCGCGCCTCTCTGGGTCTCCAGCCTGGTCACGCGGGGAAGAGAGGAGAGCAGGGGCCCCGTGGAGAGTGGAGGCGTGCGGCACAGCCGGAGTCATCAGGAAACTGAAGGGCTCTTGGCCTCCAGACATGCCTCACGTGTCAGTTCTAGACTCTGCTCCACGTGGAGAGGTGACCTTGGACAAGTCAGCTGAACTCTGCCAGCCCTGACAGCCCAGCTGTTGCTCATGCATTTTGTACTCTTCACCGCATGCAGCAGAGAGATTTCTGCAGAATAAGCGCCCAGATGCTTCTTTATAGACTGTTCAGACTGCTATTTTCTTTGGGTAAATATTCCCTATATTTAAACAAATACGTAAAATACATTTTTGTAGAATAATCTGTTTGGAAACTGATAAGACATGGAGATAGTGCCAAGTAGTCACCATCTCATGAAGCTTTTTACATAATGACCCCAATGTAGCCAAAACGCTTTTTAAATTTCTCTGGAATCACCTTCAAAAGCCAAAATACTTTTCAAAAAATTTGTTACTAATTTTTAGATTATGAACATCCATGCTTTTTACTGAAAACTTTGAAAAATACAGAAACATATACAGAATCAATGTTAATTCTGCCACTTAAAAATAATCATAAAAGCTTCGGTATATAATCCAGGTTTTTAAAAATCTATATATCCATATACAAGTTTTAAAAATTTGGAAATACTCTCTATGTTTTGTAATCTGATTTTTTCAATTAATATTTTATAAACATTTCCCTTCACCATTAAAATATTATTGTCATTATCATTTTAATGGCTTCATAGTGTTCAACAGATGTACAGCAATTTATTGCCAGGTTTATCTAACGTTTTCCATACTTTGTTTTCAATAAATAACACTGTAATGAGTAACCTTGCTCATGGATTTTGTGCACATTTATTACAGTGGGGGAAGAATTTTAATCCCTAGAAGTTATTTTAATTTCTAGAGGTAGAATTTCTGGGAAAAAATGAGAATGCGTATTTTTAAAAACTCATTACTACCAAGTTTCTCTTCAACTGACACTTTAACCAGCAGTCCACATTTCATATTTTTGAATGCGCTCAAAACAGACAAAACCTGACTTTTGAAAGTAAACTCCTCACTAGGTATCATGCTTCCTCCCATAGATTTTAATCTCTTTGAGCTTGGAGACCACTTTGTAAAAGTTCATCTTTTATTATATTCTCTGAAACTTCAAGAAAAAGTGGTTTTGTATTAATACCCAGTAAATAAGGTCAGTCATTAAACTGGGTGATGCTGTTTGAGTCAAAGCAATATGGCTGTGAGGCAACAACGCTGTGTGAATTGCCAACAGGCTTTGAGGCACAGCTGTGTCCTCACTCGCGAGCACAGAGAACCGCTGTCACAGAAGACAAACGGCAGATACAGGGGGTTTATCTGTTTTCTCTGATGGCTTCTTCCAACTGATGGTTGTTTTTTCAGATTATCCAGAGGTGACACTCATCAAAAGAAATCCCCAAAGAACAGAGCATACAGATGACAAGTGCCCGCTGGTTAGTGTCGTTTCAGACACTAATGAGACAGAACCGAAGTAAATCTATAAACATAGATGAATAAAGTGAACCTCAGTGAACAGCCTCAGGGAAAAATAAGGATGAATTTCACCGTTGTTTTAAATTCTCCTTTATTGAAAAACAGCCCAATTGGATTCTAAAAGTAGCTTGCAAGAAGAGCTTCCTTCAGCTGCTGTCTAAAAGTGCTATTCAAAAACTGTTCTCAACACAGAGAGGGGTATTCACAGCGTTGGCACGTAGTCAGGGCAAACAAAGCTGAGTGACACCTTTCCAGCCCAGGGAGGAGGTAGCTGGAAGTCAGACACGGCTGCTACAGATGACCTACATCAGGTCTCTGTGTAAAAGGCCAATTATCTCCCCAGATTCGCTGGAAATAGGGCCCTGCTCCCTAGAAACCTGTGCAGCCTCTGAAATGCCCTGGAGTCTCACCTCGGCGGCCTCTCCGACTAAGGGCATCGTTAGTGCCTCACCAGGGGTGCTCCCTCTCAGCCGGGAAGCACGGAGACTTCTTCCATCGCTGGTAACGTCTGTCTTTCATCCAACATGACTGCCTCCCGGGTCAAGCCCGCCTAGGGGACGACTGAAAGAACCCAGGATCGCACCTCGGTGGAAGGGAGAAAGCGGCTGTTTCCGTGCCTTCTGCACCGGCAGAGTAATACAGCCTGCACATCCGGAACTGTCTCCAAGACGGACATGCAGTTCAGTTCAGTTCAGTTGCTCAGCCATGTCTGATTCTTTGCAACCCCATGGACTGCAGCACGCCAGGCCTCCCTGTCCATCACCAGCTCCCAGAGTCCACCCAAACTCATGACCATTGAGTCGATGATGCCATCCAACCATCTCATCCTCTGTCGTCCCCTTCTCCTCCCACCTTCAGTCTTTCCCAGCATCAGGGTCTTTTCAAATGAGTCAGTTCTTCACATCAGGTGGCCAGAGGATTGGAGTTTCAGCTTCAGCATCAGTCCTTCCAATGAACATTCAGGACTGATCTCCTTTAGGATGGACTGGTTGTATCTCCTTGTAATCCAAGGGACTCTCAAGAGTCTTCTCCAACACCACAGTTCAAAAGCATCAATTCTTTGGCTCTCAGCTTTGAATTCGGCGCTCAAACATGCAGAGATAGGCTTAAAGGATGTTTCCCATACCATCTTTAAACCTCTGTGGCTAGAGTTGAGATCTCTGAATTAGGTAAAATTGGTCCCACTATCAAAATTGTGAAGAGGATAAGGTTTTCACTCAGTTTAAAAAAAAAAAAACAACCCAAGAGATCCTCAGTATTTATTCCAGTTCAGGTGCCACACTAGGCGTTTTCCCACTTCCCTAGCTCATTTAAATCTGACGGTATTCCAGGGAGGTTTGCTACCTACTCTCACTTTAACAAATGAAGGAAAGGACCTAAAAGACGGGAAGCAATATATCCAAAGTTAACCAGTTAGTAAATGGCAAACCCAAAGTGTAAGCTTCTGTCTTATTAATTCTTAAACCTCTTTTAATGGTTCCTCCCCATTTCTATTTCTTTGTTGGTGTTCCCTCTTTTCTGAGCTCTTCATATTCAAACTGATTTTCAACCCGCTGTCATGTTAGAAGGGATTTAATGGTATCATTTTAATATATAGGTAATAATATAATCTTTAGTTTTGGTGGCATTTGAGTAGGGAGAAATCATACGATGAAATTTCAGTGATGAAACGCTAGGCAAGTGACAGCTCGATGCAGGATGTACTTTAAGGTTATAGTCTTGGAAAAAGAGGCTGAAGTTTCTAGTGGGACACTTTAAAGTCTCAGTTCTCTCAGATCCTAAAGTCAGGGTCTACGTGTTTTTGTCCATCTCTGTAACAGAGACATGGACAAAACATGCTTGAAAAATATCTTCTGAGGAGAATGATAAAAAACTGTTGGGGTTTCAAGGAAAAAATACACCTGAAGGAGATGATAGCAGCATAAGAATTCTTTTGTATGAATGTCAGGATAATTTGCATCTTTTTCCAGCCTCTCAAAGTTATCACTGCAAACATAAAACTACATCTCTCCCTTTCAACCCTTAACTCATTGGCATGAACACTCAGCATAACTGAGTAATGGAAGTAAGGCATTTTTCTTGTCACTAGTTAAAAGAAATGTGTTACATAGTCTTCTTTGAGTATATGTTTTGATAATGCTGAGAGAAATTGTGAGTTAGAAGGAAAAGATAAACTACTTTTCCCCTGAGTTTATATAGAAAAATTGGTAGCTCAGAACTTGTGTTGAATAGGCAATTGACAAGTCTACAGGGCAGATATTCAGCACCCACGAAAAAGAACACTTGAGACCTGAGCCAGCTGAGAGCGTCTGGTTATCATCCTCAACAATCAAAACAAACCTCCACTGAGCATCTAGCATGTATAAAAATATAATCTAGGCAGAGGAAAAATTAAAGGGAGGAGATCTTAAAATCTATTTTGGGTGGCAGACTCTGCCTATTCATCCACCTACACGTTAAAAGTGATCAAAGCAAAGTGAATGTCTTGCATAAATGACCTCATTTTATCCTGCATCTTCATGATGTTACATAATTATCCTCACCTATGAAGATTAATCTGTTATATTCTTTCACCTTTTAACTTTCTTTCCCAGCATGGAAATAAAACTAGGGTTTATCACAATGATTAAAAAATTATGTAAAATTTAAAAATCTTTTCATTTTAGGTAATTTCAAGCTTACAGAAGAGTTGAAAAATAGTACCGATTTCCCACTATTCATTCAACTTCCCCTGATGTTAACACCTTACTTAACCAAAGAGGGGGGTGGGTGGTGGTGCTGGTGGTTTAGTGGCTCAGTCGTGTCTGGCTCTTTGGACCCCATGGACCGGAGCCCGCCAGGCTCCTCTGGCCACGGGATTTCCCAGGCAGGAATACAGACGTGGGTTGCCAGTTCCTTTTCCCGGGGATCTTCCTGACCCAGGGATCAAAGCCGTGTGTCCTGCAAGTTCGTTACCGCTGAGTCACCCAGGAAGCCCAGATTAAAAGGCAGAGAGTGCTGGTCTGGAAGCTCAGGAACTGCCACGGCGCACTGCTGGGAAGCAGGAACCTCTGCTCAGACCGCCTCAGCCCTTCTGCAGGGTCCTTTTCTCGTGTCCCAGGGTCTAACTCGTGCTTCTCGCTCACTCAGGCGTGATGTCTAACGCAGGCATCCCTCGCTCCAGTCTTTGACAGTTCCTCCTCTGTCATTGTCTCTCATTAAAGTCAGGCTTTTGAAGAGTACTGGTCAGGTACTTTGTAGGTCGTCCCTCAGTCTGGGTGTGTTTCATGTCTCCTCATGCTTTGACTGGGCTTATGCATTACTGGAAGGAGAATCACAGGAGCGGTGTGCCCCCACCGCTGTGTCTCACCAGGGGCAGCTAAGCTGCATATGTCTTCCTATTGCCGAGATTAACCTCGGTTAAGTTACGCCTGCCCAATTTCCCCACCACAAATCTACTATTTTCCCCTTTGTAATTAACAAGTATTTTATATAATAACATATATTTTGAAATTATTCAAACGTCCTATTTATTCTTAAATTTCACCCACTAAGCAACTCACTTTTGAAGAAAAGGCACATGGAGTCCATGTACAGGAGAACTCTACTAGTGAAATCAAAAGCCAGACTAGACTGGTGGCCGTTATGAGCATCCTAGAGGATCTTAGAAATGCTAAACACAGAGCATATGAAACAAAAGCACCCTCAAAAAGGCATAAAGAGTAAACCATTTTTCCATTAATACCAAAAAAACCTTCTCTTTTGAATAATTCAAGGACAGAGCTAAAATAAAGAGATAAAATGTGAAGAGCAATAGGAGGAATTCCAGACAGACTCCATAGTTTTGAGAGGTGCATTCTTATCTGTATTTCTTAACTCATTTTCAGTAAGTTATATGGTTCACAGATGAAATAAAAATCATATTTCCAGTATTCCTTAGATCATAAAGAGCCATGGACTTCGGGGTTTCTGAGTCTTAAACTTTGGAAGACTATTGAATGCTTCTTGTTGAAAATTATTTTATTAATTTTCCTTCAGCATTCTTATAACATTTCAAAATCTTTATTCAAGTTACATTGTAAAATATGCCTTCCAAATTATTTCTATATCAACTTTCCTAGCCATAAGCTGCAAAAAGACTCTTGAATCCTGTCTTTGTAGAATTGATTTGACCTTCCAATAATCCCAACAGCATTAACTCGAGCATATACAAAGGAATATTACTATTATACGGTTTATCATACCAAAAAAAAAGCAGTTTGAAGCTAATTGAGGTAAAATACAAAAATACCTATATTATTAATGAAACAATTATGTATTGTTGTTTTCTGATTCAGTAATAACATCAATGGCCAATATATATTTAACACTTTTTATGTGCCAGGGACTAATTCAGTTACGTGGATTATCTTATTTAATTGTCACTTCAAGAGATGTCAAAAATTATGAAGGATTTGAAATGTTTACCATATTCAGAAGTTAACAAAATAGCCTCCCATAGTTTAATAGATGCTGGTGGAAGACATAAGACTCTTGGGTCAGAGACAAAGGACTTAATTACCCCCAGAAATAGCAAAAGCCAGAGTGACAGCATTCCCCTGGGCCAGCCCTCCAAGCCCCGGTCCCACAGGATAAACGCAGGACACACAGCGGGTTCCACCAGGGAAGAGGAGCCCTGGGTTTAGGAAATCCGAGTCTTTTAAAACAGATAGCAGGCTACTCTTCGCTCCAAAGGGAGGGACTGTCACTGTCTTTTAAGGGTATTTACTGTACAGACATCCTGGAGCAGTTTGTCTAGAACCAAGAAAGGCATTCTGTGCCTATACTTTAGGGACATGTAGAAATGTAGGATGCTCAGGAATTATCTCACAGCATGATGAAAAATTAAAAAGCAAAGACATTACTTTGCCAACAAAGGTACATCTAGTCAGAGCTATGGTTTTTCCAGGAGTCATGTATGAGTGTGAAAGTTGGACCATAAAGAAAGTTGAGAGCAGAAAAATTGATGCTTTTGAACTATGGTGTTGGAGAAGACCCTTGAGAGTCTCTTGGACTGCAGGAGATCCAACCAGTCCATCCTAAAGGAAATCAGTTCTGAATATTCATTGGAAGGACTGATGCTGAAGCTGAAACTCCAATACTTTGGCCACCTTATGCGAAGAACCGACTCATTTGAAAAGACCCTGATGCTGGCAAAGATTGAAGGCAGGAGCAGAAGGGGTTGACAGAGGATGAGATGGTTGGATGGCATCACTGACTCGATGGACATGAGTTTAAGTAAACTCTGGGAGTTGGTGATGGACAGGGAGGCCTGATGTGCTGCAGTCCTTGGGGTTGCAAAGAGCTGGACACGACTGAGTGACTGAACTGAACTGAGCAGATGATGTAGGTGCTATCATTATTCTGCTTACATGTGAAGAACCTGAAGCTTAGAAGGAACTGCACGAATTTAAGGAACCATTCAAACAGCAGGTTGGGTATAAAGATTCACCCAGGGTAAATTTTCTGGAGATGTTTTGAAAAATAAATTGTGCTTCCTCTCTGTGATGTCACTCTTAAAAAGTAAATCTTAACTTCCAAATACAATTTCACACCTACTTTGCTTGAGAAAGTATGTCACAATAGAAAAAAACCGGAGCCCTGAAATCAGGTTGCATCAAGCTGGAATTTTAACTCAATAGTTACTAACCCCTCTGAGACCGTTTTCTCCTCTGTGAAATAGGAATGCCTGGTACAGTCATCATGGCAATTAAATGCAGTCATGGGTGTGAGGTTCCCAGAACCGAATCCTGGCACACACAGGTGTTCAACAACAGAGAGCAATAACGGTGCCTTGTGAGATGGTTGTAAGCAAAGTCCTCTTAACTTCTGTTGCTCTCAGAGTTGGGAGAATCCAGCAATCAAATCAGGAGATGCAAACAGCAGCCGCCTTGGTAGGGCACGCAGCCTGTTGCCTGCACAGGTTGCCTTAAGGGGCCTTGGGGACACCGCTTTCCAATGGACATTTGTGACTGACATGCTGGCCTCAGCCTAGGCTCCAGACAGGCATGCGTGGTGACCTTGGAAAGCCCCGGGCACACAGTGGACAGAGTCCACATTGGCTAAGTCATCATGTCCGCACCGAGCTGCAGGACAGGAGCCGGTGATGCAGCCCTCCGCGGGGCCAACCTCAGGTTCCCTGGCTGCCAAGAGAGCCCCGCCCCCGAGAGCCGGGGATTTACTAAGCTTAACGCAGACGAACTAGAAAATGTGGTGACCGCAAAGCAGCTCATCCCAGACGGCTGTGGGGTCAGACTCCCCCCGACCGTGGCCTCTGGACAAACGACAGCCCTGCACTCGTGAGACCCTCCTTAACCATGCCCACCAAAGCATCCTACTTCCTGTCCAAAAAACAAACAGAAGATTTTTAAGTCCTGTTGCCGGGAGCCAGCGTGAGGATCTCCGCCCATGGCAAAGGTCATGAGGAAGGAGGCTTCGGCATACGCAAAGGCAGGATCGAGCCTCAGGAAACCCCCTGTTCCCGAGCATCTACCCCCAAAACCAGAGTCTACCTACTTTACTGTTTCATGCTCTCACCTACACCTCTGACTTTATGAGGGTGCTGTTCCCCACCGGTTCTCTCGGAGAAGGAGTAAACGTGCAGCTCCAAGTCAATACAAATTCCTGGGCGGGACAAGAGTGTTTCAACTTAGGAACTCCTCTGAAGGTTCTCTAGTCTGCCTGTACAGGTTCGTCCAGCCACATATGATTGTTTACAGCCTCCCAACCGTGAGAGGCACAAGCTGCTTTAAAACTTCCTAAATACAGACTCTTTTGAGAAGTTAGAAAATTATTAGTATAGTATAGTGGGTTGAATAGGAATTATATTGGTGAAGGGTTTTTCATTTGTTGTGCCAATAGGGTGTGACAAGGGTGTCTCAGGTCAAACCTCTCTGCTGACAGACTAACTTGTGTGACAATCTCTCCACCATAAACAGCACAGAGAGTTTGGAGTATTTTGAAAGTCTTAATTAGCATAGGGCTTTTCTCATTGTTGAGTCAATGATTGCCACCAGGCCTCCATATTCTTAGGCACCTGGGAATATATTAATGCATTTGGAATATAGAAAAGGAAATATAGTAGTTTTTTATGTTAGCAATACTAGACTTTTTGAGTTAATGAATTTTCTCTTTTGTTATAGATCACTGTGCTGCTGCTGCTGCTGCTAAGTCGCTTCAGTCGTGTCCGACTCTGTGCGACCCCATAGACAGGAGCCCAACAGGCTCCCCTGTCCCTGGGATTCTCCAGGCAAGAACACTGGAGTGGGTTGCCATTTCCTTCTCCATTGTGTGAAAGCGAAAAGTGAAAGTGAAGTCGCTCAGTCGCATCCGACTTCTAGCGACCCCATGGACTGCAGCCTACCAGGCTCCTCCATCCATGGGATTTTCTAGGCAAGAGTACTGGAGTGGCTTGCTATTGCCTTCTCCGATAGATCACTGTACTTTGTTATAAATTACTGTGTCCTTGCTATGTAAAAATGCAACTTTATCACTATCTTAAGACTAAATAGATCTTAAGGGGAATACTGGTGAAGGGTTTTCATTTGTTGGGCCAGTATTTACTGCTAAGTCTCCATATTCCCTGCTCTTATAGTGAATATAACTAGCATATAGGAGAAATAAGTATTAACCTTTAAGATTAATCATGTTCAACCTTAGGCTAAGTAAATTCCTTTCTTAGTTGTAACCCACTACACCCTCACCCTATAGGAATGCAACTTTATTTGGAGGGTGGTGCCTGATTTAAGAAAAAAGTCACCCCTTGAAAAATAAGTTTTCTGGTTAACTGACCGGTATCAGAAAGGGCCATAAAATGTCAGCAGACCTCATGGCCAGAAGATGATGTAAAAACCCGTAAGACCTTTGTATAATTTTATATGATATAAAGCACCTGATTGTGACAAGGGTCAGGTCTGCTGACCCCTGCGTGACTCTGTATTCATCCCTATGTATAACAAAAAGTATATAAGCAAACCTGAAAATAAAGAAATCGGATCAGTTTCTGGAAAGACTGATTCCCCCGTGTCGTTTCTTTCTTGCTCCCCATTTTTCTGGCTGATTCCCATTAGGGGAATACTGGTGAAGGGTTTTCATTTGTTGGGCCAGTATTTACTGCTAAGTCTCCATATTCCCTGCTCTTATAGTGAATATAACTAGCATATAGGAGAAATAAGTATTAACCTTTAAGATTAATCATGTTCAACCTTAGGCTAAGTAAATTCCTTTCTTAGTTGTAACCCACTACACCCTCACCCTATAGGAATGCAACTTTATTTGGAGGGTGGTGCCTGATTTAAGAAAAAAGTCACCCCTTGAAAAATAAGTTTTCTGGTTAACTGACCGGTATCAGAAAGGGCCATAAAATGTCAGCAGACCTCATGGCCAGAAGATGATGTAAAAACCCGTAAGACCTTTGTATAATTTTATATGATATAAAGCACCTGATTGTGACAAGGGTCAGGTCTGCTGACCCCTGCGTGACTCTGTATTCATCCCTATGTATAACAAAAAGTATATAAGCAAACCTGAAAATAAAGAAATCGGATCAGTTTCTGGAAAGACTGATTCCCCCGTGTCGTTTCTTTCTTGCTCCCCATTTTTCTGGCTGATTCCCATCTGGTACGAGGGTACTCACCAGGCCTACTAACTTTGCCTGGGCTTCTAAGATCCGACCGGGGAGGCCTCAGTGCCTCCTCTCCTTCAGGAGAACGGAAAGACGCCTGTGGCCTACATAGGTGGTGATTGGTATTCCACGTAAACCAAGTTATTCAGCCTCTTTTTCTCCACTAATTTTCCTACTACACTATCCATTTCTAATCTCTCTATATATCTGTAATTAAATGAGTTTTTTCCTAGGACGCCGCCTCCGCCTCCCCTTCGAATCACCCTGGACCCACCAGGGCTGGACCCCGGCATCCTGCTTTCCATGTAAAAGCTTTCTCAGGCATTGGAGATGTGTCATATTGAATGCAACTTTTTTCATTGAAAGATTAATTTTAAACATGGGGTGAAAACTCTTTAAGCTGTCAAAGCATTAGCTTTCAGCATTAGAATGGATGTTGTTCTTTTAAAAGGTCTCCTGATATTTCTTTAATGACTTGGAGCAGGAAAGCTTGTCATTTTCCCTAAACCAGTGTGAAGAAAATACCAGTGTATGGTGGAAGTCAGAGTTGGGAGGAGCTCAGAAATCTGCATTTTCCATAGTGTGTGCCCCATTGATCATCAGCTCCCATTATGGCGCCGTGACCACAGAGGGAGCTGGGCTGTGCCAGAGACAGCCCTGTTGATCTTTTATCCATCCTCATGCAGAGGTATTGGAAGATGAAATTGCGTTTTACATTCACTTAGAAGTTATGCCACAGCCATTAGATAAAAGCAAGAATAATTGCCTGCTCAGTGGGCAGGCTGCTGCAGAGGAGGAAACACTCGTCAAACAGTGGTATGTTCAGCTTTGGCAGATGGAACATCACATTCTTTGGTGAGTTCCTCCACCCTGTAAAATTTAATGATTTCCCCTCCCTGCGGATTGCTGAACAAATTATTGTCCGCAATAGCTTGATGTTGATTTGCTTTCAAAAGCCTCTCAACTTTAACTAATAGTTGCAATCCAAATTAACAATAACCAAGGAAGTATGGAAATTATGGGTGCATTCTGGTAGTTCACTTCAAACTAAGCTTGTTATCTGCATGAAATACAGCCATGCCTCCATGAATAATTCGCAAAAATGTTGAATTTAAAATGAGCGCTGGGTAGGATAAACAGTAGTTGAACAATACTTAAACTCCACCATCTGGTATTCCAGTATTTTAGTGTGAGCTGAATTTCTTTTATTAGGTGTTTATTTGCGATTCTTTCCGTGTGGCTTCTTTTCTTATGCAGAGCAAGCTCCGCAAATTGGAGAGTACTAAGAGTTATGATACAGGACGTTTTTCTTTGTAGTAATTCTCTTAAAGAGAAACACAGTCTCAGAATCTCAACTGTTTCCCAAAAGGTAAACTAAAAGAAATTTGCCTTAATTCAGAGCCCTTATTTGTAAGACTCCTTAAGGTTGGTGAGTGAAGAGGGAGAGAGAGAGTTGTTCAGGTACTAGGGGAAAAAAAAACAGCGTATGGTAAAGAATTAATGACGAGAAACAAAGATGCAAAATGATTAGTAGTAGGAGACACAGGGCAGGATAAAAAAAGCAATGACAAATATGTAGTAATAATCTTTGGGGGAAAATAAGAAAATAAGATAAGAATTTTTGAAAAATAGAATGGGTATCATCAAAAGAATATTTAATAGGCTTATTTTGCTAAAAAAAAAAAATCAATCAATGTTATTGCCCCAAAAATGTTATACTAAACTATTCCAGTGACTTAAGGTGAAATTTGCAAGAGAATAATTCTTCTCCTTTCTGATGTGAGAAATACAATAAAAGGTACAGAGGACGCAGAAAACCATAGTAATGACATTTACATAGCTCCTTACTGTTTACCAAACACGTTCATGCGCACGATCGCCTTTGACAGACACAAAGCTCTGCACAAGCTGATAAGGGCTGCGCTCACCACCCCTCTGCATCTCACCCACAGGCTCACCTGAGGAGCGACGGGCTCTGAAGTCAGTTTCATTTTTCAAAACCGTCAACTTTGTTTCTATTTCTAATTAGCATGAACCACAGTGGGATATTCTGGGTGTGTTCCAAGTAGTATCATGGTCTGCTTGGAAGGTGCCTTCCTTCTGACCCCGAGTTCACTTCTTCCTGACGCGGCCCCACCTCCGGGAGCCTGACTCTGCGCCAGCTGAAGCCGCCTCTGCGAGTAGCCCCTTAACTGCTCTACGCAGCGTCCCCCGACCTGACGGGGACAGAGCACTTCAAGCCTGACAAAGTTCTCTTTCGCATCCATGATCTCACTCAGTGTTCACAGCAACTGTGTGAACCAAACATTGCTCTTTGCTAAACTAGAGTAAATTTAAATTCGCAGTTGGTAATTGGTCCGCCCTGCAGCATGCTGCCAATAAATGCTAGAGATAGGTCTCCACTCAGGGTCTTCAGCTGTGAGAGCTGGGCTTGGGTTGGTTGCTCTCTAAGACCTCTTCCACTTCTATCTTCCCTCCTTTCAAAGATTGCCTGGGAGAATCTATTGTTATTTACATGTCGCTAGTATTTTACTGGTAAATTGCATAATGACCAGAATAAAAAAGAAGGAAAAGTCTAGATGTGCAAGGACTCCCTGACACCTCCTGTCTGTACGTGGTGGGAAGAATAAAAGATGAGCCAAAACCTTTCTCCCCCCTCAGAGTGCGTGCTCTGGTGTGGGGCATCATGGATGAATATCCACCGCCAGAAAGGCTCCACGAGTGCGCTCGGAGTCAGGCTGGGCGGCGACCTTCACTCTCAAGCCACAGGACTGGCTTAAACACCCAGGGGCTAAAGCAGTGAGGCAGAAGGATAGTGACCCAGAGAGATCTCACGTGCTGTCTACACTGCCAGCCTCTCTCTCCCCTCCGGAAAGATGCTGGAAAGCATCTTCTCATAAATGATGATGATAATAATAATATTGTCATCTTTCTTATTACACAGGGTCAGTATAGCCCTTCTAGCAAAATTAAGTTAGGCAAAATTCATCAATACCTGAAATGTGATGCGCCTGTATTCAAGTCCAGAAAGAATCACAAATACGGAGAATGTGTAGACCTCAGGCATTAGCTGTGCTGCCCGGGGGTGAGGGTGGGAGGAAGGGATAGTTGGAAGTTTGGGACCAACATGTGTGCACCGCTGTCTTTACAGTGGACAACCAACAAGGACCCACTGTGCAGCACAGTGTGACGCGACAGTCTGCAGGGAAGGGGCTGGGGGAGAGCTGATAGACGGGTATGAAAGGCGAGTCCCTCTGCTCCGCGCCTGAAACCAGCACCGCGTTGTTAATAAGCTATACGCCAGCAAAAAAAAGTTAAAAAACAAAAAACAAATTAAAAGACACCTTTGTCTTCAAAGTAATCTCTTCTGTTTTGCTGAGTCTTTATCAAGATCTGCCAAAAAGTCATTCAAGTGACCCGTTCAAATTTTTCTTCCTCTTAACTTTTAAAAGTACTAAAGTGAATCGCTGGAATGAATGAAAGGCAAAAAACAGAAGCAGAAGATCACGACTCTCAGTCTCTGACTAAGTGAGACCCGACAAGCTCTCGACTGCCCGTCACTGGGCGGCGTTGCTGGGGCATGCCCCGAGAGGCGGATCCTCAGAGGCGAACCACCCGCTCGTTCCCGAGGAGCTTGTAACAGGGCTCACGACGCATATGTTCTCCATGAAGCAAGCGAGCGGGACGCCAGAGCAGGCCTGGGACGGTGCTGACCGCCGGGCTGGGCAGTGAGTGACGCATGCGCCAGTTCCGCGCGCTCTCCGTTTAAGTCGCAGCCCTGCGTCAAAGTTCAGGCAACAGCCTAAGACCAAGGAGGCCCCTCGCCAGAAGGAAATTACAGCAATGGAGCTCGCAATACAACTTCACTTCAAAAGCCATCTTTCGTATAAACTGGTATCCGAAGTGCTTTACCAAATAAAATAGTGCAAGAAAGTGGACAGCATGTGGTATAAATTACAGGAAACGGTGGTGCGAGGGTATTACCTGTGGAGCAGACTAAAGCATTCCATCATACGGCCAAGCGCGGGGGGCAGCGTCGAGGCCCCACAGCTCAGTCGCTCAGTCGTGTCCGACTCGAGGTGCCTAATTTTAGAGGAGGCGTCAGAAACGTGAACGCCGATAAGAAAGCCACTTTCCCGCCCACTTGAGTTCTTAAAATGAAGTATTAATACTTATCATTCTCTTTTCCTAATACCATTCTCTCTTTGTGGAATGCTTTAACCTGTGGGTTTCGCACAGCTGAATTTGTGGACGCTCAGCTTGACTATTGCAATAAGCCAGAAAGAAGGAGGGGTTCTGTGTGAAGAATCCAAGAACCCCCAAAATGGGCTGATTGTCCAGAAGCGGGAAACCTACGGGTGGCAGAAAGCCTCTCCCGGGCGCTTATGGCAGGGTCTAAGTACTTCAAGGCTCTTATCTGTTCTTCCAAATAAATCCGAATATGTTCATTGGAAAACATTAACTACCATAACTCAAAGCACATCTCTGTACCTGATTGCATAGCGTCTGGCTTGTCATCTGAGTTTTTGAGAAATTAAAAGGAATTTTGGTTATCACCAACAGGTGACCCTTTAGAGGAACGCCAGCCTGAACTTTCTTTCCTCTGGGTCTTTGCCCTCTGTTCACTCTTGTCCATTTAGAAAGCTTTTCGCCCTTTCTCCAAGGGTTCATTTTGTTTCTCGTGGCCTAATTTCGGGGACTGCTCCTTCAGGGCACCGCCTCTGATCTTCCCTTCCTGTCTTCTCCAAGCTACCCTGACATTTCTCCTGATCCCTCGCTTTCTGTTGTTTACCCTCAGTGAGGTAGCAGGTAGCTGCTGCTCATTTGGTAGAACTTTGTAAAGACGTAGGCCCAGAATCGGGTCTGTTAGCTGGCAAGGCATGATGACCCTGAGCCCACGGGTTAAAAGATTGCCAAATCACGGACCTAAAAAGAAACAGCCAGCAATTTCTCAACAGTCATAGAAAGGGTCATCCCGAGGATCCTAGGATAGCATGTTTCTCTTCCTGGAACGAAGGGATGTTTACCTTCCTGCACGTCTCTGACTGTCAGCGAGACAGAGTGACCTTCTAAAGCTGTTTGCTCTGTGACCTTGTGGACTCTCGATCCAGACTTGGCTTCAGCTTTGGGCAGAGCCTCCCAGTGGCCCTGGGGCAGAGGGGTGGGGCTGACCTTGGCCTCCTCAGCCTCGGCAAGCTCAGCACCTCTCAGGCGCCGAAAGGCTGGACTTTCTCCTGTGTATTGCTTGTTCTTATCTCTTTTTCAAGAACATTTGAAAAAAATCATGGGAAAAACAATAATCCCAGCCTGGGACTGCAAGTGAAGAGGGTCTGTGAGTTCTGTCTCTGTAATCTCTGTGTTTAGTAAAGGAGTTCACGTTTCCTAACTTCTTTTCTTAAAACCATGGTGTGTACGCGCACACACACACACACACACACGCTCTCCATCTTTTTTCCTTAAGGGCTCTGTATTCCTCACTCTCTCGGTTTCTTGGACACGGAAACAGGCAGCACAGGCCGTGTCCCCCCGCAAGCCTTTGTCCGTGAGTGTAGAGGGTTTCAGGATTGCGACATGGTGTGTGCACAGCCTTCTACGCTCCCTCTGACATTTGCTTAGAACCATAAGCACTAATCCAGTGTTACTGCCCAGCCTTTGTAATTCAGGGTAGAGAGTGTGGGCGTCTAACAGACCTGGGGGCATATCTTACCTCTGTCACTTAGTAGTTGTATTACCTGGGGTGATTAACCTCTCTGGGAATCACTTTGGCCCTAAAATAAGGTTGACAGTATCTGCCTTGTACTGTCAGGAGAAAGAAATGTGTTCTGGGATGCAATCTTAATGCTAGACCTCTATTAAATGCCCAATACATTTTGACTAAAAATATCCTTCAGAAAATAGAAATGTTTAAGTGGTATAGTATTCCATCATATAGAAAATGAATGTTATTTTTGAACTACGACCACTTTAACACATGATCAGATTCTTATTGTGTACCCATAGTCTCTTTGAATTCCAGTTTCACATTTGGTAACATAAACAGATAATCAAATCATTGTATTGTACATCTTAAACTTGCACAAAATTTTATGTCAAATATAGGTCAACGAGGCTGGAAAAGTAATTCCAGTTTCAGCCACTTGAGTGTGATGCTCACCCCTTGCCCGAGCGCAGTGGTCTCTCCGGGGACAGTGCTTTCACATGGGAATGTGTTCACTTCCGCGCATCCCTCCGCGCCCCTTCCCTCCTTCATGCTGGGCACACTCTGCTCCTAACAGACATATTCGCCTGCTGGCATTTATGTTTGCACTGAGAATGTTCATGGGCTCATCCCTAGGTGTTTTCATGTGATATGAAGTAGTTTCAGAATGTTTGCATAACAGAGAAATAAGCGGTTAAGCACCCAGTAGATGAATAGAGAGGCTTTTCAGAGATCAAACATGTGTTAATGAGGAAGTTGTCAAACTTCACAGGTTCTGTCTGAATCCTCCTGTTATTTGTGAAACCAGGGAAACAGGAAGAATGAATTTGATCACTGTAGAGAGGGGGGCTTTGGTCGGAAAGTTATTTCTTTTTAATTACTAACGCTCTGTAAATAAATAAAGAGCCCTGATTTATATGTAAATTTTTCATATTAATATCTATAAATACGATTGGTCTTTGTGGTAATTAAACAATGAGCAGTGAAACTTTACCAGGTTACGCTTTGTTTTGTTTTGTTTTGCAGAGAGGAGTGTTATGGTTGGGGTGATACATTGGGCAAAGATCTTAACTGTCATCTCCAGAATCCACTTTTGCAAATTTGAGTAGAAAGGAGCTGGTGAGAGGATATTAGACAGTTCACAGGATGTCTGGTGGGGCCGCAGGATCCAACCAGAAATCTGAGCATCCATGAACAGTAGCCAATCGCTCCTTTTCTGAGCAGAAATACCAGACACGAGCACTTGGCACCTGAGGTGCTCAGAACAGGAGTCCAGAAGCACTGCCACCCCCCAGCCCCCAGAGCGGGATCCTCCCACCTGCTGGCTTCCTAGGCACACCCGCCTCTTCACCTGCTCCCTCCAGCTCTGTCTCGAGGATAGCTGGGCCAGGGGAAGCTAGGTCACGCCTGCCCCCTAATGCAGGGAGTCTGGGATTGCAGGCTTGCCGGCTTCCTCTGGGAAGGTGGGACATATAATACAGGAAATTATTGTAATAGGAAGGAAGTGCTTAAATGTGCAGGGAGCTCGAGTGATGAGTGTACATCACAGGCCCAGGCATTTGCGTGTTCTGTATGTACTGACTGCGGATTTCTGGCCCTGGGGAGAAACTCCCCACTGCCAAGTATTTTTCAGCTCTCTGGAGATGGACTCCACATTCCTCAGATCCCAGATGGTTCAGACCCTTTGCTGCCACAAACAAAACGTGCCATTCGTGAAACACGTACCCTGCTTCCTCCGTTCCTTCCCTCACGGGCATGCTCAGTGTTCAAGTAGGATATTGTGGTGATGAAGATAAAGCTGATTTTAAAAGGTGTGTGTGTAGCCGTGTTGGACATCACATGTTGCCGTGTAGTGACTTACGACCTCGCCTCTGGTTTATGGTGTATGCAGTGGTTGGATAACTGTGGTTGGATGGTGAAAGTCACTCAGTTGTGTCCGACTCTGTGTGACCCCATGGACTCTACAGGCCATGGAATTCTCCAGGCCAGAATACTGGAGTGCGTAGCCATTCCCTTCAATCCAGGGATCAAACCCAGGTCTCCCACTTTGCAAGCAGATTCTTTACCAGCTGAGCCACAAGGGAAGCCCATGGTTGGATAATATAATATATATCCAGTTATATGTAATTTAGCAAAAGAAAAAGGAGTAAACTGTTTCTTGAAATGTGATGGCATAAGAAGGAAACAGGGTGGACGAGTAAGGCAACTAAAAACTGTCTTATAATACAAGAGAGTGTATAATCCCAGCTTGATAGTGACCGGCCTGGTCAATGTTTCCAAATAATAACTATAGAGCAGTTATATGGGAGGAAAACAAATCTGTCCTTCAGTGATATATTTAGAAACTTTATCAGTCTTTGACATTTATAGCTGAGAAGGATTCAATCTGTTTTGTTAAGTTTAATTGTAGGCCAAATAATTAGTGTATGTAGAGAATTCATGAAGATATGTCAATATGATATAAACAACCAGAGATGAATAACTGACTTTACTAATGATGAGTTTCTCACTGAACCATCTGTATGCCCTGAAAATGCTCTAATACTGCTTAATATATTTTATAATGTCTTTTAAAATTATAAATATAGTATGTTTATTAGAGAAAACTTAGAAATATAGATAAGCAAAAAAAGGGGGGGAAAACCCAGAAAACTTCTCATCTTGTGATTTTATTTGCTTTGTTGTTGTTGAGTCACTAAGTCGTACCTGACTCTCTGCAACCCCATGGATTGCAGCACGCCAGGCCTCTCTGTCCAACTTGCAGAGTTCACTCAAACTCACGTGCACTGAGTTGGTGATGCCATCCATCTCATCCTCTGTCGCCCCCTTCTCCTCCTGCCCCTAATCTTTCCCAGCATCAGGGTCTTTTCCGATGAGTCAGCTCTTCACATCAGGTGGCCAAAGTATTGGAGTTTCAGCTTCGGCATCAGGCCTTCCAATGAACACCCAGGACTGATTTCCTTCAGAACGACTGGTTGGATCTCCTTGCTGTCCAAGGGACTCTCAAGAGTCTTCTCCAACACCACAGTTCAGAAGCATTAATTCTTCAGCTCTCAGCCTTCTTTATGGTCCAACTCTCATATCTATACACAACTACTGGAAAAACCATAGCTTTTACTAGACCAACTTTGTGGGCAAAGTGATGTCTCTGCTTTTTAATATGCTGTCTAGGTTCATAGTTTTTCTTCCAAGAAGCAAGCATCTTTGAATTTCATGGCTACAGAGACCATTGACAGTGATTTTGGAACCCAAGAAAAGAAAGTCTGTCACTGTTTCCATTTTTTCCCGATCTATTTGCCATGAATGACTGGACCAGATGCCATGATCTTTGTTTTCTGAATGCTGAGCTTTAAGCCAACTTTTTCACTCTCCTCTTTCACTTCATCAAGAGGCTCTTTAGTTCCTCTTCACTTTCTGCCATTAGAGTGGTATCATCTGCACATCTGAGGTTGTTGATATCTGCTTAGGCTAAGAGTGCATGACTTAAACACCAGATGTTTTCTCGCCGTTAAAGCAGCTGACAGCCCCAGATCACGTGCTGGCCAGTGTAGCTCGTGTCCTGACTTGCGGACGGCCGCCTTCTCTCTGTGCTCTCATGTGGTGAGCAGAGAGAGAGCCAGCAAGCTCTCTGCTGTTTCCTCTCACCACCCCAGAGGCTTGCCCTGTGCCCTCATCTAACTTTAAATTACCTCTCACAGGCCTCATCTCCAAATATTTTCACACTGAGTTTAAGCTTTCGACGTATATAAGGTTGGGGGACACCTCACAGTTCAGAAGATAACTCCTGTTGAATATTTAAATTCTAGGGGGTTTCCCATAAGAACAAAAAATTTTGTAGAAAATGAAAATGATTTGTAAGTTTCTGCTTGTCATTTAATACTATTCTGAGAATATCCCCCCTTTTGTGTAGTTATATAATTAAATATATAAAAATATTTCAAATATCCTCAAATGTTATTTTGTAGCATTAGGGTTAATAATAACATAAAATTCTACTTTATGTATATATTCTAATTAGTTTCTCAATTCACGTACTGACAGACATTTATTTTTTTATAATCTGAAAATATTTTAAAACTGCTATAAAGAATATTCTCATAATCATTTCTATGTTGTATGCCTATAATTATTCTGGGTAGTATAACTTCTGGGGCAAAGGTTTTTAATAGCTTTGCCAAATTTCACTTGAGAAAGTTTCTTCCAAATATATTCTCCACTCATAATATAAGGAACGCCTGTTTTTGATGTTTTCATCTTTAACCAGTATTAACACAGGGAATCATCATTTTAAGATTTTGCCAGAGATATGACAGTGTTGTTTTCATTTTTTATATTTTTAATAAAAGGTTTTAATCAACCTTTTTTCGTAGAGGTTCTGTCTATCACTAGAAAGGTCTTCCTTACTTCAAACTTAGTTTTCACAAGTATTTTAATGTTACACTTTTAAAATGTTATTGTGTGTATGTTTTTATTTTAAATACATCTTGAATTCATTTGAGTTTAAAATACTTTTTTGAATGATTAGCGTGTTGCCCCAGTGTTTTCTGAAATTGAGTACAATTGTGCATAAAATTTTGTTATGTCCTACAGAAAGGAAAAATTCTAATTAGTGATATATAAAACTAGGCCTCACTTTAAAGGGTCCTTCACTATAAAATAGTCCTTTTATGGGTTAGACTCTGAGGATCAAGTTATTATGAAGGTCATATGGATTGACACTAGCCAGCTGTTGGTAATGTCATTTTTAAAACATTATGTGAATGTGACCTATGATAATTCCCTGAATAGCGATCCTGAAAATTAAATCCCCACATATACAATTTGGCTCCAGCATGGGAGGTTGCACATAATTTTCTCTGTAAGCCTACCTCATTCTAATCTTAAAATCAGCAATACAAGACTACAAGCATAATTAGCTTTGAGTGTCAAATTAATCTTTGTTATTTCTTGACATTTACAGCAAGGATATTATTGCTATTGTAATTCTTTAAACAAAAATAGCTATCTAATAAAATATTTAAGTGCTTTTTCCAGTTCACTTAGAATTTCAAACTGCCACTAGGTGGGGTCATTAAGTCTTACCAAACTGGGTCCAATATAATGTAATGGTCTTGAAGCAAAAGATGTGTAATGTTTTAGCACTCCAATGCAAGTAATTGCTAATGCATCTCCAGAAAACCATGATTTTAGCTGAATTGGAATGAATGCCAAATTTATTTCTTTTATAAAAAGTTATGCTAGTAAATGTTACAAGTTGGCTTTAAAATCTTTCTTCTCAAGATGAACATACAAAAACCACTAACATGGTTATATATATATTCACAATAACCAATTGGAAAACTTTATACATGACATAATCCCATTCACAATAAGTCCAAAGACTATAAAGTACTCAGGAATAATGCTAAGAACAGATGTGCAAGGCCTTTATACAGAAAATTATCAAACATTATTAAACAGCATTAAAAAGTCTTTAAAAAATGATGAGATATACAATGTTCATGGATGGAAAAGTTAAATAAGATGAAGATGTCAGCTTCTGCAGATTGCTCTGTGCATTATCAATATGTTACAGTTTCAATCAAAGTACTAATACCGTTGCTTGTGTGAGTTAAGAAACTGATACAAAATCTGCATATTGTAATACATGACTTGATACATAGTCTGTTAAATTTGAAAAAGAACCATATGGGAGTAACTTGCCTTACATGACTAATGGCACAAAATAGAAATCCAATTTTTAAAAAAATCCATGGTGGCATCCAGAAATCAAAGAAGAGAAAATTCATATTGGAAAATATTAAATCTAAATAAAATAAAATTTTTATTTAACATGAGTGAGATAAATTCCAGGACAACTAAGAACCTAGGATAAGGAAGGTTCTTTTTTAAATAAGATACAAAAAGCATTAAGACAAAATGTGATAAGTTTTCCCAAATTAACTTCTGTGCATTGAAAGACATCACAAAGAAAAAGGAAAGAAAAGCCATGAACTGAGAAATTTGCAATGCATACACAATGCATATATCCTTCTTACAGATAAATTTTTTAAAAATAAACAATCCTATGTACGTATGACAACATTGCATATTGTAATACATGAGTATTACAATACATGAGTAATACATGAGTAATATAATTGTATTACATGAGTAATACAGTACTCTGAGTATTGTAGGAAACAGAGTAGGAAACCTGAGCGGCCAGTTAACTCAGGAAAAGATGTTTAAATCTGCTGTTATTGTGGTTTTGTTGCTAAGTTGTGTCCATCTCTTTGTGACTCCATGGACTGCAGCCCGCCAGGCTCTTCTGTCCATGGGATTTCTCAGACAAAATGCTGGAGTGGGTTGTCATTACCTTCTCCGGGGATCTCTCTGACCCAGGGATAAAACCCGGGTCACTGTTGTTAAGGAAATGCAATTAAAACTACAGAAAATCGCTTGTCAAACTGGTGAAAGTTTAAAAACCTGTTAGCTCTAAGTTTTGTGATAATGTGTAGAAACTGTACCTCCTACGCATTCCGTTTACATCCTAGCAGGATGTAAGTAGGTCATTATTTTCTAGGACAACTTGTGAATATCAAGTAAATGTCAAGATTCTCATCTTCTACTACCCAGCAATTTCACTTCAAAATGAATATTATAAAAGCAACATATTTCATAAAAACAAAAATCTGGAAAAAACTAAACATACTATAGGTAGGTGAATGGATAAATAAGTGCAGTTTTTATTGTGTTACATTATTTAACAGTTTACATGAATTTAGCAATGTGACAAACAAGCAGTTGTTTGTGGATAGTTATTTATTTATAAAACTATAAAGAAATTCAGAGCAATAAATATTAAACTCATGATCATGTTATTTCTGGGGAAGGTAGAAAGGGAGACACAAGAAATGTCAACTGTTTCATCCCATTTATAAAAAAAATTAAAACAAATAAGGAAAATGTTGAGATTTGATAAGATGGGTAACAAATACATGGGTATTATTCACTTATATATTTAAAATATATCATAATATAAAGAAAGCATTTTCCTTCAACATTCAAGTTTTATTTTTAGGAAATAAGAGGATTCTGACATGTCAGTTCAGCTATCTTACAGTTAGAGTTGCTTTTCAATGCCAGCTTATGTTTGGGGTGTAGGTGATGCGGTATGAGTAATCTAAGCCCCCTGATGGGGGGCATTTTGGGGGCAGGATCAAACCCATGCCCCTGCAGTGAAAGTCCACATTCTTAATCACTGGACCTCCAGGAAAGTCCTTCTTTGTTTTTTGTTTTTTAATGATTACTTCCAGCTTTTTCTCACAAGAACTAGAATTTTCTTTCATTTTGGTCTTCCTTTTTGAGAGGCAGTAACATATCTTTCCACTGTTTCCCCATCTATTTCCCATGAAGTGATGGGACCAGATGCCATGATCTTCGTTTTCTGAATGTTGAGCTTTAAGCCAACTTTTTCACTCTCCACTTTCACTTTCATCAAGAGGCTTTTTAGCTCCTCTGCACTTTCTGCCCTAAGGGTGGTGTCATCTGCATATCTGAGGTTATTGATATTTCTCCCGGCAATCTTGATTTCAGCTTGTGTTTCTTCCAGTCCAGCATTTCTCATGATGTACTCTGCATATAAGTTAAATAAGCAGGGTGACAATATACAGCCTTGACGTACTCTTTTTCCTATTTGAAACCAGTCTGTTGTTCAATGTCCAGTTCTAACTATTGCTTCCTGACCTGCATGCAGATTTCTCAAGAGGCAGGTCAGGTGGTTTGGTATTCCCATCTCTCTTAGAACTTTCCACAGTTTATTGTGATCCACACAGTCAAAGGCTTTGGCATAAAGAATTGATGCTTTTGAACTGTGGTGTTGGAGAAGACTCTTGAGAGTGCCTTGGACTGCAAGGAGATCCAACCAGTCCATTCTGAAGGAGATCAGCCCTGGGATTTCTTTGGAAGGAATGATGCTAAAGCTGAAACTCCAGTACTTTGGCCACCTCATGTGAAGAGTTGACTCCTTGGAAAAGACTCTGATGCTGGGAGGGATTGGGGGCAGGAGGAGAAGGGGACGACAGAGGATGAGATGGCTGGATGGCATCACTGACTCGATGGACGTGAGTCTGAGTGAACTCCGGGAGTTGGTGATGGACAGGGAGGCCTGGCGTGCTGCCATTCATGGGGTCGCAAAGAGTTGGACACGACTGAGCAACTGAACTGAACTGAACATTATCTTTCTATCTCTAGAGGCATGCAACCTATTTTGTTTCCAGAGCCCTGAAATATCACTGGAAGCTTTTCCCCAGTATATTTTCTGTTATCTGCTTGGTTATCAGAGCCACTCATCTTGCACCTACTCTAGCCCAAACAAAAAAACAGCCAAGACAAAGAAATTATAATTGTATCCTTTGTACAACAAAGATACAGCTCTGCTGACCAGATTCCTCCATCTCGCGCTTCATCCTCTTTGACACCACTACCTGCCATTTTAATGCAGTAAATTTTGAGCCCCATTTGCAAATAACCATATTAAATTATACACTGAGCAGGTAGAAATAAGTGTCAGCCGCAGTTCTTTCGGAACTTGGATCAGATGCAAGAGCTGCTTCCCTGGCACTGTCGTCAGTCTTCACCAAACAAAACTAATTAATTTGCAAAAGGCATTTTCACAAATTTTATAATTGGTGGAAAATTGCTTTACAGCCTTGTGTGGGTTTCTGCCATACAGCAATGCAAACCAGGCGCGATCCTCTCGTCCCTCAGGCTTTGAGTGTGTGTCTCTTCATTGTCAGTGGTTTCCAGGCACTGTTTGAATTCCTCTTTGATTTCTTCAGTGGCCTCTTGGCTGTTTAGAAATGTATTTTTACCCTCCAGATGTTTGTGTTTTTTATAGTTTTTCCCCCCCTGTAATTGATATCTAATCTTACAGCTTTATAGTCAGAAAAACTGCTTGGTACAATTTCAATTTTCTTAAATTTACCAAGGCTTGATTTATGACCCAAGATGTGATCTATCTTGAGAATGTTCCTGTGCACTTAAGAAAATAAAGTGTTTCTGGATGGAATGTCCTAGAGATAGCAATTAGGTCTGCTTCCTGCAGTGTGCGTTTAAAGCTGTGTTTCCTTACTAATCTTCTGTCTGGATGACCCGTCCGTCGGTGTCAGTGGGAGTATTACAGTCTTCCCCTGTTACTGCTCTGCTGCCGACTTCCCCTTTTAGAGTTGTGAGCCTTTGCCTCATGTACTGAGGTCCTTCTATGTGGGGCTCATATATATTTATATTTGTATCTTCTTGGATTGATCCCTTGACCGCTAGGTAGTGTTCTTCCCCGTCTTTTGTGATGGTCTTTAAGTCTGTTTCATCCGATATGAGTGTTGCTGCTCCTGCTTCCTAACTTCCATGTGCGTGGAATAACTTTTTCCAGCTCCTCACTTTCACTCAGTATGTGTCCCTAGGTCTGAAGTGGGTCTCTGGTAGACAGCATATATAGAGGTCTTGTTTTTGTATACATTCAGCCAGTCTGCATTTTTTGGTTGGAGCATTTAATAATTTTCATTTAAAGGTAATTATTGATATGTCAGACTTTATTTTTTGGGCTCCAAAATCACTGCAGATGGTGATTGCCTCCTTGAAATTAAAAGATGCTTACTCCTTGGAAGGAAAGTTATGGCTAACCTAGACAGCATATTGAAAAGCAGAGATATTACTTTGCCAACAAAGGTCCATCTAGTCAAGGCTATGGTTTTTCCAGTGGTCATGTATGGATGTGAGAGTTGGACTGTGAAGAAAGCTGAGCGCCGAAAAATTGATGCTTTTGAACTGTGGTGCTGGAGAAGACTCTCCCTTAGACTGCAAGGAGATCCAACAAGTCCATCCTAAAGGAAATCAGTCCTGAATATTCATTGGAAGGATTGATGCTGAAGCTGAAACTCCAATACTTTGGCCACCTGATGCAAAGAGCCAACTCATTGGGCCAGACCCTGATGCTGGGAAAGATTGAGGGTGGGCAGAGAAGCGGGCAGCAGAAGATGAGACGGTCGGATGGCATGAGTCTGAGCAAACTTCGGGAGACGGTGAAGGACAGGGAAGCCTGCTGTGCTGCGGTTCATGGTGCTCTAAAGAGTCAGACGCGACTCACAGCGACTGAACAATGGCAACGTGATCTTACTACCATTTGCTTTTCGATTTGGGGATGTTTTTGTAGGTCTTTTCTTTCTCTTGTATTTCCTGTCTAGAGAAGTTCCTTTAGCATTTCTTGTACAGCTGGTCTGAGGGTGCTGAATTCTCTTAACTTTTGCTTATCTGTGGAGCTTTTGATTTCTCTGTCAGATCTGAATGAGAGCCTTGCTGTACAGAGTAATCTTGGTTATAAGCTTTTTCCTTCCATCACTTCAGTAGATCCTGCCCCTGCCTTCTGGCCCGCAGAATTTCTGCAGCGGCTCACCTAGCGGGGAGTCCTTTGTGTGTTATTTGTTGCTTTCCCTTTGCTGCTTTTAGTATTTTTCCCTTGTGTTGAATCTTTGTTCATTTGATTACTGTGTGTGTTGGCGTGTTTCTTTTGGGGTTTATCCCTCTGGGACTCTCTGGGCTTCCTGGACTTGGGTGGCTATTTCCTTTCCCACGTTAGAGAAGGTTTCAACAGTAATCTCCTGAAGTATTTTCGCATGCCCCTTCTTTTTCATTTAAGTTCAAGCACATTCTGAAAGAGCTCCATCTTTTCCTCCCACCCCCCACATTTTGTATTTTTGATGTGGCATTTTACGTCTTCATGTTTACCCCTTCACTGTTCATTGTAGTTATAGTTGCCGCTACAATTTTTGCATTTTAATTTTCATACTAGCTCATTTTAGTGATTGAGCCTAGCCTTTACTATTTATTTGCTTTTCCTGGTGGAATTTTCACTTTCCTATAGATTCTTACTTCTTGTTATAGCTTTTTCTTTTCCGCTTATAGAAAACCCTTTACCATTTCTTATAGGGTAGGTTTAGTATCGATGACCTCTTTTAGTTTTTGCCTGCTTGAGAAGTTCGGTATCATCTTTCAGTTCTCAGTGATAATCCTGCTGCGTAGAGTATCCTGAACTGTTGCTCTTCCTGTTAGCGCTCGGGATATGTCACGACAGTCCCTTTTCTCTTGTAAAGTTCCTGTAGAAAAATTAGCTGATAGCCTAAGGGGGTCCCTTGTATATGACTTTTTGTTTTTCTCTTGCTGCCTTTAGAATTCTCTCTTTAACTCTTGTCATTTTAACTGTAACATATCATGCTGGGGGTCTGTTTGTGTTCAGCTTATTTGGGATCCTCTGTGCTTCTTGTACCTGGAGATATATATTTATCTATATCAGTTCAGTTCAGTCGCTCAGTCGTGTCCGACTCTTTGCGACCCCATGAATCGCAGCACGCCAGGCCTCCCTGTTCATCACCATCTCTCGGAGTTCACTCAGACTCACATCCATTGAGTCAGTGATGCCATCCAGCCATCTCATCCTCGGTTGTCCCCTTCTTCTCCTGCCCCCAATCCCTCCCAGCATCAGAGTCTTTTCCAATGAGTCAACTCTTCGCATGAGGTGGCCAAAGTACTGGAGTTTCAGCTTTAGCATCATTCCTTCCAAAGAAATCCCAGGGTTGATCTCCTTCAGAATGG
>SJYT01004697.1:304961-358027 GCA_006410635.1 Cephalophus harveyi | reverse complement strand
AGGTTTTTTCCAAATATCAACTTTTTTGTTATCACTGATTCTTTCGATTTTATGCTTGCTTTTTCCCTTGATTTTTGTTTTTCTCTTATTTCCTTTAATTGGGTTTATATTATTCTACTTTTTACTGCTTAATACACTTGCCTCATTATTTTTCAGCTTTTCTTCTTTTATAACACAACTGCTTAACACTTTACATTTCCTTACAAGCACCTCTTTTATTGCATTCCACAGGTTTAGATGTACATTATTGATTTTATTACCACTGAATTATTATTTTTAAAATTTAAATTATGAGTGTTTCTTGAATGATAAAGGTGAATATGTTTTAATTTCCAAATGTATGGGAATTTCAATTATTAAATTACAACCTAATTGTCTAATTTAACACTCATGGCTCCTGAGTATGTGGTCTCTGATAGCATTTTTTTTTTAACTTCATTGAGACATACTTCATGGTCTACAATGTCAGTTTTCAAAATGCTCCATGTGTGACTGAGAATAATATGTATATTCTAATTATTATGTTCAGAGTTTTGTATGTGCATCAGATCAAGCTTGATTACTGTGCTGCTTAAATCAGCTGGTCCTTTATTAATTTTTACTTGCACTCTTAATAATCCAGAGATCTGACAGTCTCATACCAAAACTGTAGATTTCTCAAAATTTATACCTAGTTATTGTTAACGCTTTCTTTATATATTTCAGTCTTTATTTGCTGTATGCTGTTTAAATTAACAATATTTTTATGGTAAATTGAAACTTTTATCAGTGTTGGTGACATAATTTTGTGTGGTGACATTTATTGTGATTAGTGATACAGTTAGATTTTGTCATATTAATACTTTTTTATTTTATTTATTCCATTTTTAATGTATTTTGCTTTTATCTGGGTACTGATTGGCTTCTTTATTTGTTTGCATCCAGTCCTGTTTTCTGGAATTTGTTTACGCAATTCCATTCCTTTAGCAATTATTCTTAAAAACTTACCATTTATTTTTAGCATGGCACACTTATAAAATCTAAAGTTAAAAAAAAAAAAAAAACCTCTACTTTCTTGAAAGGCAGAAGAAACTTTGAGCTTTTTAACTTTGATCATCCCTCTTCTGAGATTTCCTTATAGTAGCTGCGGCAATGGCACCCCACTCCAGCACTCTTGCCTGGAAAATCCCATGGACGGAGGAGCCTGGTGGGCTGCAGTCCATGGGGTCGCTAAGAGTCAGACACGACTGAGAGACTTCACTTTGACTTTTCACTTTCATGCATTGGAGAAGGAAATGGCAACCCACTCCAGTGTTCTTGCCTGGAGAATCCCAGGGATGGGGGAGCCTGGTGAGCTGCCATCTATGGGGTCGCACAGAGTCAGACACGACTGAAGCAACTTAGCATCACCAGCAGCAGCTGCCTTCTGTGTTTTATAATCTGTGATTGAATCTCCTTCTTGATCTTAATAGGTGAGATGTCTGTGGGCATAAATGGGGTTGGGGCCACATTTTTTTCCCAGAGGTTTTGCTTCTGCCCGTAGCTAGGAGATGCTACCAAACTCGAGGGACTTAGCTCAGCATGGCCTCTTCCTCCCAGCCTGAAGCTGGCTCAAGATTCACTTCCCAGTTGTATGCTGCTCCTAGCAGGTGTCCTCAGGCAACCCTGCTCTTCCTGTCTGTCCACTGCTCAGGCTCCTATCAAGGTTCCAGGTCTTCCTTTTGTTCCTAGCACACAAAGAGATGCTCATTGGTGACCTTCCTTACCCCTTGTGAAACCAATGGCAGCTGAGAGAGTCCTTCCCAAGGTCTTGTTGTGTTTTTTCCTTCTTTGGTGTTTTGCTCAGCTGTGTTCGACTCTTTAAGACACGATGGACTATAGCCCACCAGGTTCCCCTGTCCATGGAATTTTTCAGGAAAGAATACAGGAATGGGTAGCTGTTCCCTGCTCCAGGGGATCTTCAAAAGATCGAACGCATGTCTCTAGTGTCTCCTACACTGGCAGGTTGATTCTTTACCAACGTACCACTTTCCAAGGTTTAATGTGACCTGAAAGTTGCCCAAGTAGTGTCCAACTTTTTGCGACCCCATGGACTGTAGCCTGCCAGGCTCCTCTGTCCATGGAATTCTGCAGGCAAGAATACCAGAGTGGGTAGGGGTTCCCTTCTCCAGGAGATCTTCCCAACCTGGGGATCGAACCCAGGTCTCCGGCATTTCAGGCAAATTCTTTACCATCTGAGCTACTAGGGAAGCATTTAGAGGAAATGAAAAAGGAAGCTCCTTTGCACCACACTGTTTAAAGGGAAGTCTCTTTCAATCATTTTAATAATGCAATATAGTAAAAATTATTATCAGATATTTATCTTGAAGAAATTTTGACACAGAGAGGCTAACCTGCACAAGACACAGGAGCAATTTAAGAGATTAGACTCCCACATTCTTTTTTATTGTAAAACTATTAAAAGATAAAAAATAACTTTAACACATTAATACTAAAACAATGTAGAATAAGAATGTGATCTGAGCTTTTGTTTTCATAAAAGCAACTGTTGTTTTTAGAGAATATGTGGAATTCAGTTAATAAGTGTACTACTGGTAGTGGTTCAGTTGCTAAGTCATGTCTGACTCTTTTGCAGCTCCACGGACTAGACTGCCAGGCTCCTCCGTCCATGGAATCCTCCAGGCAAGAATACTGGAGTGGGTTGTCATTTCCTTCTTCAGGGAATCTTTCTGACCCAGGGGTCGAACCTGTGTCTCTTGCACCGCAGGTGGATTTTTTTTTCCCTCTGAGCTACCAAGGAAGCCCAATCCATCTCCTCACATTTTCCTAGTAGCACCAAATCCCTATCACTATGAGTTCCCATGAATCAGATCATTGCCATCAATTTACTCTAAACAGTACAAAAATAACACAAATTCTTGTGCAGGAATTCATTTCTTCGTCTCCTTTGTAACAGATTTTGTGATAATTTTCCATACTTGCACCTCACTGTTACTCCAACCACACAGATACAACTAACAGATTAAATAAATTCCTCATTGTCATTATCTCATATATGGTAAAGTTCCAGAATCAAATTGAATTCTCTTTCCAGAATGCATTCTCTTACACTTTCTAGCTTTTATGAATTTTGCGTAGCAGCACTGCTTTCGAGGATTGCGAATGAATGGGACAGTGATTACAGTCTGAATAGCAGTACTGCCATTTAGATTTCCATAGGCCCATGTTCCAATGCACAGGTCAAAGAATAAAAGTCCCTTTCTTTTTTATAGTTTTGGAAGTTCTGGATTTCATCTATAGTTTAAATAAAGCCTTAGAAAAGTGAGATTAATATTGCTTTTCTAAAAAATCCTTTGTATTCCATTAGAACTAGGCTAGTCCATACCATGGCCAGAATAACGGGCTTTGGAGTCCTAATTCACTAAGCTCTGAATAAAAGCTCTGACACTTAACTGCTCTGTGATCCAGAAGTATCTTCCTTATTTGTCAAGGGCTCAGTTTTCTCATCTACCATTTCGTACCTAATGTGTAAGTTGTTGTGACAATTAATAAATCAGAAAGAGAAAAACAAACATGTGGGTTGAATTGGGAGGATGGAATTGACATAAAACTTTGATGCTGGGAGGGATTGGGGGCAGGAGGAGAAGGGGGCGACTGAGGATGAGATGGCTGGATGGCATCACTGACTAGATGGATGTGAGTCTGAGTGAACTCTGGGAGTTGGTGATGGACAGGGAGGCCTGGCGTGCTGCGATTCATGGGGTCGCAGAGTCGGACACGACTGAGCGACTGAACTGAACTGAACTGACTACCATGTGTAAGACAGAAGGATAGTGGGAACCAGCACAGGAAGCTCTGCTTGATGTTGTATGATGGCCTAGATGGGTGGGGTGGGGGATGTGAGAGAGGTTCCAGACAGAGGGGATATAGGTATACATATAGCTGATTCACTTCGTTGTACAGCATAAACACAACATTGTAAAGCAACTATATCCTGATAAACTAAAAATCAGTAAATAAATAAATGAGATCACGCACATAAAGAGTCTGGATCTGATGCCAATGCATAGTTAATGCTCACATAAAAGGAATTACAGGTATTTGCAAAGTTAAAGTATATACAAGTCACACAATTTTCCAAATCCTGAGTTTTATTAAAATTTGTATTTGAAGGTTAAGATTAACATAAAATAACTTCAATAAGAAATGAGCGATAGATTTCCTGAAATATGTAACCTACCTAATTTGACATGATTTTGACCTTCTAAACAACATTAGTTGTTAAAGTTTGCATGTCTAAAGAAGTGTGATATCGCTTTGCTAAAATCTATACAGACTAAATCCACTTCAACTATCTAAACAGTCTAAAGCTCTTGAGCTTTCCTGCAGGGAGAGCATAAATTGTGAAGAAAATTATATATATATATATATATAAGCAATTCTAGTTTCCATCCACCAGAATAGTGGCATAATAGCTCAATATTGTAGGAGAACATCCGCATAGGGCAGCTTATTTTTGTATAAAAAGTGGCGACTGGATTTCCGTTAATTTTTCTGTCGCTTATATAAAGCCCTTCCTAACAATAAATCCACTTGTGTTCAGCCACCCTTCCAACTTTACGTTTTTTTTTTTCCCCCTTGGTGAACAAAGTTACTTCCTCTTGTGGAAGAATTTAATATGACATTTGAATAAAATAATCCTTTGATAAAGCTGGAAAAGAGGAAAGTGCATTTGTCTTATCTGACTATATCACTTAAAAGTGATTCAGAAAAAAAGTAATTTACTGCCCAAGGGACTTTTATTATTTGAGCATAATGTGCTAGGTGACTATTCTAATGGCCATTTAGTATAAAGAATGCCTTTCAGTAAAGTCCCTGGAATGCTCCTGGCAGATTCCCTCAGCTCTTCCGCTCCCACCCACTCCACTGGTGACATCAGCTTGGGGCCTTACCCCAGAAGGACATTTCAGGGCTGGGGGGCAGTCATGAAGCTCTCCCACTCTGGGACCACAAAAATCCCAAAAGTTTCTTAGCTAACACCCTTTAAAAAATTGAGGCCTGTGGAAAACCTACGCACGGAAAGTCTGTTTCTATTTCAGTTGTGTATCAGTTAAGATGGAAAATTTTTAAAGTCCACACAGATGGTAAATAAATTTCTGCTACATGAGGCAGTTCCTGGAATAAAGCAATTTTCTCAAATAACAAGTGCCAACTTAATTTTTTTTTTTCAGTAGGACTTATTTTTAACTTTCCCAGGGAATGGTTGAGAGGCTGAGAGCAGTGTCCTTCACCTTAGGAATCCGAGGCTCCTTCCAGAAGCAGCTAAGGCTTTTCTCCCTACAGACTTACTTGTATGCAGACAGACAGACATACACTGAGTGAAGGGAGTGGTTGTTCACAGTCTTGGGGGAGGAGAATGAGAGAGGAGATGAGAAGATGAGAATTTTGCACAAATATTTATGTCTTGGTTCAATGTTTAGTTTTCTATAACTTCCTCCAAACAGCATGTAATTAACTCATATTCTTGTGTAGGAATTCCTTAACAATCTTGAACAAATGGCCATTAATCCTTAGGGATTCTTTTCCCACTGTTAGTCTTGGCCTGTCTCCGGAAACCTTCAGCATCCATCTCCTAGGACACGGTTGCACCCCGCTAATGGTTTGCTGGGGTAAGCATCCCAGGGGAGAGACATCCTGGAAAGGGCTCCAATTGGCAGAGAATGCATGGGTCTTAAGCAAAACCAAGCCACTTGCTAAAGGGTGATTCAAACATTTCTTGTAGTAGCAGAGATTCTCTGTTCAGAAGAAACACAATGACTATTAAAATTTAAATTGTGTTTGTAACACACTGATTACAGTAGAATGGGTATAACAACAGAGGGTGAAAGAGTGTGTTAGTCGCTCAGTCGTGTCTGACTCTTTGCGATCTCATGGACTGTATGCTGCCAGCTTCCTCTGTCCATGGAATTCTCCAGGCAAGAACACTGGATTGAGCTGTCATTCCTTTCTCCAGGGGATCTTCCTGATCCAGGAATCACACCCGGGTTTGATTCATTACCATCTAAGCCAATACAGCAGAATGCTAAATTTGTAGTCTTTACAAATTCAAACTTATTAACTTTATCATTTCTTTTTCTTAAAATCTTTCACTCAGCACTACAAAGGGCCTATCAATCTATTGATAAATGTTTACTGAGGGCCTGAATACGAAGTCACTGTAGGAGTAAGGAAAAAAAGAAAACCTATCTTTACTTTAAAGAAGTTATAATTGAAGAGAGAAACACCACTGTACCTCATTTCACTGTTCGCCTTACCGTGCTTCGCGGTTACTACGCTTTGTCTTTTTAAGAAACTGAAGGGTCTGTGGTGACCGCTGCGTGGAGGGAGAGAACTGCGGCAGGTTTCCCACCGCACTTAACTCACGTCATGTACGTTTTTTGCGGTAGTTCTCGCGAGAGTTCACTTTTTCGTTACGTTTATACCTTTATATGGTGATCTATGATCCTTTATCGGAGAAGACAATGGCACCCCACTCCACTACTCTTGCCTGGAAAATCTCATGGACGGAGGAGCCTGGTAGGCTACATGGGGTTGCTGAGGGTCGGACACGACTGAGCAACTTCCCTTTCACTTTTCACTTTCATGCATTGGAGAAGGAAATGGCAGCAACCCACTCCAGTGTTCTTGCCTGGAGGATCCCAGGGATGGAGGAGCCTGCTGGGCTGCCATCTATGGGGTCACCCAGAGTCGGACACGACTGAAGTGACTTAGCAGCAGCAGTAATCCTTTATGTTGCTGTTGTAATTGCTTTGGTGGTTTTTTTTGGTGACAAGTATTTTTTAATGAAGGTATATACATTTTTTTTTTTAAGACAGTGGCTGCTGCTGCTGCTAAGTCGCTTCAACCGTGTCCTTAATAGACTACACTATACTGTAAACAGTGTGTTCCAGTAGCGCTAGTGGTATGCTGCCTGCCAGTGCAGGAGACGTGAGTGACGCGGGTTTGGTCCCTGGGTCGGGAAGGCCCCATGGAGAAGGAAATGAAAACCCACTCCCGTATTCTTGCCTGGAGAATCCCATGGACAGAGGAGCCTGGCGGGCTATAGTCCATGGGGTTGCAAAGAGTCAGACACAACTGAAGCGACTCAGGTGGAATCTCTGAGAAAAGCATTCAACCCACATGAAACAAGAAGACATTTTTCTGAGAGAGAATTTTTAAGTTCTTTTATTTTTATGACGCTCTTAGAACTTAGTTGCAGAGACAACTTAGTGTGGGTGTGAGAGAGAAATTCTGATGCTTGAGAGTAAACACTGACAAATCACTACATTGAGGCCCGAATACAATTTACTAACAAGCATGTATGTGGGGATTAGAGAAGTGAGGAGCTGGGAGGAATGTGAAGGTTTCTAATTCAACACCCTCCCTTGAATAATGAGGACGCAAGTCTGAGGAGGGGACAGATTTGCTCAAAGGTGTTTTCAGAGATGTTGTCAACACTTTTCCATGACCTAACTCTGTGTCCCCTAGATCATAATGTAAGAAGCAATAACAGATTCAGTGTTTCTGTTCTGTAGTATTTATGTGAAAACATGTGAATCTGGCTGGCTTCCTGAGGATAAAATACATCTGAGATTCACTCCCTCATTTTTTTCTCTGTTTTCTTTCATTTGGTCACTAAGTTTCCTGTGATTTTACACTAAATCAAATGGCAATTGAATGAGAACATATTTTGAGAGTGATATAATGGCATTTTTCATAGACAAAGAAGACCACACTGTAATCTCAGTTTTAAAAATAAGCAAATTACTTAATATTTGTAGTTGTTTTTTTTTTTACTTAAAAAATATGTTGTATCAAGGTTGAATTGCTTAACAGTCTTCAAAAAGTGGTTTGAAGTACAGTAGAGATATCTTAATAATTATGGCAATTGAATGAGAACATATTTTGAGAGTGATATAATGGCATTTTTCATAGACAAAGAAGACCACACTGTAATCTCAGTTTTAAAAATAAGCAAATTACTTAATATTTGTTGTTTTTTTTTTTTTTACTTAAAAAATATGTTGTATCAAGGTTGAATTGCTTAACAGTCTTCAAAAAGTGGTTTGAAGTACAGTAGAGATATCTTAGTAATTAAAGTTGTTTCTGAAAATCTTTACTTTGAAAAAAAAATTGATTTTCCATTTTTGTTCAAAAAGACTCAAATCTTCTGACTGAAGGGCCCAGCAAAAGGCCATCTTTCCTATCAGGTCTTTGGTTAAAAAATAGTGGTTCAAATAATGAATTTCCTCTTATTCTTAGGATGTGCCCAGAAGCCATGGAGATTTTTGGACATACTTAGTGAATTAAAGAAAGAAAGTGAATAAAAGACTCTATTATGAATAGCAACCATAGAAAATAAAGCTTATAAACAGTAGTAGTTTCATGATGAAAAGAAAGACATAACTGTAACCACAAAATCTCTTCCACAGATGGGAAGACTCCTGGGTGTATTTCAGCCCTGAGGTAAACTGGAAAAAATGCAAACCCTGAGGTTGCTACTCAGGTCCTTAGAAGAACATACTAAGGACTGAGGTCAGTGATTGACACCGTGATGCATATGTGGTATTAACTGAGTTTGTGATGTGAAAGAGACCAGGATGTCATTTTGGAAGACTAATTAGCAAGAGTGAAATGTTACAGACTCACTTATACTCTCATCATTTCCTTCAACCCAGTATTTTCTGTAGTTCCTGCATCTTGGGTCATTATTTCATAATCAGGTCTTCACTGAATTACGAATGGGTGATGGAGAAACTTCTACCAGAATCAGTTCTCAGTACATTTACTATCTCCCAGGGAATGGGAGAAGTGAGTATGTTGCCTCTTGGAACAACATCAACAAAAACAAAAGTTGTAGGGGTGAACTGTGATGATGAAAAGATATCCATTTAAAAGCAATAAGCATTTATACTTTTTGAACTTTAGAATAAATGAGAAATTATTTTAGTACTACTTCTACAGCCTAATTGCTTTGCAAATCATTTACTGCTGTGAATATTGACTCTTCCACGACTTTCTGTGAACATCCAGCTGTAAGAGCTTTATTTTTACGATGGTTTTAAAACATTATACCAATTATCCAAAGCTGAATCTCTGTCCAAAAAGTTGGATTGAGGTTTCCAAATATTAGGAAAATTAAAAACATAAGCAAACGTAGTCTAATAATTTCAACAGAATTTTCTAATGCCACCAAGAAGTTTAAATTTAGAGAGAGGAGACAAAGGACATTTTCATTTTTACATACACATCAATGCCACAGTTCTTTTTAGTAGGGCTAGTTCATAAGTCAACTATGTAATTTGTCACCCAAATGGGACACTTCAGAGTGAAAAGTGGGAGCTAAGAAGGCAGGATGTGGGGAAAATGGCATAACCAAAGTGGCTGGACCAACCAAGATGAACAGTCACCATGCTAATGCAGCATGTACCATGAGAGTTAGTTATGGATGTTTTTCCTTCAAGGTTTTTGAGTTTCTTGGAGAAAATGACAGTAACTTATTCATCTTTGATTATCTGGCAACTAATTTAATACTTTATTATCTGGCTTCCCTGGTGGCTCAGAGGTTAAAGCGTCTGCCTGGAATGTGGGAGACCCGGGTTTGATCCCTGGGTCGGGTAGATCCCCTGGAGAAGGAAATGGCAGCCCACTCCAGTACTCTTGCCTGGAGAATCCCGTGGAGGGAGGAGCCTGGTAGGGATCCATGGGGTCACAAAGAGTCGGACACGACTGAGCGACTTCACTTACACTTACACGTTAATATAATACTTAAAGTTTAGATGGTAAGAAATGCTAAATGAATAATGATTGAGTGAATTAGCAAAATTACAAACAAGTGTAATTTTATTGTGGGGTACACTTCTTCATGTATGTGAAATCAACGATTAAAACATTCAGAATAAAGGACATGAGAAGCTAGCATAGTTAGTATTTCTTTTTCCCTTCTTCCCTAGTAAAGGAAGCTGTATTTTTCTCTTAAATCAACCTTAATGAAATTGGAGACAGTTATGTAGTCAGTTGTGGTTAGACTACAGACTCACTCATTAGTTTGTCCACGAGCCCATCCATTCAATTCATCCATTCATTCATCTATTCTTTCATCCATTCATCCATCCATCCATCCATCTATCTATTCATCCATCTATCCATCCATCCATCCATCCACTAGATAACTTCTGTGTTTCACTATCCATATTGATCACTGAAGCTACACAGGGGAAACACATATTCTTTGCCCTCAGTGAGGATATGAGTACCACCAAATGAGGGCATTTATTAGGTTCATCGTCAAGCAAGATAAAAAAAAATATTAACCTCATTCATTTTATGTCTTTCCTTAATGAAGACATTTTCAGGGAGAGAAGAGGAAGAAATAGCTTTGCAAACTTAAAGAAAGTAGGATGAGTTTGCAACAGTTAAGTTCCAAAGTGAGGCTGAAGTGAGGCAAGTAGGTGTACAGAGTAACCACTATGAATCCATGATGGCCAAAGAGCATGGATCTGTAGTGTTTCTATAAGAAACTCATTAGAGTCGTGAGAACAGCCTTGAAATTCAAGAAGGACTAAATACAGAGGGCTTTAAAATGCAAGCTGGGGGATATGAACTTTATCTAATAAAAAATAAGAGATTAGATCTGTTTAATGAAGAGAAATCACCTGCTGATGATGTCTTCTTAGGAAGGTTAAGCTGATTATACTATGTAGAAGGTGCTAGAATAAGAGAAAATACTGGATTCAGGGAGATAGCAAGGGATTTATTATAGTACCTTTTTATTTTAACATGAGCATCTAGATAAAGTGGACATATGAGAAATGGAGACATATAAGTGATATATTCCTACAAGAATCACAGAGAGATCGAACAGCAGTCACCTATTCTAACCAATTTTCCTTTGCCATACTAGGAAAGGCTAATGAGATAGCAAGGGATTTATTATAGTACCTTTTTATTTTAACATGAGCATCTAGATAAAGTGGACATATGAGAAATGGAGACATATAAGTGATATATTCCTACAAGAATCACAGAGAGATCGAACAGCAGTCACCTATTCTAACCAATTTTCCTTAGCCATACTAGGAAAGGCTAACCAAAATCACTGTATCTTTTAGAAAAATCAATAGCAGGGAGACAGACCATGGCACAAAAAGAAATAATTCAGGTAATACTAACAACACATTGAAAACCTCAAAACCTCATGTGCAATTTAAATTTACTTTGAAGCAATGTGAGTAAAGCTCTTAAAATACAGGAAATTAATCCATGTATCAAAGATATGTTTCAGAAGTTCAAAATGTCTATATTAAACTGTTATTAGACACATCATGCTCCATGGCTGTATATATCTGTTGGGCTAGTCATAGTTCTAGAAAGTTCAGGCAGAAATTTAGAGATTTGGAATCCATCTTTACTTTAGAAACATATAGAAAAGTACCTGTGAGTTTAGCTGTAATGAGCTGTTATTATGGAAATAATTCTACACCCTCAATATTTTTCATGCCTAGCCCCTTAATCTTCCCACCATCTCTTGCTCAATTTACTGCTACATCATCCTAACTGGTTTCTTTGATTCCAGTTCTAATTGCTGACAGTCCATTATCTATACTGCATCCAAATATACCTATACGATGTGGTTCTGTCATGCTCCCATTCATAGCTTTAAAATTCCAAGGTGCTAGTCAAGGTTTTCAAGGACAGTCACACTCTGGGCCCTGTGTGCCTACCGAGTCTCATTCTGTGCTTCTTTTCATTTCGTATTTTACAGCCACATTCAACTTCTCCTAGTTGCTGAGGCTCACTGTATTCTTCTCTCTCTCTTCTTTCTCTTCCCAGTCCACCTTCCTGCCCTTGCCATTCTTCAGGTTTTATCTTAAAAGTTCACTCAAAAGGCCTCCCAGAACCCCTCAGACTGAACCTGGACCTCGTTCCAGGTGTTCTCTCCCCCTGTGTAGGCTTGCATTGCACTTATCTCTCAGTGTTGGTATCATCAATTAACTTCTTCGTACTGCAGTAGTTGAATTGTGGCCCCCAGAAGGAATGTATGTGTCCTACAGCCTAGAATCTATGAATGTGATCTTATTTGGAAAAATGGTCTTTGCAGATGTGACTAAGTTAAGGACCTCAAGATACGAGGGTACGTACTTTTAAGGTCTGTAACATCCATAAGAATCATTATCTTGCCACACTGAAGTGATTAAACAGGTTTAGAATTCTAGGTTTATTTGATGGTATTCCTTAACTTTCCTGTGACCTTGTATTTAAACCATGAATATCGATGTCACAATGATAACTTGTTTTTTGTTGTTGTTGCTTTGTTTTCAAGTCTCTGAATATGTTAAAGGCATTTTCTTAATCCTTGGATATATAAAACTTATCAGGATGTAACTAAGAGCAGCTTTGCTTCTTTTGAGCGTAATCCAATGTTTACTAAGATCTTTAAATCTGAAGAGCCATGCCCTTTACCAGCTTAGGAAATACTCCTTTCAATATTTTATGAGTATTGCTACCTCCCATAGTTTCTGTTGTTTCTGCCTGGAATTCCTATTAGATGTTTTTGAATAACCTGCATCTAAGTCTCTTAATTTCCATCTATTATTTGATATTTCTCTGATTTTTGCTTTATTAACTATGAGAGTTCCTTGACTCCCTGTACCAGATCAACAGTTTGGTCTTTGGATGTATCGATTTTATTATTCACCATCAATTAAAACACTTGATTAGGTCATATGTTTAACTTACAGAGCTCTTTTCCTGTTTTCATTCAATCACCTAGTCAATATAGAGTTACTGAGCACTTACAATGTACCAAGCACTTTTCTGGATGTGAGGGAACAAACATCTTCTCTCAAAACAACTTACTTTCTAGTTTAAGGAAGCATAAAACAGACCAACAAAGGAATGGACCAAACAAATGCAGGAAAAGAATCAAGAGTAGGATCCTAGTGGTCGTGTTAAGAAGCAGAATTCTAAAGGAAGAGGGAAGTCAAACTTTACAAATGCCATGGGTTGATCAAGGAGAAATTGGCACTGAGCAACATCAAGTTCATTGGCCAGCTTGTTCATAGCAGTTTGGATAGGAGCAGATGCTTGCTTTCAGTGAGGTTGAGAACAAAAGGGAGGACAGGAATTGAAGAAAGTAAGCAAGGCCAACTATTAAATAATGATTTAATAATTGCTATAAAGGAATACAAAGAAAGAGGAGGATATGGTGTCAAGAGAGATTTCTTTTTAAATTTTAATGGAATATTTTTGGACATCATATTTGGAAGCTGACAGAAATGACCCAGTAAAGGAAATATCACTGATCCAAGAGAGAGCACTGTTCTAGGAGTGATGTCCTTGAACTGATGAGAGAGGAGGGGGTCCAGGGCCCAGTGGTGGGACTAGGCTTAGATTGAGGCTGAGAGTTCATACCTGTAACAAGAGGGAAGGTGAAGAAGTATGAAGTATGCTTTCTGCTCTCTCTTTGCTGGTAAATATAAATTCATTCCACATTGAAGGGATGGGAGTGTACATGTGGGTGGTAGATATTGCTTATGACTCACTCTTAACTGTATGAAAGTGAAAATGTTAGTCAGTCAGTCGTGTCCAACTCTTTGCAACCCCATGGACTGCAACCTGCTAGGATCCCCTGTCCATGGGATTTCCCAGGCAAGAATACTGAGAGTGGGTTGCCATTTCCTCCTTCAGGGGATCTTCCTGACCCAGGGATTGAACCTGCATCTCCTGAGTTCGCAGGCAGTTTTTTTTACCACTGCGCCACCTGGGAAGCCCATTCTTCCCTACCTTAAACAACTATGTGTGTGCCAATTTTTGCTATAACAATCTGCACAATAACCAGCACTCCAGATCAGCATGGCACATATACAAACTGAGTAGCAACTCAAATGCATCACTCACTTTATTAATGCTGTGACTTACCTTACATCTCCTGAGTAAATGCAGTTCTCTTAAAAATGAAAAGATTTATATTAAAGTTAGAAATTAAATTTCTTAATCATCTGGCTTCATGCAAGCAATACAACTATTGCCCATTCATTCTCTATCAAAAACATACATTTTTCTTAGTGGTCAGGGTTGGAAATTTAGGATTACAATAATTATAACGTACTGCATGGGAAAAATAGATTTATTTTTATTGTAAGTTGTCTAGGACAGGCTGATGTACAATGTTGCATGCCCTTTGTTTCTAATCTAGATAGAATTTTAGGTATGAAAATTTAGTGCTTTACATGATTATCAATATGCTTAAAAGAAAAATTTTCATGAAGATGATACTGAAATGACTGGCTAGCTTCTTTTCTCTTCTGGCCTCCTTAAGGATTGCTCACAGTATGGAAGTTGTTTGAAATACTTTTCAGCTTGTTTAAAATTTATCATGCCTCAACCCAAACACTGTGGACATCTGAGAGAAAGCACTTTGTAACTTCTAAGTGGACAGAGATAATATTTATGATAAAGGTCTAGGTTGATCATAGGGAAAGGGTACAGAATAACTGAATTAAATGAAAATTCATGTCTCAGGAAAGAGTGACTTTTTACTATTAAACTAGAAAGCATGAGAAGCTGAGAAAATCTCCATTTTTGACTCCATTTTCAGCTTCTAAAAATTTATATTTTTGTCAACATATACCTGAAATGGTAGTTCAGTTCGCAAAGACATTTTTTTTTTTTCCTGCACACAGAGTGGACAAATGTCTGAAATAGGAGGATAAAACATTTCCTTTCATCGTTCAAAAAAACCTTAATATTAGGTTTGGGTTACATTTCAGTGTTGGCCAATTCTTTCTGATTACTTTTAAATTACAGCTTTTGCATGATAATATGCAAGTCAGCATCTTTCCCGTGGGGCAGCAACTCTGCCTTGGTAACAGGACATACCTCTGTTAACATGCTAAATTACAGCTCTTTGGCCTTGTCAAGATACACACATTATTCCAGTTAAAGTGAAATGCATGGATGTTTAAAGTCTCTTCCTGTTGGAACAGTCTATGAACCTATGAAAAGCAAATTCTCCATATCTTATCTGTTTATACGATGCTACCTACAACAGTCCAGGCAACTGAGAGACATGTTGCTTGACAGGACATTCAACATCATGTGACCATCTTACAGCAAAATGAAGACAAAATGCGAGGGATTTTAGGGATGGATTGAAAATCAAAAGTCTCAGCTACACAATGGCAAATGCATTCTGTGAGAAAGATATTCTGCACCAAGAATTCAGCTATTCCTTAATGCAGGCTCTGGTCAGCTATGTTGACTCAAACGCCACTTCCCTGTGCCTTTGAGGAGTGGGAGTGTGAGGAAAAGGTCCACAGGTCTCAAAGATGATATTCACCACAGAGGCAGAGCCTGCTTCTAGTTTCTTTTGCACTGAGGAAGCAGAGCACCATCAGCTGACTTACTAACCTCCTGGCAAGAGCAACCACTTAGTTCCTGTTATCTATCCTCTACTCCATGTCTCAGTAAAGACTGTACTTACTGCAGGCAGGCAAATATCACATTTCAAATTGTGCTTGATTATTGCATATATTGAAAATTAGGTACATGTATATATAATGTAGTCATTATTAATTATACATATATAGTATATTATTAAATGAACTTATTTTACTCTTAGATTTCTTGCTATAGATTTGGGATTTATACATTCTGTAATTCCCTTAAGAAAAAGTTTAATTTATTGAGAAATTCATAAATGAAATTTATGCAGCGGTAAAGAATCTGCCCGCCAATGCAGGAGACTCAACAGATGCGGGTTCGATCTCTGGGTTGGGAAGATTCCTGGAGAAGGAAACAGCAACCCACTCCAGTATTCTTGCCTGGAAAATTCCATGGACAGAGGAGGCTGGTGGGCTACAGTCCATGAGGTTGCAAAGAGTCAGACATGACTGAGCACGCTCACACACAGCCATAAATGATTTTAACATATCTATGAAGATATAAAAGTAGGAGTCACTGTCATCTCATTTCATCATTATATAACTGAACCATTCTGTTGATGCTTTAGTCATCAGGCAAATTTCCATGATTCATTTCGCTTTTCTGCTAACTGATCAAATACTAGCTGGGGAGCAAATAAACATGGCTACAGTTTTTTTCAGAACCCATTAGTATGTTGAAACTGAGATTATTTGTTTATGTGTTTATTTAAGATAAAGTGAGCCCAGAAACTACGTAGCTAAAAATCTAAGTTTAAGAACAGAAAACTGTTTTGCTGAAGCTAAAGCCTGGTACATGAAGTACCATCCATCCTCTTTCGATTTCCATATCACTATGAAATATTCTTCAAAAAAGGAAAAAAACCTTAATATTTACAAAATGGTCTTTTTGAAGTATTTGCTTATTTCACTTACTTCCTTAAGTCTGTGTATTTAAAAATAAAATGGTATTTTCCAAGAACAGTTTAACGGAAGCACAAAGAGATCCCTCTCCCTTATTCTCACAAACGGAAAGTCTCTAGTGCCGTCCAAGCTCAGCTCAGGCACACCCTGGGTGAAGCCTTCCCTGACCACTCATCTGCAGGGGTTCCTCATCCTGGCTGGAGGCATGTGGGGTCTTAGCTCCCTGATCAGGGATCGAACCCACACTCCCTGCACTGGAAGGTGAAGCCCCAACCATTAGATCACCAGGAATATCCCGCTTCATCTATCTTAATACTGTGTACCAGTCCATTAGGTTGAGCCAGGGTATTACTGTACTTGTGGTTCAAAACCTAGTATTACATTAGGCTCTAATAGTAATAGATGTTAAGGTTAAAAGTTTGTTTAACTGAATATTTTGTTATTTTTTATTTGTATTATATCGCCCCTACCACTGTGTAAGCTCCTTAAGGTAAGGATGCATATATGATGCTTATTCAGATTCTACACCATACATGGCAAAGTGCATGGGGGAATGCATATTCAAGACTGTACTCTATAATGATAATTAGATAGCAAGGATGTATGTGTGGGTTGATTTACTTTCTAAATCCTCTCTCAAATGTTGTCAGTCTTTTTCCATAATTATTCCCAGACAGTTCAGCTTATTCTTGGATCTGTGACTAGGGCATTTTAATAAAACAAACAGAAAATAACAACTCCTACTAGAGAAGGCAATGGCACCCCACTCTGGTACTCTTGTCTGGAAAAATCCCATGGACGGAGGAGCCTGGTAGGCTGCAGTCCATGGGGTCACGAAGAGTCAGACACGACTGAGAGACTTCACTTTGACTTTTCACTTTCATGCATTGGAGAAGGAAATGACAACCCACTCCAGTGTTCTTGCCTAGAGAATCCCAGGGATGGGGGAGCCTGGTGGGCTGCCGTCTATGGGGTCGCACAGAGTCGGACACGACTGAAGCGACTTAGCAGCAGCAACTGCTAATAGATGAAGTCACACAATGTTTGCTAGGTGTCAGGCCCTGTTCTAATTACTGCATACATATGAACTTTATCTTCTCGAGAAAAAAATGAAGCATCCCATTATATAGGTGAGAAAACTGAGCAGTAAATAACCTACATGATTACAAAGCTGTGTGTGAGGGAAGCAGTTTGCTTTTAGAGTTCATTGGCTTCATTACTTTTTACAGAACCACAGTGTAGGAGCTGTGGAGATTTACCATGAGCTATGAAGTGTTCTAGAGATCTCCAACTAAAGTAGCTACTGTACCCTTATTGGCTATATATACTGTGACTATAGGTTCCATAAGAATTTGACCAATTCCCAGATCTAATTCTGCAACTGTTCAGTTATTTATCTGTCAAATCTTCACCTTTAATTTTGGCTAAATAATGGATTTTTCTAGTGGTTGTGATATGTAGCATTGAACCACATTTTCCATCTCATTTAATAACCTAACAACCTGTGATGTAGGGACTGTTGTCTGCATTCTTCAAGAATACATAAAGCTCACACAGATTAAAAACACCCCTCAATTTAGACAATGCTCCTCCTCATTACAGCTTAATTTCTTGGTTAGAAAATCAAGCTCAGACCAAGCTATTCATTTTCTAGACCAAATAATGCTATTTCAACTAAAAAAAAAAAAAACACACACACACAAAAACAAAAACTCTGGGTTAACTTTCAATGTATATAAAAAGCAGTATATCCTTTTGAAGTTTTACTGGCTCAAAAAATAGAACCCAAAATGGAAGAGGTTCATTAATCACTAGTTTTATTCCTATGCCAATGTAGAAATAGAACTGAAAAAAGAATAAAAATGGACTTTCCTATTTGCTTGTATTTCCTTTGAACATTTTGAGGTTATCTCTAAAGTGGCACTATAATTTTCTAAACATAAAATTATTTGTAGAATAGAGATCTTGTTGGCAGCAGGGATAAGTACTTTATTTCTGAGAACATGAGCCAGAAAATGAACAGATTCCACTGGCACCACTGTGCTTAATGCCCAGATAACAGAGGCAGGGCCCTGTTTTGAAGGTTTTGCTAGCTATCCCAACTTTTGTGGATACTGGCATTTCTTTGAGGGAGGCAGCCAAAACCTTTGGTAGTTTTGTTGGTATTAAAAGATTAATAAGTTGGTCCTGGTTTATAGTAACAGAAACCCACCAGGAAGAAACTAAATCAGTTTCACTATTAAGATAGCCTCTAATGTGCAACTGGCTCTGAAACATCCATTAATTATTTAAAATAACATCATAAAAGTATATTATTTCTTGCTCCAATAAAAGCTGATGTTGGATTAATGTGAACTTAACAATGATCTTGTTACTAATAATGTAAATTTGCTGTTTTGGTCAAAGTCACGGCTTGCATCAGAGGTCTATCACACATCATAACTACTTCTTTCAAAAATATCTGGAACAAGAAACATTTAAGATCTAATCACTCTCATTCAGAGTATATTTTTCTGCCATAATGGCACTTGGCATCAAATCTCTCTACATTATGTGGTTTCCACACAGAAATTGAAAATAAATTTACTATTGTCTGACACTCTCTAAACAAAAGTCTCGCCATCTCCCTTATTCATTTGTCCTTTAATTTCTTACTCTATTATTCCTGTCATCTCGTTTCTACTTCCAATGTCCCCAAAATGACATTAACTAGAAAAGCTAGGGATATTCTAAACCAGTGGCCTCTCAACATTTTTGATTATGTACTTTTCAGCAAACATGTGTATACTATTTTCTTATAACATATACTTTCACAGCAGCATATCGAATATCTTATAAAATATATACAAAATTAAAGGATAAATTACAAATAAATGTGAGTGGGGACTTCCCTGGTAGTCCAGTGGTTAAGGATCTGTGCTTCCACTGCAGGGCGTGTGGGTATGATCCCTGGTCCAGGAAACTAAGTTCCCACATGCCGAGAGGAGTGGCCAAAAAACAAACAAACAAATGTGAACGGATATTCTAATATTTTCCTCTTTACAATCACCCTTGCCCACTCTTCTGAAGACAACTGAATGGTTTCTAAATAACATTCACCACTCCGATTGCTATATAACTATTTAGTGACAATTAACTGTTTGGTGGCAAAAGGTAATAACCATCTTAAATTTGAAGGATGTGTCAGAGACCAGAATTTACATAATTATCTCTTCCCTCTCATCCCCTCATCCCTCTTTTAGCAAGGAACTATTAATAGCAGGGAGAATATAGAGGAGATTATAAAGTATGAGATAATTGGTCAGTGATTTTTGGTTATATAAGCCTCATTTCTTCTGTATCCATATGACTTGGGTTCTTGATGTCTGATATTATCTTCTGAAAATAAATCCTTTACTCTGGCAAGGCTATTCATTCATTTAAGCACTTATGAATAGGATTCTAAGCACTGAGATGGATGCTACAGACACAAAACTGAATCGTTACAGACATAAAACTTCCCCAAATGAGCAGACGTTTTCATTAGTAATGGTGGGACCAGGTGTATTTGCAATAAACATTCTAATCAGAGTAAGTCCTCTATGGGTGTAGACAATCAAGCAACAGATCCGGCTGAGGAAACTGGGGAAAGTCCCTTCAAGGTGAAGACACTTGAGGATTTTAAAATATGAGCTTATCAGGTCTTTGCTTTCAGCCTGTTGGAGACGCGGAGCATGAACACTGCCTCTAGTTGGTCCTCCTGTGAAATGGCAGGAAGTATTATCTGTCTCCACCTGCTCTGTAATCACTGGAGTTAAAGTTGTGCTCCTTGTCTCCTTATTAAACTTGTACTGGTGGAGATCATAACTCCATCATGTTGAAAGAGAATCTGATTTCTGCCTGCTACAAACGTCAAGGAATTATATGGTTGCTTTCTTTTCCAATTGACTGGTGCTTCCCTTGATACCCAATTTAGCCCATCCTTCTCTCTCTGTATCCCTCTCTGCCTCTCTTTCTTCCTGTTTTCCTTCTCCCTGATCCTATTCCTTCCATGGATCCTCTCTTCCTTTCTCACTACTGTTCCCTCCCTCAGTGCTGGCATTACGTGTTAGTCAAACAGAAGCTGTATCTGGGGATACCAGCAGCATTTCAGGGACTATACGCTTCACAGTGTAATGAACTCTGCCATTCAGCTTACGGTGTACCATGGTCCTGGGATACTGAGGATGATCAATATTAATTACTTATTAATTTTACCATCTAGTGTTATCTTTTATCATATAATTAAATGTTTTTTGCATTCTGGTTGATTTCAGGGAATTATGTTTGCTGTGGGGCAAAATATTTGAGCCCCAACTATCTATAAATTTTTTTTTGGCTTTCCAGTTGTTTTTGAGGCAAAAACCCAGTTTAAATGGCATGTAATAATTTGATGGTTTTTGCTGGCATAACACACAATATGAGCTACTTACAAAGCTACCAGCTTTACCTGGGACACAAATCCTGCTAAAAATATGGCTGAAAAGACCTGTGTTATCCATCTATACATAGATTTTCTACCTGGTAACAACTTTTCTCTGCCAGCCCTAGTGTCAGAGCTAGGGAAAAAGGTTTAAAAACAACACAGTCTACTCAATAAGCCTATGTGTTTAAAACCAGTGTGATCTTCATGTAAAATCATATTGTCGTTAAGAAACTATCTGCAGAGCTATGTAGACTTAACTCTGTTTCCCAGTCCTTCCCTCATTGTCAACTGAAAAACAAACTAATTCTTCCACTAATCCTTGCTTTCATTCAATGTTGGGGTCACAGCTTAGCCATCTTTAGGTTTTCATTTCTTAAACAATTTTTTCTTCCTTTTTATATTCTTCCAGCTTGCCTCTTATCTCAGTCCATTCTATATTCTGCATAATTTATTATGTTCTCTATGTCACCCATTGGCCAGTGTTAGCCTTCTCATGCTACTAAGCCCTCATATAGGCATTAAGGAGACAGAAAAGATTAGGAAGGTCATAGAAAGAAATGAGAAAGTCATTTCAGATATAGGTGTGCTTTTACCAAATATGTATACCAAGGGAACATGTCATGCAAAGATGGGCTCAATAAAGGACAGAAATGGCAGGGACCTAACAGAAGCAGAAGATATTAAGAATAAGTGGCAAGAATACACAGAAGAGCTGTACAAAAGAAGATCTTCACGACCAAGATAATCACGATGGTGTGATTATTCACCTAGAGCCAGACATCCTGGAATGTGAAGTCAAGTGGGCCTTGGAAAGCATCACTATGAACAAAGCTAGTAGAGGTGATGGAATTCCAGTTGAGCTATTTCAAATCCTGAAAGATGATGCTCTGAAAGTGCTGCACTCAATATGCCAGCAAATTTGGAAAACACAGCAGTGGCCACAGAATTGGAAAAGGTCAGTTTTCATTCCAATCTCAAAGAAAGGCAATGCCAAAGAATGCTCAAACTACCACACAATTGTACTCACCTCACACGCTAGTAAAGTAATGCTCAAAATTCTCCAAGCCAGGCTTCAACAATACATGAACCGTGAACTCCCAGATGTTCAAGCTGGTTTTAGAAAAGACAGAGGAACCAGAGATCTAATTGCCAACATCCTCTGGATCGTGGAAAAAGAAAGAGAGTTCCAGAAAAATATCTATTTCTGCTTTATTGAATATGCCAAAGCCTTTGACTGTATGGATCACAATAAACTGTGGAAAATTCTGAAAGAGATGGGAATACCAGACCACCTGACCTGCCTCTTGAGAAGCCTATATGTGGGTCAGGAAGCAACAGTTAGAACTGGACATGAAACAACAGACTGGTTCTAAATAGGAAAAGGAGTACATCAAGGCTGTATATTGTCACCCTGCTTATTTAACTTCTATGCAGAGTACATCATGAGAAAGGCTGGGCTGGAAGAAGCAGAAGCTGGAATCAAGATTGCCGGGAGAAATATCAATAACCTCAGATATGCAGATGACACCAACGTTATGGCAGAGAGTGAAGAGGAACTAAAAAGCCTCTTGATGAAAGTGAAAGAGGAGAGTGAAAAAGTTGGCTTAAAGCTCAACATTCAGAAAACGAAGATCATGGCATATGGTCCCATCACTTCATGGGAAATAGATGGGGAAACAGTGGAAACACTGTCAGACTTTATTTTTGGGGGCTCCAAAATCACTGTAGATGGTGACTGCAGCCATGAAATTAAAAGATGCTTACTCCTTGGAAGGAAAGTTATGAGCAACCTAGATAGCATATTCAAAAGCAGAGACATTACTTTGCCAACAAAGGTCTATCTAGTCAAGGCTATGGTTTTTCCTGTGGTCATGTATGGATGTGAGAGTTGGACTGTGAAGAAAGCTGAGCGCCGAAGAATTGATACTTTTGAACTGTAGTGTTGGAGAAGACTCTTGAGAGTCCCTTGGACTGCAAGGAGATCCAACCAGTCCATCCTAAAGGAGACCAGTCTTGGGTGTTCATTGGAAGGACTGATGCTGAGGCTGAAACTCCAGTACTTTGGCCACCTCATGCGAAGAGTTGACTCATTGGAAAAGACTCTGATGCTGGGAGGGATTGGGGGCAGGAGGAGAAGGGGACGGCAGAGGATGAGATGGCTGGATGGCATCACCGACTCGATGCACATGCGTTTGGGTGAATTCCGGGAGTTGGTTTCGGACAGGGAGGCTTGGCGTGCTGCGGTCATGGGGTCACAAAGAGTCGGACACGACTGAGTGACTGAACTGAAGGAGAAAAAATTTTTTTTCAGTCATTGCTAATATTTTTCAGTCATTTCAGAATGTATTGGGTTTCCCCAGTGGCTCAGTGGAAAAGAACACAGATGCCAAGTAGGTGATACAAGTTCCATCCCGGAGTCAGAAAGATCCCCTGAAGAAGAAACTGGCGACCCACTCTAATATTCTTGCCTGGGCAATCCCATGAACAGAGGAGCCTGGCAAGCTATGATCTATGGGGTTGCAAAAGAGTCAGACAAGACTTAGTGACTAAACAACAACAATGAATGTATTATATTTGTCCAAAGATAAAGTACAGTATGTACTATACTAAAGTATAGTATAATATAGTATTTACCGTCTGAGCTACCACTGCTTCCCTGGTGGCTCAGATGGTAAAGAGTCTGCCTGCAATGCAGGAAACCCAGGTTCAATCCCTGGGCCAGGAAGATATCTTGGAGGGGGGGCATGGCAATCCACTCGATTCTTCCCAGGAGAATCCCATGGACAGAGGAGCCTGGCGGGCTACAATCCATAGGGACTCAAAGAGTGAGACACGACTGAGCAACTAACACTAGACTACTATGTACAGTATCCTGTTTTGGCTTTGGGCAATTTTTCCATAAGAAAGAGTACATTAATAGCATTTGATCAACATCACTTTGACACATAAAATAGTTCCCCAACATGAAAAGATATTCTGCAATGTGAAGTTAAAGCATCAAGGATTTGCCACAGAATACCATAGTATATATATATGCAGCCTGTTAGTTCAGTTCAGTTCAGTTCAGTCGTTCAGTTGTGTCTGACTCTTTGCAACCCCGTGGACTGCAGCTCGCCAGGCCTCCCTGTCCATCACCAACTCCCAGAGTTTACTCAAACTCACTTCCATTGAGTCAGTGATGCCATCTAACCATCTCATCCTCTGTTGTCCCCTTCTCCTCCTGCCTTCAGTCTTTGCCAGCATCAGGGTCTTTTTCAGTGAGTCAGTTCTTCGCATCAGTTGGCCAAAGGATTGGAGTTTCGGCTTCAGCATCAGTCCTTCCAATGAATATTCAGGACTGATTTCCTTTAGGATGGACTGATTGGATCTCCTTGCTGTTCAAGGGACTCTCAAGAGTCTTCTCCAACACCACAGTTCAAAAGCATCAATTCTATGGCCCTCAGTCTTCTTTACAGTCCAACTCTCACATCCATACATGAATACTGGAAAAACCATAGCTTTGACTAGATGGACCTTTGTTGGCAAAGTAATGTCTCTGCTTTTTAATATGCTGTCCAGGTTGGTCATAACTTTTCTTCTAAGGACCAAGCGTCTTTTAATTTCACGGCTGCAGTCACCATCTGCAGTGATTTTGGAGCTCAAAAAACAAAAGTCTGTCACTGTTTCCCCATCTATTTGCCATGAAGTGATGGGACCAGATGACATGATCTTAGTTTTCTGAATGTTGAATTTTAACCCAACCTTTTCACTCTTCTCTTTCACTTTCATCAAGAGGCTCTTTAGTCCTTCTCTTTGTGCCATGATATACTGAGATATATTTATGTTAGGTGTTGTTCCTCAACATATTCTTGTTATCAGTTATCCTTCAATATACATTTTTTTCTTCTTCTTTGATAATAGAATTTTTAGCAGACACCAGATTGCCCAGGATGCGAACTCTATTTCTTAGTGCTTATTGCTAGATGTGGCCATACAGCTAAGTTCTAGAACATGAAATATTAGAAACAAAAAAAAATGTGCTCTTTCTGTGTTCTTCCTTTACCCAGGACTGTGGTCATCCTGGTACACTTCCCTCTTCTTACTAATCTGGATATGGATAAATGCTTAAGGTGGTAGACCAGTTGGATAAGAGGGTCTAAGGTTTAGAAAATATACCATTGCAGAATTACCTATACCCAATTATTATGTATGTGTGAGAGAAAGATGTTGGTCAAGCCACTTTTATGCTGATTTTCTGTGAAAGCAGTCAGATCGATAACGTAAAGGATACTTTTGTTGCCTGTTAGAATGTGAGGTTTTTGTTCAAATGGGAAAATTGGATGTCAAAGCTCAAATCATTTTTATATTATCTTTTGTAGTTTATTCCGCCTGGTGACATGGAATATGTCTTATGAAAGCCAATAACAATATTTTATATATTTATACAACTATTATGGCTATTCAAAAATTGGGGAACTATTTAAATAGTCTCTAGAGAAGACTGAATTTCGGACTCTCTTTAATTAGTAAACCACCATCAGGAACAAATATACTGGCTCTTAAAAAGTCTAACCTCAAGTCTTTCCCTACATGTTTTCCATCTTCACATCCCATCTGGTTTGAAGAGACCACTTCTTAGACTGTCTTCCTCCCCCACATTTCTTTGGAACTTGTCTCTGAGAGTTGCTCTTAACCAGCTGCCTTACCCCAAAGACCCACCCACAGCCTATAAGCACTGGTCACATGCCACATGACCTTCTTGGCTCATGTGCTGATGTCTGCTCATGATCTATTTGGTTTTCCTTTGATTTCAGTGGCTTTGATTTAATGATATATTTCACCATATTGAAGGCAATTATTAGCTTAAAAGGTCAATATTTATCTATATTTATTACAAATGTAGTCACTCCAACTGAGACTTCTAATAAGTATGTCTGGCTATCTTTGATGGCCAGAAATATCACTGGAAAACAAGAAAAAATACATCACGCTGAACAACAAATGCCTGCCAATATTTATAGGTTTGAAGGAATTTATGTCTAAATTACAATGATAACTCTGGAGTAGTATTTCAATGCGTCCTGAGAACTACTCTTAGAAACTCTGTTTCTGTTTTTGTTTTCCTTCCAAGTCTTAGAACCTGATTATACCTCCTCCTGCAAAAAATTCATGTTCATAAATTCAATGATAGATTTGGTTCACTCATATGCCCATCAGATAATGAGCTGATTAAAGTTCTCTAACTAAAGTTTTATTAGCTTATTCTGCTTCACCTTTCTAAGCTCTAATCTCAAAGCTGTCACCATGCTTGAGAAATAGTTTAAAATATACAGACAACTTAGCAAACTGCTTTCACAATCAGGCCCCTAAGACCTTAGACATGAAAATGTGGTCCGTGTGTTTCTCCAGAGGCTTATCTGGAGATAAGTTTTAAACTAGCTACACTAGAATTGTGTAGTTGATTGAAACTTTTGTTGATATTCTGAAAGTCTGTATTTGCTTCCATGTCATAAAAGTAATAATAATCATAATAACTGAATAAATAAAGGGTCATCTTATGCCATGTAGAAAATGCTTCAAATAGTTAACTGAACTCGCATCTCCTGAGTCTCTTGTATTGGCAGATGTATTGTTTACTACTGGGCCACCTGGGAAGACAGTCTAATATTAGGATATAATATTATTTTGTTTTTGTATCTGTTCATTGTATGTATTTTTCCCAGAATAGTATTGCCTTTGCGTTTCCCTGGAGGCTCATCTGGTAAAGAACCCACCTGCAGCGCAAGAGATCTGGGTTTGATCCCTGGATCGGGAAGATCCCCTGAAGAAGGGAACGGGCTACCCACTCCAGTATTCTGGTCTGGATAATTCCATGGACCGTGTAGTCCACGGAGTCTCAAAGAGTCAGACACAACACCTTTTATTAAAAATATATAGGCCAAAAATGGAAAATGCCCTGCCTCTAACCTTTTACTTCTGTTATCTCAAAGTAAATGTTGTCAACAATTTTGTGCCTATTTATTTAGAATTTTGCATATTCTTATTTAGGCATTTAGAGAGGGTCATAACCCATCTATATTTCTATCTATATCTGTATCCACATATTTCATCTTATCAGACTGAGACACGCTACAAATATTGGCCTGCCACTGTCTTTTTCTACACACACTATATCATGAGTACCGTTCAGTTAGAGAACATGATCTCACTCCATCTTTTTCAGGGCTGCATACCATTCCAAACTACAGATTAAACAATCATTATACACTAAACAATGATTATACATCCTTAATTGATGGAAATGTGTGTTGTGTCCTTTTTGTCAGTAACACACAATACAATGATGGACATATCTGTACATATATATTTATGCATTAGTTTTATTATTTCTTTTGGTAAAGTTCTAAAATGGCTGGTGGGCAACTTGAAGCTATTATAACATGCATTCAAAATCAAATGGAACAAAAATTCCTACACACTGATTCTACAGGTTTCTTCTCTTTTAACCATACTTTTCCAGAGTAATTTCCAAACCTCAAATTTTGAATTTAATCTGTTTATTACAAAGCACCCCAAATGAGTTGTAGAGTCAAAACAAACACTCCTCCAGACAATGCCATAATACTTTAGAATGATGAAATGCTTAAAATAGAACATTTAAGTTAGAACTTGTAAACGATATATAATTATGGCTCTCGTAATGCAACCATGCTATAGTGACACATCCAAGAGCAAATTCCTTCCTGCATTCTTAGAATTGATATAAGTGTCCAAGTGGTGAGCATATGCTTCTGGAATGTTTAATGTTCCTGTCGGCAATTGGGCAGGGTCTGTCATATTTTAGGGGAACCATGTCATAGGTCAGTTAATACTTTCTTATGTCATTATTGCATTCCCTCCAACAGATTTGATTGACTATATGGACATTTCTGAAAAAGCAACCTGAGCATTCCAATCATAACAACTTTATGCAGCATTAACATTCTAATACAATTTATGCAAGGAAGGAAGTGTTCGCCAGAAGCACAGAATGCTCTGTGGGCATGTATTAACAGTTTGTGCACATCGATCTTTGCTGTAAAGTTTTGACTTCACTTAAACTTACAACACGTTACTGATCTAGTTTGTTAGCAAAACCACGTTTATGGTTTATGGAAACCAGATTTCTTCACCAAAAGGGAGCTGGAGTTTTTGCTTCTCATTGTTGATAGCCCCAGTTGTGCAGAACTGAGAAGTTTAGTTTTGTCTTAGGAGAGCTGGAATTATGGACTCATTGTATCAAGAAGGGCAAGGTTGCTGCCCTGAAATGTCCAATCTGCAGGGTTTTTTTTTTTTTTTTTTATGTCAATGGCATGTTAGATTTACAGAAGAAATGGTACTCGTATTTACATCAGGATTATAGAGTACTACATTGTGGGAAGAATGCTGGGGAAATCCTGAAGGTATGATAAACTTCAGTCAAGAATTCTCTAACTAAACCACGATTCGTGTAGTTTGTCTCCAATCCTTGTGTCTCACTTGCACATTTCTTAAGGGATCATGGTATCTACAGGGTTAGTCAAAGGTGCCTCAGCATAAAATTTTATTTCAGTTATTGATCCTTTTGGTCAAAAGTTAACAGAAAGTTCATACAGCTATGGATAGCAAATGTGCCAGGGTATCATTTAAAATAGCATTAGCATATTTTGGGGGAAAGGGGTACTGTTGCCTTGGTATATGCAAGGGGCTCATTTAAAATATGTGACTTATACCACTTTTATTATAATAAAATATATTTTCTAAAGGGGAAAGAGAAACAAACTGAAAGATATAATTTTAATTTAAAGATATCATGATATTCTTTCAGAAAATTAGAGATTGCCCTTCAGATCTATGAACTATCTGGTGGCTATTTAATTCCAAAGAAAATGAAATCAGTTCTGTCTTCAACACAATTCCAAAATAAAATGTTCAAGAACCATTATGAATATTAGTGAAATAGGTTATCCTGTTTTAATTTTAAAATATTGTGATGATTTTCCCAAGATTCTCTTTAAGTCACACAGCTACACTGTGCGGCAAAAGAAACAGCAACATATCTTTCTAACCCTAGCAAGAATAATAAATGATGGAAACAAGGATATTTACAAAATTCCAAAAGCCAGATAATTGGTGCATGTGTCTTACCTTTCTTTTACGAAGTCTGACTTGGTTATCTGTGGGTTCCTGGGTGGCCAGAGTCTCCTTGAAGTGTAAACACTGCATGCCATCTCCTGAGTTGAACTTTGGAAGACTTTTGTTTTGATGTTCTGAGAAACCACTCATCTCCAGGCCATTTTCAGCTGACATTCCACTAGGGCAGGAAGGAGGCTGCAGAAGGCAGCTTCCAGGATCTGTTTTTAATAATGGCAATCCTCTGTCCATGCGAGGAATAGCCAATAACTTATCTTGTACTGCACTGCAGGTGTTGCTTTCATGTTCATCTTTAGGGAAGTCGGGTTTCCTTCGATGTTGAGCAATTACAGCAGAATTAAGCAACTGCTTTTCTGGCACAATGTCTTTCACATTCAAAGAACTGCAAGCATTCATTTTGGACTGATCTTTTATTTCATTTAAGCTTATCTCCTTACAAAGCTCCAGGCTTTTACTCACCATGTCAACAACTTTCCCGTCCCCCTTTTCCTCAACCAGCCCTAAATCAACTCCACCAGCCATTCCCCAGGAGTCATAAGAATCTTGGTTACTTTCCACAATGGGTAGCGTCTTTACCAAGGAGCCTGCTCCTTTGACGCTATGTTGGTCTGATGTTTCAGGCCCTTGAGTAGTTAGAATCTGTTTATCATCTGTGAGATACAGATCCAAATCAGTGTCCTCATCAGAAACATGCACGAGTGTTTCTGTGCTGGCCTCCAGAGAAAGGAACTGGTCTTCACCTTCATGGCTGTCATCTTCATCCACCTCCTTTGAAATGTGACCCATTGGCCTCCCTGGAATCTCTCTCAGGTCTGAGCCGTGACAGCAGTCTGGGAGTGAAACACACCTCTCTTTGCGGTCCACATTCAGAGTTGCATCTTTTTCCATACTTGCCTGCAAGCTGTCAGCTACTAGTCCATGATGACATGCTGTGTTACAATCATCAGAACTAAAAGGCTGTCCCATCCATTGGGTCACATGTTCTTCCCAGCTTCTCTTTCTGATAGCTACAGACATGTCATCGTAGTTTAACAACAGACAGAGAGATACATTCCATATGAGACTAAAGGAGATGAGACTTGATGAAAGATTACTTCAAATTCACTGATTGAAGAAGAGAGGAAGTTTTGTCATTTCACCACCTATTAAAAAATAAAATATATACATATAGTTCAGGATATAATTCTAAAGTCAAAATCTATCTTGGAAAGGAGTGCTTAAGCAATGCTATGAAAGATTAAATGAGAGGTTTCTATAAAGCTTCAATTAACAACCTTAATAGGGCTATTTCTTCAAAAAGCAGGCTAATATTAGAAGAAAATTTTACATTTAGTATCTCTGGTCAAAAATCATTGACAATACTTTTAAATGTGGCTGGACTGATTGACCTATTAATGAATAACCCAGTAGTGCTAGTGGTAAAGAACCTGCCTGTCAATCCAGGAGACAGAAGACACGTGGGTTTGATCCCTGGGTTGGGAAGATCCCTGGAGGAAGAGATGGCAACACACTCCAGTATTCTTGCCTGGAGAATCCCAGGGACAGGGGAGCCTGGTGGGCTACAGTCCATGGGGTCACAGAGACTCAGACATGACTGAGAGACTGAGCAGGAGCACGAGCGTGTGTGTGTGTGTGTGTGTGTGTATATAATTTAAAATTCCACTAGGAAAATATCCGGACCGCTATACTTAATAATTCACCGGAAGAAACTAGTTGCTCTAGCTTACACGCTTCCCTGGTTAACTTTTGTGGAAACAAATTGCTACAGAAATCTATTGGACTACAGTCCATGGGGTCACAGAGACTCAGACATGACTGAGAGACTGAGCAGGAGCATGAGCGTGTGTGTGTGTGTGTATATATATAATTTAAAATTCCACTAGGAAAATATCCGGACCGCTATACTTAATAATTCACCGGAAGAAACTAGTTGCTCTAGCTTACACGCTTCCCTGGTTAACTTTTGTGGAAACAAATTGCTACAAAAATCTACTGGTTGTTTGGTTTGAATTGCACTAAAGGTCACCAGGGAACTGCTCATGCAAAACCTGAGCTACAGAGACAACACGTGTAATATATTAGGATGTGAAAGGGCTAATACAGACCCCAAATCACCAGGACACGGTTACTTCAGGGAGTGACTAAGAAACTCCGGGGTAATCAGTTTAGCTCATATTAACACAGAATTCACACATAAGAAGGCATACCACACACCATGTGCAATGCCTTAGGTTAAATGGGCTTCCCAGGTGGCTCAGATGGTAAAGTGTCTGCCTACAATGAGGAAGACCCGAGTTCATACCCTGGGTTGGGAAGATCCCCTGGAGAAGGAAATGGCAACCCACTCCAGTACTCGCCTGGAAAATTCCATGGACGGAGGAGCCTGGAAGGCTCTAGTCCATGGGGTCGCAAAGAGTAGGACATGACTTAGCTCACTTTCAGGTTAAATATATTTACATACATCCCTTTGCTACTATGACCAGTTTGCAAGCTAGTACTGTGAAAGCTTAGAGAAGTTAAATGACTTGCCTAAGGCTACATATCTCAGGGTAAGCCTGGATTTAAAGTAGGCACCAGTTCTAAGACCCTGAGAGGCAACAAACTTCACTGTCTCCATGGAATGAGCTTCTACAGCTTCCTTTTCCCCCAGACACCTTTAATAGGTATAAAATCTAAACTCTTCAGGTAAGGATTCAGGTGAATCAAAAAGAAGATGTGAGCACAGTAAGACAACTGAAACAGTTTTTAGGAATTTCTGTCTCATTCAGTTTGGCTTCCAAGGCGTTTAGTTTGTATATTTCTGTTAGAATTTGGCCATAAAAATTTTAAGTAAACAAGAAAACCAGGCATAAGATAAGGTCAGGATATAAACACATTCCAGATATCCATCCATCCTCTCTGCCTTGAATTATTCAAAGCCTTAGTTAAAGGCAACAAATTACACCAATGTAAATGCAACCTTATAAAAATGACTAACCCAAATGTGTCCCATAATGAAACCTAATGACTGAATTGCAAAAGAAAAACCTCATTCAACAGCAGACACTTCTAGTTTCTACACCACACAAGAACGGTCAGCGCATAACATGGACTGGCTTATTGATTTCAGTCATAAACAAGATTAACCATGGTGCTGGTTTCGGGTCACTTCAGTCTATTGAAAAGAAGTCTGACTGCCCACCAAAAATTTCAAGCTATTCTGAATAAGCACATGCCAGAAAGGTAAATATTCTCATCCTGTAAAGACCAGGAATGTACTAGAATTCTGGTACCCCAGACTGACCAAATATCATTCTGGATGCTATTTGGTTTCCTTAGAGGTCTGTGTGTATCTTTTTGAAAATGGCCAGCATTCACATTTTCCATGTTGGCATTCATTTTGCATTCAAAAGAAAAATATAAAGTCCCTGAATTCCATGCATAAGTCATTATCGTGTGGGAGGCTACGGAAAGTGGAAAAAACGCATAGATGCAGGCCAGAAAATTTCTGCTTTCATGGGCAAATTTGGGTTGTAATAGGGCGGTTCTGTTTTAGATGCTTTCTTTTCTTTATTTTTATCCAGTGTAGAAAGAGCAGGCTAACTTAAGAAATGCCAAGTGGTATTACTGTGTCATTTCTAAGCCACATTTACATTTAAGTTGAGGCTGACTTCTGGTTTTATTTCTTTGATGAAGAAGGTGAAAGAGTTTTATTAACCCCTTGGGGAACAGATTACAAAAAAGTTTTGCCTTTAAGTCCTTACCATAATATTAGTTAACTTATTGCACTCAACTTTGGCAAGTATTTTTATAACATCAAAGGAAGACAGTTAAACAGTTCTGAGACAATCTAGACACAAAGAGAGACTGTAAATTAGACAGATTCATATAGCATTAACTCCTTCTGTCTTAATTTCTTATCTAGGTCCTTTGGACATTTCCAATATCATTCCTGTGAATTTATATAGTGTCTTCATCCCAAATACATAAAATTTTCTAATTTTCATTATGACCATCACCACTATAGTGTGGATGTTCACTCCAAATCCTGTGGTCTGATAGATTTTTTTTTTAATTATCTCAACAAGCTTTCTTATTCACACTTCTTAATTCAATTCTGATTTGTAAGATTCATAGTTAAAAATCTGTCTTCAGGATCTAAAGGCCNATAAAATTTTCTAATTTTCATTATGACCATCACCACTATAGTGTGGATGTTCACTCCAAATCCTGTGGTCTGATAGATTTTTTTTTAAATTATCTCAACAAGCTTTCTTATTCACACTTCTTAATTCAATTCTGATTTGTAAGATTCATAGTTAAAAATCTGTCTTCAGGATCTAAAGGCCAAAAATAGTAGTAATTAAAATATGATTATTATTGTCTGGGCTGCCCAGACGGCACTAGGGGTAAAGAATTCTGACTGCCAGTGCAAGAGATGCAAGGGACGTGGGTTCTATTGCTGGGTGGCAAAGATCCACTGGAATAGGAAAATGGCAACCCACTCCGATATTCTTGCCTGAAAAATTCCAATTCCATGGACGGAGGAGCCTGGCAGGCTACAATCCATGGGGTCACAGAGTTGGACATGACTGAGTGATTGAGAACATTATTGTCCATCACATATGAGCACCCTGGACTCATTTTCTAAGTCATCTGAATTGACTCGAATCTGTCCTGTAAGATTCAGAAGTCTTTGTAAAAGACCTAAGTTTCCCTTTGAGCCTTCTCACCAGGCTGCCTTATTCAAAATTATTTCTAACTACTGATGACTGACTTACTTTGCAAACTTCTATTACCATTTTTTAAAATAATCGTTATTATGCAGTTTCATTCAGAATGAGCTCAGCTGCTCAGGGTTTGGATGAGGGATCTGGAAAAGTGTAAGTCATTCTAGGGTGTTGATTTTATGAAGTGAATTTCCATGGGGATTTTTCACTTTTTTAAATGTATGTGTTCAAACACCACTGTATTAATATAACAAGAAACCCTATGTACCTCTAATTATGTAATGATTCTGGAAAATATTTGTGAAATGTCCACATTTGCTTTTTGTGATGTTAGGGCATAGAATGTTTGGACACAGAGTGATTTAAAATGTATTACGTGGGCTCATTTTGTAACACTTACCACCTTTTAACATAAGCATTTTGTGGCATACAGTCTGTATTTTAAAATGAATCAAAGTTGAACATAGTACTAAAAACAATGGAAGATATTCTAGTTTGAGAATCCCTGACTTATTTCTGACATCAAGCTATCATGCTCTCTTTTGCAACTGCTTCTGAAATGAACACACATTTTGTATTTTGACCTGGCAGTGGTCCTCAGGGAAGAAGAACCCAATGGGAATCACTACTGCTGACACTATAGCCTCGGAGAACTCGGGGCAAATGAAGTACTTGTGGCTGAAATCAAGTGGGCAGTACCTCAGAACTGACAGCAACACTGCCTGATCATAGTCATTTATTCAACAAGTATTGATTTAGGACTGAACAGGCTACAGAAGGCTTCCCAGGTGGCTCAGCGGTAAAGAACCCGCCTGCAAATGCAGGAGACGCAAGAGACACAGGTTTGATCCCTGGATTGAGATGATCTCCTGGAGTAGGAAATGGCAACCCACTCCAGTATTTTTGCCTGGGAAATACCATGGACAAAGGAGCGTGGTGGGCTATGGTCCATGGGGTTGCAAAGAGTCAGACACAACTGAGTGACTGAGCATGCACGCCTGGGCTGCAGACAGTCTGCTAAACACTGGGAATATAAGCCTAAATATATATTAACTTGTTTTGCCCTTTCAGAGCACAGATGACATATATAGATATACGTACACACATATAAATACACACACATGCAGACGCACATGATTGACTCCTGGGTTGTTTTTAGACACCTTCACACAGATGTTGCATATTAACAGAAGAGAAAATAAAGGCATAATAGTACTGCTGGTTTCTCTGTATTTTCCTACTTTCTTCTAGATGGCTTAGCTGGAATTACTTCTGGTTTTCCTTTACGTCTTTCTTCTTAATTACCCATCCTGTATTAAATTTCTAGGTCATGTTTTTCTCCTACTACTGTTATAACATGTGCATATGTTTGTGTGCATGTGTGTGTGGGAAACAGTTACCACATAGTATGTATTCAATCACTGGGAGAAGGAACGAATATTATAAAGGAAATAATCTCCTTTTAATCAAAAGTAAGTTAAGCTCCTTCCCTGATGGCTCAGTGGGTAAAGAATCCACCTACAATGCAAAACACACAGGAGACACGGGTTCGGTCCCGTGGTCGGGAAGATTCCCTGGGGTAGGAAATGGCAACCCACTCCAGTATTCTTGCCTGGGAAACCCCATGGTCAGAGAAGCCTGGTGAACTACAGTCCATTGGGGTGGCAAAGTGTTGGACACGACTGAGCAGCTATGCACACACACACAGATTAAATTCCCTAACATGAACTCTTGCAAGAATAGAGAATGCTCCTGAACCAAGAAAAGAACATTTCTATTAATACAATGGCCCATGCTGTTACTAATATAAGGGTCAAGTTGGTGATATGGAGAGATGGGGAATCTGAGCATCCTATAATGATCTGACATCTTAATGGATCTTGGCCTGTGCTCGGGGAGTCAACTTTGCATATCATCATGCCACCCAAACACTTACTGAATTGAATTAGACAATCAGAACAGGATCAACAACAGTAAAATTTGAAGACACAGGTCTTCAAATGTGTGCTCACGAATGGCAAAGTAAATCTTCCTGACAGTGAGCATGGGTGGAGGTCGAAATGGAATTAATTTTCTTGATGGAGCTGTCAAAGAACAAATTATCTAGCAAACTAAATTGTAGCACATCTGGGCACCTTCCACTGCCCCCAACTCAGTGATAACATGAAAGGAGTGCTTTAACATGCAAAACTGGAGTCACATATGCAGGAGGCTTAGGATCAGCAAGAAATCTGGAGGAAGAGATGGCAACACACTCCAGTATTCTTGCCTGGAGAATCCCAAGGACAGGGGAGCCTGGCGGACTACAGTCCATGGGGTCACAGAGACTCAGACATGACTGAGAGACTGAGCAGGAGCATGAGCGTGTGTGTGTGTGTGTATATATATAATTTAAAATTCCACTAGGAAAATATCCGGACCGCTATACTTAATAATTCACCAGAAGAAACTAGTTGCTCTAGCTTACACGCTTCCCTGGTTAACTTTTGTGGAAACAAATTGCTACAAAAATCTACTGGTTGTTTGGTTTGAATTGCACTAAAGGTCACCAGGGAACTGCTCATGCAAAACCTGAGCTACAGAGACAACACGTGTAATATATTAGGATGTGAAAGGGCTAATACAGACCCCAAATCACCAGGACACGGTTACTTCAGGGAGTGACTAAGAAACTCCGGGGTAATCAGTTTAGCTCATATTAACACAGAATTCACACATAAGAAGGCATACCACACACCATGTGCAATGCCTTAGGTTAAATGGGCTTCCCAGGTGGCTCAGATGGTAAAGTGTCTGCCTACAATGAGGAAGACCCGAGTTCATACCCTGGGTTGGGAAGATCCCCTGGAGAAGGAAATGGCAACCCACTCCAGTACTCGCCTGGAAAATTCCATGGACGGAGGAGCCTGGAAGGCTCTAGTCCATGGGGTCGCAAAGAGTAGGACACGACTTAGCTCACTTTCAGGTTAAATATATTTACATACATCCCTTTGCTACTATGACCAGTTTGCAAGCTAGTACTGTGAAAGCTTAGAGAAGTTAAATGACTTGCCTAAGGCTACATATCTCAGGGTAAGCCTGGATTTAAAGTAGGCACCAGTTCTAAGACCCTGAGAGGCAACAAACTTCACTGTCTCCATGGAATGAGCTTCTACAGCTTCCTTTTCCCCCAGACACCTTTAATAGGTATAAAATCTAAACTCTTCAGGTAAGGATTCAGGTGAATCAAAAAGAAGATGTGAGCACAGTAAGACAACTGAAACAGTTTTTAGGAATTTCTGTCTCATTCAGTTTGGCTTCCAAGGCGTTTAGTTTGTATATTTCTGTTAGAATTTGGCCATAAAAATTTTAAGTAAACAAGAAAACCAGGCATAAGATAAGGTCAGGATATAAACACATTCCAGATATCCATCCATCCTCTCTGCCTTGAATTATTCAAAGCCTTAGTTAAAGGCAACAAATTACACCAATGTAAATGCAACCTTATAAAAATGACTAACCCAAATGTGTCCCATAATGAAACCTAATGACTGAATTGCAAAAGAAAAACCTCATTCAACAGCAGACACTTCTAGTTTCTACACCACACAAGAACGGTCAGCGCATAACATGGACTGGCTTATTGATTTCAGTCATAAACAAGATTAACCATGGTGCTGGTTTCGGGTCACTTCAGTCTATTGAAAAGAAGTCTGACTGCCCACCAAAAATTTCAAGCTATTCTGAATAAGCACATGCCAGAAAGGTAAATATTCTCATCCTGTAAAGACCAGGAATGTACTAGAATTCTGGTACCCCAGACTGACCAAATATCATTCTGGATGCTATTTGGTTTCCTTAGAGGTCTGTGTGTATCTTTTTGAAAATGGCCAGCATTCACATTTTCCATGTTGGCATTCATTTTGCATTCAAAAGAAAAATATAAAGTCCCTGAATTCCATGCATAAGTCATTATCGTGTGGGAGGCTACGGAAAGTGGAAAAAACGCATAGATGCAGGCCAGAAAATTTCTGCTTTCATGGGCAAATTTGGGTTGTAATAGGGCGGTTCTGTTTTAGATGCTTTCTTTTCTTTATTTTTATCCAGTGTAGAAAGAGCAGGCTAACTTAAGAAATGCCAAGTGGTATTACTGTGTCATTTCTAAGCCACATTTACATTTAAGTTGAGGCTGACTTCTGGTTTTATTTCTTTGATGAAGAAGGTGAAAGAGTTTTATTAACCCCTTGGGGAACAGATTACATAAAAGTTTTGCCTTTAAGTCCTTACCATAATATTAGTTAACTTATTGCACTCAACTTTGGCAAGTATTTTTATAACATCAAAGGAAGACAGTTAAACAGTTCTGAGACAATCTAGACACAAAGAGAGACTGTAAATTAGACAGATTCATATAGCATTAACTCCTTCTGTCTTAATTTCTTATCTAGGTCCTTTGGACATTTCCAATATCATTCCTGTGAATTTATATAGTGTCTTCATCCCAAATACATAAAATTTTCTAATTTTCATTATGACCATCACCACTATAGTGTGGATGTTCACTCCAAATCCTGTGGTCTGATAGATTTTTTTTTTAATTATCTCAACAAGCTTTCTTATTCACACTTCTTAATTCAATTCTGATTTGTAAGATTCATAGTTAAAAATCTGTCTTCAGGATCTAAAGGCCGAAAATAGTAGTAATTAAAATATGATTATTATTGTCTGGGCTGCCCAGAGGGCACTAGGGGTAAAGAATTCTGACTGCCAGTGCCGGAGATGCAAGGGACGTGGGTTCTATTGCTGGGTGGCGAAGATCCACTGGAATAGGAAAATGGCAACCCACTCCAATATTCTTGCCTGAAAAATTCCAATTCCATGGATGGAGGAGCCTGGCAGGCTACAATCCATGGGGTCACAGAGTTGGACATGACTGAGTGATTGAGAACATTATTGTCCATCACATATGAGCACCCTGGACTCATTTTCTAAGTCATCTGAATTGACTCGAATCTGTCCTGTAAGATTCAGAAGTCTTTGTAAAAGACCTAAGTTTCCCTTTGAGCCTTCTCACCAGGCTGCCTTATTCAAAATTATTTCTAACTACTGATGACTGACTTACTTTGCAAACTTCTATTACCATTTTTTAAAATAATCGTTATTATGCAGTTTCATTCAGAATGAGCTCAGCTGCTCAGGGTTTGGATGAGGGATCTGGAAAAGTGTAAGTCATTCTAGGGTGTTGATTTTATGAAGTGAATTTCCATGGGGATTTTTCACTTTTTTAAATGTATGTGTTCAAACACCACTGTATTAATATAACAAGAAACCCTATGTACCTCTAATTATGTAATGATTCTGGAAAATATTTGTGAAATGTCCACATTTGCTTTTTGTGATGTTAGGGCATAGGATGTTTGGACACAGAGTGATTTAAAATGTATTACGTGGGCTCATTTTGTAACACTTACCACCTTTTAACATAAGCATTTTGTGGCATACAGTCTGTATTTTAAAATGAATCAAAGTTGAACATAGTACTAAAAACAATGGAAGATATTCTAGTTTGAGAATCCCTGACTTATTTCTGACATCAAGCTATCATGCTCTCTTTTGCAACTGCTTCTGAAATGAACACACATTTTGTATTTTGACCTGGCAGTGGTCCTCAGGGAAGAAGAACCCAATGGGAATCACTACTGCTGACACTATAGCCTCGGAGAACTCGGGGCAAATGAAGTACTTGTGGCTGAAATCAAGTGGGCAGTACCTCAGAACTGACAGCAACACTGCCTGATCATAGTCATTTATTCAACAAGTATTGATTTAGGACTGAACAGGCTACAGAAGGCTTCCCAGGTGGCTCAGCGGTAAAGAACCCGCCTGCAAATGCAGGAGACGCAAGAGACACAGGTTTGATCCCTGGATTGAGATGATCTCCTGGAGTAGGAAATGGCAACCCACTCCAGTATTTTTGCCTGGGAAATACCATGGACAAAGGAGCGTGGTGGGCTATGGTCCATGGGGTTGCAAAGAGTCAGACACAACTGAGTGACTGAGCATGCACGCCTGGGCTGCAGACAGTCTGCTAAACACTGGGAATATAAGCCTAAATATATATTAACTTGTTTTGCCCTTTCAGAGCACAGATGACATATATAGATATACGTACACACATATAAATACACACACATGCACACGCACATGATTGACTCCTGGGTTGTTTTTAGACACCTTCACACAGATGTTGCATATTAACAGAAGAGAAAATAAAGGCATAATAGTACTGCTGGTTTCTCTGTATTTTCCTACTTTCTTCTAGATGGCTTAGCTGGAATTACTTCTGGTTTTCCTTTACGTCTTTCTTCTTAATTACCCATCCTGTATTAAATTTCTAGGTCATGTTTTTCTCCTACTACTGTTATAACGCACATGTTTGTGTGCATGTGTGTGTGGGAAACAGTTACCACATAGTATGTATTCAATCACTGGGAGAAGGAACGAATATTATAAAGGAAATAATCTCCTTTTAATCAAAAGTAAGTTAAGCTCCTTCCCTGATGGCTCAGTGGGTAAAGAATCCACCTACAATGCAAAACACACAGGAGACACGGGTTCGGTCCCGTGGTCGGGAAGATTCCCTGGGGTAGGAAATGGCAACCCACTCCAGTATTCTTGCCTGGGAAACCCCATGGTCAGAGAAGCCTGGTGAACTACAGTCCATTGGGGTGGCAAAGTGTTGGACACGACTGAGCAGCTATGCACACACACACAGATTAAATTCCCTAACATGAACTCTTGCAAGAATAGAGAATGCTCCTGAACCAAGAAAAGAACATTTCTATTAATACAATGGCCCATGCTGTTACTAATATAAGGGTCAAGTTGGTGATATGGAGAGATGGGGAATCTGAGCATCCTATAATGATCTGACATCTTAATGGATCTTGGCCTGTGCTCGGGGAGTCAACTTTGCATATCATCATGCCACCCAAACACTTACTGAATTGAATTAGACAATCAGAACAGGATCAACAACAGTAAAATTTGAAGACACAGGTCTTCAAATGTGTGCTCACGAATGGCAAAGTAAATCTTCCTGACAGTGAGCATGGGTGGAGGTCGAAATGGAATTAATTTTCTTGATGGAGCTGTCAAAGAACAAATTATCTAGCAAACTAAATTGTAGCACATCTGGGCACCTTCCACTGCCCCCAACTCAATGATAACATGAAAGGAGTGCTTTAACATGCAAAACTGGAGTCACATATGCAGGAGGCTTAGGATCAGCAAGAAACCCTGGGAAGACATGGTTATTCTTAATCCCTGTATGTAAATGCATGATGAACAAATAGCCACACACAAAAAAATCACATATTTTAAAAAAAGCATTTCTATGAGTCTAGTCATGGTAGTCAACTTTTAATAAAACACAATTAGCACTTATTCTTTAAAATATTCATGCTCTCTAATCTAGATTAGATAGGGTTAGAATTAGGCTTAAGGAGAGAAAAACCTCCTCCTCTCCTTGAGCCTAATGTTTTTGCATAACATGATGCAAAAATCTCTCACTATATGATCATATGCAGATTTCCTTTTTTGTGGCAATCTGGGTCTCATTCCTTCACAAAGTCATTATTCATCTACTTTTACATACTGTGTCAAATGTTGGAATTTACTCATTATCCCTCATTAGCTGTCTGTGGAAAAAACAAACTCCTATTAAAATTCTTTATTGATCAATTATTTAATGGAGCTTAAAATATTATATCTGAAAAAGCTTCTATGTCTTTAGGCTGTCTGGAAATTACCAACAGCCTTTTAAATTATAGGATAAACCACCTAGAATGAAGTAAATCAATGGAATAAGTAGTATATCACTTTTTTCCGGCAGACACATCTAAGCTTCCATCATTTTTGATCTTAAGAAAAAGAATGAAGAAATAGGTACCCAATTAAAATATTTTTTAAAATGTTTACCTATTTTCATGTATATATTAGTTTTACTGAGCTTGGTAATTTTTTTCTCCTTCTTAGCTCTCAGAGTCAAATATGTTCCAGGAAACAAGTACATTTGAAAATTAACAGTCAATCCACTAGAAGTCAGCTGATCAGAAAAGAGAAAGCTGTTACAAAATTGCAAATTATTATTTCTGAGTTGTCCTATTTTTACCTCCAGCTTCCTTCTATATAATGTAGCTCTGTGTGTGTGTGTGTGTGTGTGTGTGTGTGTGTGTGAGTTGTCCTATTTTTACCTCCAGCTTCCTTCTATATAATGTAGCTGTGTGTGTGTGTGTGTGTGTGTGTGTGTGTCTGTGTGTGTGTGTCTGTGTGTGTGTCTGTGTGTCTGTGTGTCTGTGTGTGTCTGTGTGTGTCTGTGTGTGTCTGTGTGTGTGTGTGTAGTCACTCAGTCCGATTCTCTGTAACCCCATGGACTGTAGCCCGCCAGGCTCCTCTGTCCCTGGTAGTTTCCAATTCCCTTGCAGGGAGGAGCTCAGATACTGGCAGTGTCTGACTTATCACCACTTTATAGCTCAAGTCAGCCAAGTCTGTATTCCCAGAACATTTTCTTAAATAACCACGTGTAATGTGACTAAATCTTTTAAAATGTCATGATATTTGCCTGATATCACTAAAAGTTTTCTGGAGATAATTGGTTTCCAGGAGATCCCAGAATTAATGCAGTCTTGGGGGATAATATTGTATCATGGCTGCAGTAATTTCTAGGTATCTATATTTCCTTTGGGATTCCATGTTTTATTTATTTTTTTTATGTACATAGTCTTCTCAATAAGTGTTCCATTTCGTGAAGATCCCTTTGAGCATCTAGAAATACACTGTAGCTTAGGTATTTCTGCAAATAAATTCATTAACAAATGATTAATTATTTGGCTTTTTGACTTCATATCTTTTCTGCAAACTCCCTTAAAACCAAAGAAAAGTATTGCTTTTGCTCTGAACTTGTTTTGCTTGAAATTTTTGATGCAACAGAAAGCAGCTTAAAATTAAATTTTATATCAAATGTTTCGTCTTTTTTTATGGCAAAGCAATATGACTGATATGTGGTTTTCTGCCTTTTTGTAAAAAGATACTTCTATTCCACAACAGACATGAATTATAATGCTTTATCATCAGCATAGTGAGATGTGTGGCTTTGCTTTAAGTGGTCACTTTCTATTTCTAGCTTTGCTATCATTTCTAAGAACACTCCAACAGTAGACATAGTAATCACTAAATATAAATAAGAGATAGGGCTATAGCAACACAGGTGCCCAAACAGCTTGGTGACAACATGATCCTGAGATTTCAGCCATTTGATAAGCACAACTTTCACTGAAATCAGGAACATGAAATCACTTGAGAACTTAGTTACTTCTGTTAGGTTGGTATCCTATCAGGGGTTGATGCCTCTGATATCAACTTTTGTCCTCTGCGGTAGTGGTGGTTTAGTCGTGTCCAGCTCTTTGCGACCCCATGGACTGTAGCCTGCCAGGCTCCTTTGTCTATGGGATTTTCCAGGCAAGAATATGGATGTGGGTTGCCATTTCCTTCTCCAGATGATCTTTCCAGCTGAAGGATTGAACCCATGTATCCTGCATTGCAGATGGATTCTTTTACGGCTGAGCCACCAGGGGTATCCTTCTATATTTAATATCTATCATTCTCAGCTTATTTTTTTCATCTGCATATGTATATCTGAGATTGTTTTTACTACCAACTGCCCCAAATACCCAAGAAATAGTTGGTGGATTAGAAACTTTCGATGATCACGGTAATAGTGATAGAAAAAAAGCTTCCATGTATTAAGCGTTTACTGTGGATCAGGCCCTGCATTTGGTGTTGCCCTTTCATTGTCTCAGTAATAATATTCATAAGCAATAAGTACTCTATGTAGTGGGTACTGTTATTATCCTGTTTTATACAGAGACGTTTTGGCAGGACTAAGGAATAGGTCAATGTCCAACACCTATTGGTAGCTAGTGTTTATTATCTCTATTTTTTTATGAGGGCAAGATGTCTGTTAAAGAATCTTTTTTTCTTTTTCTGGTTATTTGCATTCATTACTTAGGTTCTGTCTTCGCCAGTTTTCTCACTTCAAGAATAGGAATAATGAAAATCATTGAGAGAAATAATAATATTGGGCTATCATAATAATGACGAGCTGATAATACATGTAAAGCACTTAATCCATGGCACAGTGCAATAATTCACTAGATACTAGAAGATGATGAGGAGGAGGAAGATGGTGACAGCAATAATTCCTTTATTTTGACAGATCTTAGCTGCAGAACCCATAACTGAGGAGGAACTGGAACTATCCCTTGTATGCCCATGCTATTTCAATGCAGATGAGTGATTTGACCACAGAGTGAAACGCCATGATTCTTTCTTTCTTGATTCATTTAACCTCTGCTTTTTCAAAAAACAAAAAAACACAGAAATTTGTTTGTTATACTGTATGTGACCCAATTGGTACATACAAAGTCTCATCTGATGCTCAAAATGACCCAGTGATATAAATATTTCCAGTATCTTCCAGATTTTACCAATAAAAAGCAGAAGCTCAAAGTAGATATGGGACATGTTTGAAACCACAGAGCAGATTTCAAACAGCAAAGATGCAAGACTGAGCCCATTTTCTGTCTCTTCCCATGAGCTTTCCAGTCCACCACCCCATTTAAATTGTGGAAAATTCACCAGTGCTCTGCTCTTACTGGCCTCATGTAACTTTTAACTTTGAACTATTTTTGGATGCTCACGCTTCCCTCTGGTTCTTAATGAACTTGTAATGTCATCTTATGAGAGTGTTGTTAACCTCTGGCCTCAGGCTCTGATGACTCTTGCCAACCTCTTATTTTCCTTCCTCTTTAAAAATTATTATTCAGGCATTACAGGATGTCTGGAAAACTTAAAAAAAAAGTCTCACAACACCCACTCTTCAACATTGGTTTTCCTTTCCTTTCTTTCTTCTTTCCCTCCTATTTACTCCACAAACATTTACTAAAAAAATAGGTATTGACAGTACCTGACACACTAGATATTGTGCCAATTGCTGGGAATAAAAAGCAACACTTACTGAATTTCTGATCTTGCTTTCTGCTCTTCCTACTTTCTTTCTATCTCATTTCTACTAATGGACTGATTCCCTCTGGATTATCTGAACTGTATTGCTAAGCCATTCTGTTATTTCAGTCTAATAAGACAACTTTTTCATATATAGAGGTCTTCCCTTGTGGCTCAGCTGGTAAAGAATCCACCTGCAATGTCAGAGATCAGGGTTCCATCCCTGGGTTGGGAAGATCCCCTGGAGAAGAAAAAGGCTACCCACTCTGGTATTCTGGCCTAGAGAATTCCACAGACTATATAGTCCATGGGGTTGCAAAGAGTCGGACATGACTGAGTGACTTTCACTTCACTTTCATACATACAAGCAGTTACAACTGCTTTTTTCAATCCTCTATCTTCTTTCATGAACAAGTTCACATACGTGCTGTTTACACTGCCTTTTTTTTTTTTTTTAAACACAGGAATTCCTATTTAATATTTTCAAGTTCACTTATTATACTTTATAATACACTGAATCAAAAGAAATAATCTCTTTTAAACTAGGTCTCAAGGTCCACCTTCACCTTTCTTCTGAATAACTTCCTCAAAAACTAAGTCCATCTATTTCTCAAAACTCTATGAGCTGACCAGCAGTTTAGTGCCAAATGAGAACAGAAGAAATATGTGCTGTATTTTTGTATCCACACCAAAGACAATCTGAATTTGGGCTTCTCTATTTACCTGTTTGACTTAAATTGTACAAATAAGGGCCTTATCATTCACTTGGAAGAAGAAGGCTCAATATTTATGATATTTTCTTAAAATCTGGAGGAATTTTCCCTCATTCTCTTTAAATTCTGATGCAAAATTCTTAACATTTATTCAAATAATAACTGATCCAAACCTAAATCATCACTCATTTGGAACTTTGCTGTACTGTAATGATATCTACAGAGAGAATTCTCATTGTAAGATGATATTGATGCCAATTCATTCATTCTCTAAAAAGAAAATCAATGAAAGGATGGTCCAGTGGCTGACTCTGCACTCCCAATGCATGGGGGCCTGGGTTCAATACCCGGTCATAGAACTAGACCCCACAAGCCTCAACTAAGAGCTTGCATGCTGCAACTAAAGATACGGCATGCACAGCTAAGACTCAGCACAGTAAAAACAAAACCCAAAAGACATTTTAAATGTGCCAGTTTAGAGTTGTTTTAATCCTATAGGACTCTTTCTCTGTAAGTAAGATTAAACCATGCCTAAAGCATTTGTGGGCCTTCCTGGTGGCTCAGCGGTAGAGAACTCACCTGCCAATGCAGGAGATGCAGGTTCAGTCCCTGAGTCAGGAAGATCCCCTGGAGAAGAGAATGGCAACACACTCCGGCATTCTTGCCTGGAGAATCCCAAGGACAGAGAAACCTGAAAGACTTCACGTAGACTCAGTAAGTCTACCCTATGGTCCCCAGGAGTCGGACCCGACTTGCTGACTAAACAAAAACAAAGCGCTTGTTGCAGGGGTAGGTGTGGGTAGGGGCTTCCCAGGTGGCGCTAGCCGTAAAGAACCTGCCTCCCAGTGCAGGTGACATGAGAGATGCGGGCTCGATCCCTGGGTCAGGAAGAGCCACCAGAGGACACAGGCCGTGACTCCAGTATTCTTGCCTGGAGAATCCTATGGACAGAGGAGCCTGGTGGGCTACAGTCCACAGGGTTGCAAAGAGTCGCACATGACTGAAGGGACTTGGCACGCACATATGGTATGGGCAGACTTGGACAGGGCCAGAAAAATTCTCTTTTTTATTATAATGTACTCAAGAAAAAATAAATAAAATGATGTACTACTCTCTTTTACTAAGCCCTTTAGTTAATCATGCAATCAGTTATATGGGCTATTGCTTTATAGCGTTTATTCCTCATTCCAATCATGTAGAGTGTGGAGACATTGGAAGTGTTGAATAGCTTATCTTTTAAGTGGTAATAACATCAGGAAATCCAATCTGGTTCATAAAAATGGGGAAAAAAGGGTCATGACTCACATTTTCTCTAACAACATGGGATGTACTAGAAATGAAAGATATTAGTTTTATTAGAAAGGCTCTTGCCATGAAAAGTGCTGTGTTTCAGCATGAATAGCAACATATACTGTCATATATGAGGAATGGTACAGATGAAACAGCCAACTCCTCCATTTAACACTGCACTGGTCAGCCATTTATTTACATACCATAACAAATTCTGCATTCTGCAACTAAAGGACTTTGTAGAAGGCTCAGAGTAGATATATGAACCAATTAAAGGACTAAAAATAAGCTGTTGAAGGCATGATAAAAAGAAGTGGGTTTATTTGGCCTCAAAATGTACATATATTTTCACATGTCCATTTAGCCTTTTCACATTTCCACTGAGGTAAAAACGCATAGAACTGGAAACAGGCTACAGCAATGGAGATTTAGGTTATTTAAATAAAAACATGTCTGGGTATGTAAGATTCTTAAACTGATTCCAATGGGGGGCAGTAAAATCTTTCCTGAATGTCACTGGTTGGGTTGGGTTATAATGATACCATTTAGATACAAAGATATGAATCAGACAACCTCCTTTTTAACTCTATGTTTTTAAGAAACATCAGTTTAAAATTAATATAATTATTAGCATATGGATTGATTTCCTGGGCATAAACATGAAATGTAACAAAACGGTCACAAGTTACTCCTTTAAAGTGTTTGTTGAAGGTAGAAGAAAACTTATGCATTTGAGGGAATTTCATTACTTAGTAAACTTGATTCTTTTTCAAAACCATGAATTTTCTTTTCCCCCCATGCCGTAATACTAGTGGCAGCTGTAAGCCTTTTTTTTTTTAAAGAAGCATTTCAATTTTCTGTTTAAAGGTAGTCTTCTACCAGATATGGATATGTTCATACCTTATTATGCATAATTATTATTTGGGAGCAAGATAATATGATATAAAGTTATCTGAATTATGACACAGGGTATGGTGGTTCCAATGTCATCTCTTCAACTAGCAGTGTGACCTTGGACAGGTCATTTTTGAATGCCATACTTCAGCTGCTTTATTGGTACCTTTAAGACAGTGTTAGAAGAGGTGACCTCTCATATTTTTTTCCTTCCTTAAAATTCTATTGAGGAAATTTATTAAATTATAATTTAGAAAAGTCAATATTTTATTTTAACATATTAAACAGATTCTTTTTATCACTTTTAAGTCTTAACACGACTTAAATTGTTAGTGAATAGTTAGAATTTGTCAACACAAGTTATTCTAGCATAAAATTTAAGCATGATTAGCTAATACAGCAAATAGTCACCTTATACCATGTCAAAGTTTATGACAAAAACCTTGACTTCATATGATCCAACTGTCAAATAGCTTTCATATTTCATTTAGGATATTTTGTGTTCATCTAATAAATTTGGAAATATGCATGGCTATTTGTTTCTTTCACATATCTTTCCATATTATTTCTATAAAATAATGGTTTTCATTCTAAATATTCAGAAGTATAAATATAACACCATGTTATCTATTAAAACTCTCTGCTATTTCAGTCATTACTATATTTCTTTCCTTATACACTGCACATGTAAACATAACTTAAAAACACTACCGTCCAGTGGAAACGTAATTTTATGATTACATGAATTATGGACACAGATCAGCTTTTCATATGATCTTAGTGATTTCCAGCAACCTTAAAATGGTAATAAGGAATGTCATTGTCATTGAGATTTACTTTAATTATTCAAAAATATTCACACAAAATTTGAGCAGCGAGTAGTTAATTCAGGAAAGTTAATATATATCTTAAATCTAATTCTGATATTTAAATTTTTAAAAATCAGAGTAAATTCTATTTAGGACAGAAATAAGTTGTAAACTTTCATGTGTTTACTTTTTTGAAAAAGTAAATAAATAAAGCATTTATTAGCAAGCTGTACATTAGCAGTTTGACCTGTACTTGAAACTGGGTGGGGACATACTGAAGAATCCAGTCTTCATATTTTAAACGAGACACAAACTTTTCTTTGAAAGATGCATTATTAAGAAATAAAGTCATTCTAGCAGGAACTACTCTTCTGTTGGCAAAAGACGGGGAAAGAAAAAAAATCATTTACACCTCACACTTAATGTGTGACAATAATGTATTTGTTTCACAAAAGTCATATAATAGGGAAACTGGTCTTCTGGCTCTAGTGATAAATAAGTTAAGGATGAAAAGGACTTAAAAATAAGATCTTACTTTACGGAGAAAAAGAGTGAAGTCTCCCTGGAGCCTATTTCCGAATTGACATTCTGCTAAAACAGTTTGACCCACAGTTGTCTTCTTACTAAACCTTTTTCCACTTCTGATTTCGTGGCTCAGCTCTAAGACCCAGGAAATTACCACTCACTCCGTGCAAGATGCTAACATGTCTCTCAGTCTTTCTGCCTCTCTGTAGATTGCCTCAAAGCGGAGAGAGAGATAGTCCACAGCGTCTTACCTCGACGAGGAGGAGCTGAAACGCCGAGGCATGACATGCTTCAACACTCAGCCTAGGAGAGGAGTCCGTCTCCGTTACTTTCTCCAAAATATAAGTTCACATTTCGTGGTTGAGATCATGGCTCTATTCTAAGCGGTTCTGCGCAGTGTGTGATTCTAACAAAAACAGCCTCCGCAGCTGGAGGGAGCCTTAGCCGAAGCCGGAGTCTGTCAAGGCGTTCCTAGTGACTTCTGTCTAGTAAATTCAGACTGATGTTTTGCAAAAGGGGCCTCCACAACCAGGCCCAGATTGCCTGCGAAGCATTTCCTGCCTCTGAGTGGTGTGCGTGTGAGAAAGACTGAGCCGGGAGGAGGGGAGGGGGGAGCTCTGAGGCCGGCGATTTAGGAGTTCTGATTTTACACAGAACTGAAGTGAGTTTGTCAAAACCCTTGAGGTGATTAGCTGGAGAGTTATAAAGCCGTAAAGCCTTTTTCTATCCCACACTGCTTATGGAAAAAAAAGATAGAAAACATAGTTCTTTCCTTCCTCACAACTTTTCCACTGTATTCAGTGTATACACACAATGTAATCAAAATACCTTTGCAGGACTCCTTTCAAAAGATCTTTTAAGGGAGCAAGATGCAGTCAGAGTTTTAATACCGTAATTCTTCTAAATTTGAAAACCTTTTGACCGCTCCTTCATTGAAAATGCTGCAGCCAGATTACACACCGTACCTGAGATCTGTTAAGTGAGATCCTAGGAATCCAGCAAACAGAACGTTTTCTTCAAGATCTCTGATCCCAAGAATCCTTCCCGGAAATAAAATAGTTTGTGTCAGGGCCCAGGCAGCCTTGCTTCTGGCCAGAATCCTCCAGTCACACACAACTAGTGCTGGAAAAGCAGAAGACAGACTCCATCTTGATCCTATTACAGTCTTGCTGACATTAACCACTTGCAACTGCTTCCATCCCGCAGAACACAGTCTGGGACTCACATCTCTCAAGCAGCTCACAGTATCTGTATCCTTCCTCCGACACAAATGTTGTGAACTATCGTCTGTTTATCTTTTCTGCTTTCTTATGCCTCCACTGGATGACTTCCTCCTAGTTGCTCTAGGCTGGGAACTTGGACTACCATTTGGTTTTGATTAAAACCAGACAGCCAACTCTGGAGAATGTAGGGAATAAGCTAATGGAAACTGCAAGTATGGCTTTAATTAGTGCATCAATTAATAATAAATGTTCGCTCCTCTTCTAATAAGATGACACAAATATCAAGGCAGAGGAAGCGCAAGTCGTTTCAGGAAAGAAGTTACACCAATTCTTCCTTTATAACCCAAAATTCTCTTTGGGGAAAGTGGAAGGAAAGAAGAGTGATGTGGCCTTGGGACATCCAGGTTGTGCAGAGGCCGGTGCAGCAGGCTAGTTGTTTATACCAGAGAAACAGGAAACGGCATCTCTGAGTTTAATTATCTTGCTTGGTTAAAACTGTTCAGTAATGCCTCCCTTCTACTTTATTTACAATCAATGGATTCTCTTGCTGTTTATGACATAGGTATTTCTTTCAGGGATTAGCGATCAGATTAACCTGATCATTGGGTCTACATGGGGCTTGCAACTACCTAGAGATTTCTAATAATGAGAGGAACAATCCCAATTTATATATGATAAAAGAGGAACATAAAAAGGGATACAAGAAATATTAAACCTATTAGCTCTAAATCTATGTGGTACATCTCTGAAATTGTAAGCAGTTTTTATTATTCACATTTATTCTCTAATTTTTATCAAGACTAACAGACACCTAGATAGCATAATGATCATGTTTTGAGTACTTCCTGATACTACTGAGTGGATGAGAAGTCAGAGTATTATGTTATAGCCATTATTTCTTTTCTTATTGGGTAGCTAAAATCTCTCAAAATTAGTGCAAAGCATGGACTATCAGAAATATCAAACCCAATGCTTAACATTTGGTTTGTATGTTAAATTTGGTTAAAATGGTAAGTGGAAGGGATAACACTTTATACATAATTTTCAGATGAGGAGCATTCAAATAACCTGGAGGGAGAAGCAATTTTTAGGAGTTTATCTCAAAACATTACTGATTAAAATATGAGCATTTAGATTCCTTGAAGTTAACCTTCAGCCACAAGAAGGAAGTCCACAACTTCATAAATTCTTTAAAGGGTCATGTATGTTCATATTCAAAATACTTCCACTGAAACTATTTAATCTTCCCAACTATCATTGTGTGTATTCTTATTTTTATCTTACAGATGAAGTATTAGAAATTTATGAAAGTAATTTTCTCACAATCAAATGATGGACAGTAGCCAAGTCTACTTTGGAACCCAAATTTTGTAACTGTAACACCCTGAGTTCAACTGTCTCTCTTGACTCTCTCTTAATTGCTGTGTGAAACTAGGAAGATTTCTTAAACTCTCTGAGTTTCAGATTCCTCGTTATAAATAGGGACGATTCCACATAACTCCCAGACTGGAAAATAGGATTACATTTATATACAGATATATTTATAAATTTATCTCTTTCCCTTCAGAAAACACTGGAGCAGAATGGAATGAGACTTGATGTAAGTTCTTTCCTAAAATAACTGGTATATCTCTATACCTATCTGCTTGTAGCTCTGCCTCTGGTAACAGTGGGCACTCAATAAACATTCTCACTCCGCTAATTCTTCTTGACTAGATTCTCCTCCTGAGTACTATAATCCCCCTCTTGTATAATTTAGCTTTGTTTCTGTTTATATTGGCCTGAGGAAACAACAAAACCCTGTTCACATAGATTTATAAATGGTTTTTTAGATATCCAGATACTCTTATTAGTAATTTTCTCCTTAACGTTCTCTTCCCTAAACAAATAAGACTTCATGATTTACTCTATTATTTAGAAGGATTACTTCCCAAATCTTTAATCACTCTTATTTATTTTTCATCCTTCAGTTGCCTGACTCCAAACAAATCCCAGAACTTATATTCTCATAAATGCTTTACCAAATATGAGGATAAAGATAACTAATGAGATTGTTTCCTAAATATTTAACATAGTGTCAGGCACATAGAAGGGGTCCAAGATATTTGTCCTCTTCTCCTATCCACTTGTAAATCTCAATACAAAACTCCTTTAAATGTTTGCATATTATTCAGCTAATAAAATACGGTAGAGGGGCAGTTAAAAAGTTGAAAGCAAAGTATCAGGAAAGGACTCTGGCTCCAAAACTAACAATTGTGATGACCCTATTTGAATTACTTTGCCTGCATAAACCTTGGTTTTAGTCTCTGAATCTAAGGGTTTTTCAAAATTAGAGATGGTAGTCCATGTCAACATGTCAAGTCATTAGACTTCACAGCTGGTGTGGCAATCATTGTTATCTAGAATTATTTTTACCATTTAAATAATTGCCTTTTTCATGTTTGTATCTCTATTCTATGATTGTTTTCCTGAGGACTTTTATCTATTGAGCTCAGTTAAATGTATACATTTGGAACAACTTTATTGGTGGAGCAATTAGGTACTTTTTTTAAAAAAGAAAAGGAAATTGCAGAATGAGGATTATAAGCTATTGTGAAGATTAGCCTTTTTTCCATGCTGTTATTGTTGTTCAGTCACAAAGTTGTATCTGACTCTTTGTAACCCCATGAACTGCAGCATGCCAGGCTTCCCTGTCCTTCTTCCCATGTCAGTTCAGTTCAGTTCAGTCGCTCAGTCGTGTCCGACTCTTTGCGACCCCATGAATCGCAGCACGCCAGGCCTCCCTGTCCATCACCAACTTCCGGAGTTCACTCAGACTCACATCCATCGAGTCAGTGATGCCATCCAGCCATCTCATCCTCTGTCGTCCCCTTCTCCTCCTGCCCCCAATCCCTCCCAGCA
>SJYT01004697.1:256006-303985 GCA_006410635.1 Cephalophus harveyi | reverse complement strand
CCTCCTCCAGGGGATCTTCCTGACCAAGGGATCAAACTCCTGCCTGTTGCATCTCCTGCACTGGCAGGCAGATTCTTTACCTCTAGCGCCACCTAGGAAGACGTGAAGAAACTGTCTATGAAAACTGATCGTTCAAAAATCTACATAAAAACTTTGCTTGCAATTTATTGGAGTAACCACATGTGTGTCAGAGCAATAAAGATGTAGTATTTGAAGATTTCTAGTTATTTTTTCAGCAATATTTACATGTACTTTCTTCCAGTAAGCTCATTTTGATAGACACGTACCCATGTGGGAAAAAATACAATTTTGTAGTTTGAATAATCTGCATATGCATATTAGTTTTGGATCAATGTTGTCAATGATCCAAATTTTGGTTAGCTCTTGATAAATGTTGATTTTTCATTTTTTATCATTGATTTTTGATCAGTGTAATTTTGATTGGTTAGGTTCTGGATCAATGATGTCACACTTTTGATACCACATTTTGCCAAACATTTAGTATTCATCCAGAAGAATTTATTAAAGGAACACAAGTTTGACATTAAACTGACAAAAGTAGCAAAACCATATAAATTCTCCAAAACCCATTATATCTGCTTTTTGGATTATTATATACACTGCTTCCCTTCATTGAAAATGATTACAACTCAGGAATAGCTATGAAAAAAAGTATACTGATAAATTCCAAATAGAAAATAAAACATAAACTTAGAAAACAGTTTTTAAAAGAAGGAAGAAAGAAAAACTACACTGGCACAATATATATGGTCTCTGAAAACGTTGAATCTCCCTGCCTGTTCAAAAGGGCCAGGATATCCTTAGAAGCATGAAGATCCCAAGCCATGAAAAATACTTGAGAGGTCTAGGTGTGACCAGCTAGTGGAGGCGAAGGTTAGTTCTATGTCCCACAAAGATTTGTTCTGTATGAAAACTTAGGCTAACATGACCATTTGGTACTCTTTAGCATCCTTGTTGAGGTTAATATAACATTCTTTGAAATTCTCATTTCCCTGTATCTTCAGTCTATTCAAAAAATGTTTCCTCTTCTCTTTAGGCTGAAAGCTCATCCTCTCTCTAGCTTCTCTTGTCCTTTCAAATGCTCTGATTGTTTTATACATTGTCTCTTGCATCCTCTTGTTCGCCTGGAAAAGGTGAAACTATATCTGTGTCCAGATTTCTTCATCTCATAAAACTTCTGCTCCAGTTAAATCTCTGCCTTTTGAGAGTCATTCCACCTGACTCCTTATCCTATACTCCAGCATCCAGGGCAGCGTTCTCAGTGTACCGCTGGAGGGGGAGCGGCAGGGATGGGAGTCATGAACTTGTTACCAAGGCTTATAGCCTTGAAGGAATATCTGTTCAAAATACAAGTATACTTCTCATATTTGTCTCATAAAGCTGAACCACTGGAAAACCTCAGAATACTTATCAAGTGACATACTTAACATCTGTCCTCACACTCAAGCAATACTTACTTTGTATTTACTATATTCACGGTACTGTTCTGTGCACTTAGGAAATATCATTAAACACCACCCAACCAAAAGAAAAAAAGGACTTTGCCCTCACAGACCTTAAAATGGAGGGTAGAGGATTAGTAATGCACAACAAGCATAAATATATAAATTATCTAGTATGTGAATAATTACTAAGGGAAGACGAAAATGCAGAGCATGATAAAGAATATAATATCATTAAACACCACCCAACCAAAAGAAAAAAAGGACTTTGCCCTCACAGACCTTAAAATGGAGGGTAGAGGATTAGTAATGCACAACAAGCATAAATATATAAATTATCTAGTATGTGAATAATTACTAAGGGAAGACGAAAATGCAGAGCATGATAAAGAATATGAGGAGTGAGGGACAATCATGTTACAGAATTAACTAAGGGATATCAGGGGAGATCTTTCTCAGGAACTTTTTAGTAAACGTTTTAAAAGGATAGGGAGATGGCCATATAGATATCTGAGGGTCATTATAGTCTAGGCAGTGTAAACAAGATCCTAAAAAAGACTGTGCCTGGCAGTTTCCCAAAATAGCAAGGACATCAGTGAGGCTGGGATGGAAGGAGGAAAGGGTAGAGAAGGACAAGATGCACTCAGGAAAGTAAGGAAGAGTGAGTGAGTTAGGTGGTTTCTTGTAAGAACTTTGGCTTTGATTCTGAAAAGTGGTGCCCTGGCAAGGCTGAGTGGCAAGATCTGCATTACATTGTGATGGGGTTACTCTGGCAGCTGTATTAATAGGCTGAGAGGAACTAAGGGCCAAAAAAGGACCAGTTAGGAGGTTACTATGGAAATCCAGGTGAGAGACATGAAGGGCTCTGATGAAAGTGATGAGAAAGGTGAACGTTTTTTGGTGTGTGATGCCACGAGATCTTTCCTGAAGAATTAGATATGCTACGTAAAAAGTAAAAGTGGAGAGATCTTGGTGTATTCTGCATACAAGTTCTTTATCAGATGATTTGGCAAATATTTCCTCCCAGTTTAGTTTGTCTTTTCATTTTTTAACAGTGCCTTTTATAAAGTGGAAGTTCTTAATTCTGAGAAAAGAAAAATATAAACATTTTTTCTTTGATGGATTTTGTTTCCAGTCTCAAGGCAAAGAAATTAGGTTTCGTTGCACAATCTAAGATCACAAAGATTTTCTCCTGTATGTTATGCTAGAAGTTTTATGGCTTTAGGTTTTACATTTAGGCTCTTTGATACATTTAAAGTTAATTTTTTTATATACCATAGTAAGAGGGTGGATTAAACTTTTTATTTTTTTTGAATGAGGATGCCCAGTTGCTCCAGTGCCGTTTGTAATAGCTTTCCTCCACAGAATTGTCTTTATCCCTTTAACAAGAATCAATTGATCAAATATGTGATATTCTATTTCTTGACTCTATTCTGTTCCATTGACCTATTTGTCTATCTCTTATGCAATACCTCGTGATATTCATTACTGTAGCTTTACAGTGGGATTTGAAACCAAGTAGTGTAAATATGATAACTTTGTTCTTCTTTTTCAAAGTTGTTTGGATAATCTAGGACGATTGCACTTCTATATGAATCTTAGAAGCAGCTTGTCCATTTCCATAAAAGTACTTACTGGAATTTTGAACAATTTAGGGCCGAAGTAACGTCTTAATAACATTGTCTTCTGTTTCATGAACACAATCTGTCTCTTCTTTTATTTGGGTTCTTAGTTTCTCTTACAAGTGTTTCCTTCTTTTCACTGTAATAGTTTTGCACATTTTTGTCAGATTTATCTTTAAGTATTTCATGGTTTTGAGACTATTGTAAATGGTATATTCCAAAAATTCCATTTTCAATTATTTATTGCTTTTACATAGAACACACTTTATTTTTGTATTTGAATTTGTATCCTGCAATCTTACAAAACTCACTAATTTCAGTAGTTTTTTGATGATCCCTAAGATATCCAACATAGATTACGTTGTATGTGATTAGATAGTTTTGCTTCTTCTTTTTCAACGTGAACGTTTTAATTTTTTAATTAATTAATTTTGGCTGTTCTGGGTCTTTGTTGCTTTGCACAGGCTTTCTCTAGTTGCAATGAGCAGGGACTATTCTTGGTTGCAGTATATGACTTCTCACTGCTGTGGTTCTCCTGTTGCCGAACACAGTTTCTAGGCACACAGGCTTCAGTAGTTGTAGTTCAGGGGCTTAGTTGCGCCACAAAATATGGAATCTTCCTGAACCTGGAATTGCCTGCACTGGCAGGCAGATTCTTTTCCACTGCACCACCAGGGAAGTCCTGTTACTTTTTTATTTGTTGTTGTTTTATTCCACAGGCTAGAATATGCACTACAATGTTGAATAACATAGGTGTAAGTGAACAGTTTTGTCTTGTCTTGGATCTAAAGGAGAAAGCATTTGGACTCTTATCATTAATTATGATATTAGCTGCAAGGATTTTTTTCTTGTAGATATTCTTTATCAGATGAGGGAATTTCCCTCCATTTCAGTGGTTCTCAACCAGGAGAGTAGGATTTTCTTTAATAAGGACGCTTACAGATGTTTGGAAATATTTTTTGGTCATCGCAACTGAACAGAGTGGTGCTTCTGGCTCCAAAATATACTGTAATACAGAATTACAGTTTGCCACAACAAATGATTATCTGATCCAAAATGTCAGGTTCCCACAGCAAATAATTATCTGACCAAAATGTCAACCATATTGAGGTTGAGAAACCCTTCCCTACTTCTAGTCTGTTGAGAGTTCTTTTTAATCAGGAAATGATACTTCAATCCAAAAAAGATTTTTCTGAATAAGATTTTTATTTTTTAATCTGTATGAAGTTTTTCTAAGTCTGTTAATAATGCTGCATGTCATCAATTGATTTTCAAACTTTACACAAATCTTCCATTCCTGGCATAAATCATTGTTATTGTTGTTCGCTCGCTGTCACGTCCAGCTCTTTGTGACCTCACTGACTGCAGCATGACAGGTTTCCCTCTCCGTCTCCCGGAGCTTGCTTGAACTCACGTCCATCGAGTCGGTGGTGCCATCCAAGAGTCTCATCCTCTCTTGTCCCCTTGTCCTCCTGCCTTCAATCTTTTCCAGCATCGGGGTCTTTCCCAGTGAGTCAGCTCTTTGAATTAGGTGGCCAAATTTTTGGAGCTTCAGCTTCAGTATCAGTCCTTCCAGTGAATATTTAGGGTTGATTTCTTTTAGGATTGACTGGTTGGATCTCCTTGCAGTCCAAGGGACTCTCAAGAGTCTTCTCCAACACCACAATTCAAACACACCAATTCTTTGGTGCTCAGCCTTCTTTATGGTCCAGCTTTCACATTCATACATGACTACTGAAAAAACCATAGCTTTGACTATATGGACCTTTGTCAGCAAAGTAATGTCTCTGCTTTTTAATACGCTATCTAGGTTTGTCATAGCTTTTCTTCCAAGGAGCAAGCATCTTTAATTTCATGGCTGCAGTAACTGTCTGCCATGATTTTGGAGCCCAAGAACTTTGTCATGATGTATATTTTCTCATATATTATTGAATAACTTACTAAAATATTGTTAAGAATTTTTGAAGCTGTGTTCAAAAGGATTAACGGTATGTTCTTTTCTTGTTACCTTTGTTGTTGATTTCTAATTTAATTTCATTATGACTGGAGAATCACTATGGATGATTTGAACTTTTATTGAGTTGTTTTATGGCTAAACATATAGTTCACTTGAAAAGAATGTGGGGGTTTTTTGGTAATGTTTTTATAGATAAAATACATGATCAAAATCTAGAGAACTGAAAAACTTTCACCACTATTCTGTCAAGCAGGAATGAAATAGCATCTATTATACATAAACTGGTGGTATATAATTAAAAAACCGTTAGTTTCAATGGGTTATCAGCCTTGATAGAAGTGATATATTAGCCATTAATAATAAAGAACACAATTAGAAGTGAAAGGTTGTTTATCAAACTCTTGCAAAATGTTGAAATCTATTCAGTATCCAGTAGGACAAGTTCCCATTTGTATAGTATCACTTCTACAGCCTGATCTTAATTTATTTTCTTGGATAAAACAATATACAACAGTGTTTTCTTTCATAAATTGCAGTGACCAGTTTCCATTTTGTATAAGAAGAGAAAAAAAATTTTAAACTTTAAAATTAATGTTTTCATGAAATTATATATCTCATTTTAAGTTGGAGGATCGTATGTTGGGCAGAATGGAGCAAAACCATTGCCAAAAGTCAAATGCTAGAAAAATAGTTCAAAAGAGTTTGTAAAACATGTGTCATAATAGGTTTCCTCTATCTTTATATTGGAAAGTTGAATTTCAGTATAAGAATAATCCTATTGTGGAATAAAATATAAGAGAGTTTCCTCTCCTTATATTAGGTATTCGTGGGTCAAAATGGAGTTTCAATTACAGTTGCCAAGTTCCTATGTAGACAAATGAATCAGAGAAACACAGTAGCTATTTTATTTGGGGCCTTGCTGAGCTGCAAGATTTTTAATGAGTTAAAATAATATTTTGGATTTTGAGAAGAAAGTGTGAACTATCAAAAACACAGACATTTGACTTTAAAGTTTAGGGCAAAACAATTCCACATGCTAAGTCATCTTGAGCAACAGACACACTGAACTTGGAAACAGAATTCCCTGAGTGATGGGCCCCAGGCCTGTTTTCTTTGGGCTCTGCATCAAGGAAGCCAGTCTAATGAGACTGAAGCTCGTGAGAGAAGAGTCTTCTATCGTTAGCATGTCTGCTCAAAAATTTACATGTAAGAAAAATTGTTTTGCCTTATGTCTGTATAGCCCATGGGTTTCCCCGCAGTGCAGGAAACACGGGTTTGATCCCTGGATTGAAAGATCCCCTGGAGAAAGAGCTGGAAACTCACTCCAGTATTCTTGCCTGAGAAATCCCATGGACAGAGGAACCTGGCAGACTACTTACAGTCCGTGGGGTTGCAAGAATCAGACATAACTTAGTGACTGAATCACCATATAGCCCATGCCAGGATGACTATTTGCTTCTTTTTTAGATGGGAAAATAATAATAATGATAATTACTGTTAAAAACTAAATTGGATAGAAACCACAGAATGTGCAGATATATAAGCAGATAGATAGAATAAGTGAATTAGAAATATTTAAAGAAATGGATCAAGTAATTGTGTTAGCATCTTTTTTTGCCAAGTGGTGATTAGGAAAAAAGTATTAAACACAACAAATGTTTTTGTTACCTATAGCAAGACCCAGGGCTTCCCTGGCAGCTCAGGCAGTAAAGACCTGGGTTTGATCCCTGAGTCAGAAAGATCCTCTGGAGGAGGGAATGCTACCCACTCCAGTATTCTTGCCTGGAGAATCCAATGGACAGAGGAGCGTGGTGGGCTACAGTCCACAACTGAGCAACTAACACACACTCACAGAAGGCCCAGTGTTGTTAATGATTTAAAGATAATTGTGACAATTTAAATAAAATTGAAATAATTACTTTATAATATAATAAATAAAAAATTTAGACATGCATACACTTTGCAAGCATTTGGTACTGTTTTATTTTCCATTTTAAGTGAAAGTCATTTTAACATTTCTCTCCAAATGTTTGTTATCCTAAGGCCTAATTCTAATAATATCTGCTTCTCTGTAAATGCCTTTCCAGATGACCCAAAAATTATATGTAACTACTCTTTTCTTTATTTTCTTTTAATACTGTACTTGCTTCCCTGGTGACTCAGACAGTAAAGAATTTGCCTGAAATACCGGGGACCCAGGTTCTATCCCTGGATGGGGAAGATCCCCTGGAGAAGGGAATGGCAACCCACTCCACTATTCTTGTCTGGAGAATCCCATGAATGGAGGAAACTGGTGGGCTACAGTCCACGCAATTGCAATGAGTAGGACACGACTGAGCGACTAACACACAATACTGTATTTATACCTCTTTTCAAACACCCCTCTTGTTTGGGGACTATTGTAAGGGAAATTTGCTAAAGAAATACCCTAAATTAAAGACTGGTCTTTGCCATTTAGAGAGATCATTTCGTGTAACTGAAATAAAATTTCAGGATGGAAGAAAGAAGATAGATAAAAAACGCAACATCTGTCATGCAAGAAAGATGAAACAACAAAATTCTAGAAATTAATGGGATGTCACTGCCAAAAGCATAGTTTTTCCAGTGTTGTAAATATATGTTACTGTCCTGCCTGCTAAGATAAATCATATCTGATTCTCCTATTGTTCAACTTCCATGTCCTACTTATAATTTTATTCCTGCTGCTGCTGCTGAGTTACTTCAGTCATGTCCGACTCTGTGCGACCCCAGAGACGGCAGCCCACCAGGCTCCCCCATCCCTGGGATTCTCCAGGCAAGAACCCTGGAGTGGGTTGCCATTTCCTTCTCCAATGCATGAAAGTGAAAAGTCAAAGTGAAGTCCCTCAGTCGTGTCCAACTCCTAGTGACCCCATGGACTGCAGCCTACCAGGCTCCTCCATCCATGGGATTTGCCAGGCAAGAGTACTGGAATGGGGTGCCATTGCCTTCTCCAAATTTTATTGCTAGCACTACACAATTAAGAGCTGGGTGGTGGGGGGGTTGGAAGCTTGGAAAGTTATCAGGGAATCACATTTGAGCATTAGTTTAATTAGATTTTTTCCTCCTATCCATAGGAACAGGAATTTTGATTAGTGTGGACTGGGTGGGGGAGGGTTAGGAGAGCCAAGGAGGGTAATTTAGAACAAGGGGCATGTGTGGGCAGAGTGGGATTGAGCAGCTGGTTTAGAGTGACACTTTGGGGCTTATGGGAAACCAGAGTGAAACATGATGGCACCTAAGGGATTGAAGTTAAAAGTCAAAACAAAACAAAAAGGGCTATTTTGCAACCTTATGTGTAGTTGAGCAGTGTGTGACTTTTCTTTTTTCATATCATGTTTAAATGCTTTTTCTATGTTGTCTGTGCTTATCTATAAACTTACTGGGGTCACAAGGTTAATGCACCCATTTCTTGAGAGAAATAGAATTATGAGATAATACAAAAAGAAACTTAGTTACTGCTGAGTTTTAAAAATTCCTTGAAATGGAAACCACAAAGGAAACTCTTAGTTGCTTCTCTCAGGGATGGCGGAAATTGGTAGGACAAGATACTCGCTTCTGGTTTTTGCTTTCATTCTCCGAAGACATTTCTGTGTTTCTTGGCTCCATGTCTGTATATGTGTGTGTGTGTGTGTGTATTTCCAGAGACATGTAGCATATTCTTGAGCCAGACCACATGCCTATGAGTCAAAACTTCAGCCTGGGTTTGTCTTAAACCGTGAAGCTCTGGGTGTAACCTAACAGAATCTGGCAGGTTGTCTGAATAGTTCTTTCACCACTTGACCCCAAATATAGTAAATCAGATGACATATTGTTCCAATTTTACGTTAGTACTCATATTTTAATAAGGAAAGGGAGAGTGTGTTCTATCAAGATTTTCAAATACCAACAAAATCTAGTTTCAAATCCAAGCTATTACAGAATTGAATATTGGAGTCAATTTGCTTTTTTGTTTTATGTAAGTCAGTATTTTGTATGTCCGTATTTTAGCATTTGCTATGGATTGCACTGTACACCCACCCCCGCCAACACACACACTCCAAATACATATTTGGAAGCCCTAACTCTGTAATGTGGTCATATTTGGAGATAATTAGATTTAGATGAAGCCATGAAGGTGGAACCCTTTGTGGAATAATGATGGGATTAGAAACCTTGTAAGCAGAGAGAGAGAGACAACAGAGGTCACTCTCTGCCATGTGAGGACCCAGGACACACAGGAGGTCATGTGCACACCCAATAAGGAAGAGGGACCTGATCAGAAACCACTGTCCAGCACCTTAATCTTGGATTTCTCAGCCTCAGGAACTATAAAAAATAAATGTCCGTTGTTAAACCATCCAGTCTATCATATTTTGTTACAGCAGCCTGAAATAATATAGCATGGTCAAGTTTGGAAGCTTCATTTAAAGTTAATACAGGAAACTGAATGTCTATATAAGTAATAGTAGTAGTAACAATGATAATGATGTGATAATGGAATTTTATGACTTATCCTTTCTGTCTTGCTAAAATGCCTGGGGCAAAGTAAATTAAGATGAAGGTGAAATTTTATTATTCCTTCTAAGTAAATGTTGGTGCTATAGACATTGAGCACAGACACCGTTCTCAGCTCTGCTGTCTGTAAGAGGAATTAAAACTTTTTGCACCCCTATTTAAAAAAAAGACAACATATATTACAAAGGGGAAAACACCATATATTTCTTCTCCTTTAAAAAATAGATCCAGTTATAGAATTTCAATTAGGTTAGGTGACTATTCTAGTCACTTAGCCAGTTAGTGACAAGGCTCCCTCCTCCCAGCCCAAGGAAAGTTCTTTCAGTCTCAGCATAAAAGCTTAACTGTATCCTATGATGTTTTTCTCAGAAATACCTAATTAGAGCTAAAAGAGGCAAGATAAATTAAAGAGATTTGGGGCTTCTTTCAAAAGCCTGAAGAGACTTTCTTTCCCTGCTTTCTGCTAACACATCTCTTCCCAGGAGGCAGTAGGCACTGGACTGCCCATTGGGGTGGAATGGGACTAAGAAAATGAATGGGACGAGGCTTTTCTAAACTTGATTCTCCCCACTATCTAAGGGATATTTTAAGGATGACTTATCTCTCAGCAGCCCTGTCCATCTGTTTCTTTCTTTCTCTACTTACATACACTTCAACTTTTCCTAAAAGGAGGAAGCCATCATTCAATCCTGTCTCCACTTGGAACTCTTAATTCCTGACTCTGTTTTTCGTTACTAAAGCTTTGGGAATCATAACAGATATGCACTGTGTTCACTAATTGTCAGACCATATTCTCAGGGCTGCACTGGTCTGCTACTTAAACCTGACAACAATCCTACGAGCTAGGATCTATTAATATGCTCCTTGTATAGATAAGGTAACTGAGGCTGAGGTGTTTAACTAACTTGTCAAACTTCTCACATTGGAAAGTGTTGAACTTCAAAGCACACGCTCTTGACTCCTGCCTTTCTATGTGTGTGTGTTACACTGCTTACTACCCTTTCTCATCCTGTTGACACTTATCCTTCCATTTCTAAACTACTGTGTTTGTCCCTTTATCAAGTTCCTGTCAATATTGGCCTGAAATCATTCAGTTGTATACATCGAAAGGTATAAGATGAATAGAAAGGATAAATATTTTACATGCCAATTATTTAAAAACTAGATTCCAAGTTGTTTTTGTTCCTTAGTCGCTCAGTCGTGTTCAACTCTTTGGGACCCCGTGCACTGTACCCCACCAGGCTCCTCCGTCCATGGGATTTTCCAGCAAGAATACTGGAGTGGGGTGCCATTTCCTTCTCCACAGGATCTTCCCAACCCAGGGATCAAACCCACATCTCCTGTGTCACCTGTATTGCAGGCAGATGCCTAACCCACTGAGCCATCAGGGAAGCCAATGGCATAATTCCATGTAAAAATTTGGAAATAACCTGTTGAATAAATGTGAATAAATGCTGAGAAACTTGGAGTATGCATTAGTTGAAATGCTGTGTGCCATTAATAATGCTTAAATTGGAATACTAATTAATTAAGCTGGAAGCAATAAAACCACCATGAAGTAAAAACAAAAACTCACAAAAATCCATCCCATAGAGAGGAATGTTAAAAAAAAAACAAACAGCAAAATATAACAGTGATTATCTTGCAATAATAGATCTTGTTAAGATATTTCTGTATTGTCTTAGTTTTTAGTAGTATCTAAGTTTTCCATTCTTGTTTAGTAGCTAAGTTGTGCCCGACTCATTTTTGACCCCATGGACCACAGCCTGCCAGACTCCTTTGTCCGTGGGATTTCCCAGGCAGGAATACTGGAGTATAGCCATTCCCTTCTCCAACCCTAGGATCAAACCTGTGTCTCCTGCTCTGGCAGGTGGATTCTTTCCCACTAAGCCACCAGGGAAGCCCTAATACTTCAATAGTGGAAGGACAAAACACTTTTGAAATCTTGTAGAAATAGTATATGTACAAGAGCTGAGATATCATGATTCTTAGTCAGCAAATACCTGTGATTTCAGGTAAATAATTTCTTTGGATCTCAGTTTCCTCGTTTGTAAAAAGAGCACAAGGGACTAAATATTAATTACTACTCCCATATATCATGCTGCAACTTTCATTTACAGTAACTCTTAAAATCTTCCCTGTAGCCATGAAAAGTAGACAATATGAGCTAACTTTTTATGGATGAAAAAGTTGAATTTCTGAGCACTTAAGAAATGAACATTGTGTCGTAAAGACCAAAAATCAAAACCATGTTTTTCCAAAGATGATACCTAAAATCTCCTCCATCACGTTTATTTTATATGCTATGTTCATATAGTTCTTATTACTTATGACCTCCTTTCTGCATGTCATTCTTTTGACTATTACCTTCAAATTCCTTCCAAGTTTTTGGGTCTCGTTCAATTGATTCTTTCCCATTTATGCTAGCAATTCCCGAGTATCTTTCCTATTTCTCCAAAAAACTTTGTTTAATCAGCCCAGCTGACTGTATCTTTTCATCACTTTTGGCACATACACAATGAAGATGTGAAGACCTTACATGTTTGTGCCTGCTCTAACTTCATTATCAATAAGGACTGTATCTTTTGTTGATATTGTATTTAACTGTTACACACACACTTTACCAATTGCAAATCACTAGACAGGTCAGCATATTTTAACTTGGGTTTTGCAGATTATAATAATTTGGAGGATGATACTGCACATTGTTTTGAAGTCTTCATAAAGGAGCATATATGTTCTGTAAACTTTCAGAGCCTGTATGTTAGGCACTATTTTTCTCCTTTTATTCTCCAATTGCCCTGGAGGTCCTACATGGAAGTTAAGGTACTGATCGCCAGAAAAATATGTTTTAGTTGCTCAGTTGTGTCTGACTCTTTGAAACCCCATGGACAGCTTTCCAGGCTCCTCTGTCCATGGGATTCTCTAGATAAGTATACTGAAGTGGGTTGCCATTTCCTTCTCCAGGGCATCTTCCCAACCCAGGGACTGAACCTGGGTCTCCTGCATGAGGGTAAATTATTTACCTTCTGACCCACCAGGGAAGTCCTGAACTCCAGAAAAGACACCACTAACCCTACTAGTCAAAGATCAAGTCGCCAACATCCGTTGGATCATCAAAAAAGCAAGAGAGTTCCAAAAAGACATCTATTTCTGCTTTATTGACTATGCCAAAGCCTTTGACTGTGTGGATCACAACAAACTGTGGAAAATTCTTCAAGAGATGGGAATACCAGACCACCTGACCTGCCTCCTGAGAAATCTGTATGCAGGTCAAGAAGCAACAGTCAGAACCGAACATGGAACAACAGACTGGTTCCAAATCAGGAAAGGAGTACATCAAGGCTGTATATTGTCACCCTGCTTATTTAACTTATATACAGACTATGCCATGCAAAATGTCAGGCTGAATGAAACACAAGCTGGAATCAAGATTGCTGGGAGAAATATCAATAACCTCAGATATGCAGATGATACCACCCTTATGGCAGAAAGTGAAAAAGAACTAAAGAGCCTCTTGATGAAAGTGAAGGAGGAGAGTGAAAAAGTTGGCTTAAACCCCAACATTCAGAAAACTAAGATCATGGCATTTGGTCCCATCACTTCATGGCAAATAGATGGGGAAACAATGGAAATAGTGACAGACTTTATTTTCTTGGGCTCCAAAATCACTGCAGATGGTGACTGCAGCCAGAAAATGAAAGATGCTTGCTCCTTGGAAGAAAATCTATGACCAACCTAGATAACATATTCAAAAGCAGAGATATTACTTTGCCAACAAAGGTCCGTCTAGTCAAAGCTATGGTTTTTCCAGTAGTCATGTATGGATGTGAGAGTTGGACCATAAAGAAAGTTGAATGCTGAAGAACTGATGCTTTTGAACTGTGATGTTGGAGAAGACTTTTGAGAGTCCCTTGTACTGCAAGGAAATCCAACCAGTCCATCCTAAAGGAAACAAATGAATCCTGAATATTTGTTGGAAGGACTGATGCTGAAGCTGAAACTCCAATACTTTGGCCACCGATGTGAAGAACTGACTCATTGGAAAAGACCCTGATGCTGGGAAAGATGGAAGGCAGGAGGAGAAGGGGATGACAGAGGATTAGATGGTTGGATGGCATCATTGACTCGATGGACATGAGTTTGAGTAAGCTCTGGGAGTTGGTGATGGACAAGGAAGCCTGGCGTGCTGCAGTCCATGGGGTCGCAAAGAGTCGGACATGACTGAGCAACTGAACTGAACTGAACCCTACTAACCTGGCAAAGAATATGCTCATGTGGATGTTTATCCATCACTGTGTCAACCAGAGCCAGGCATTGGCAACCCTCATGCCATTGCCCTCTCTCTCTTGGCTTCGAAAACTCTAAGATCAGTGCTACCATTATTTTGTTGTCTTGGTCTTCCTTAGAGAGTTTAGTTTTTGTTAAAATAGTTTTGCTGTTGCATCCCTTCCTGTGTCTTTGGTAATTGTAATGAAGGAAAATCTAAATGACCTTACACTGAACATCACATCTGCCCTGTGCAACCCTGGCCCACATTCCCGTAACTGACCTAGCCCTTTTGGACTCTCATTCACCTTTTGATAAGTTATAGGAGATGCCTTATCTCTTCATAATCATTCAATCAATTACTCAACATATAGTTATTGAATGTTCATTATGTGCTAGGCGCTGACCAAGGTTTTGGCATCACAGATCAAGAATGAGATGAAGTCCCTTCCTCCTTTTGAAGTTTAAATGCTAAAGGGGAATCCAGAGATTAAGCAAGTGAGCATATATAACTTGTAATGATAGCTGCTTCATACAAAACACAGAGAGGAGACTGCCCTGATTCAATAGAGAGGCAAAGGAAGTTAAGAGTTTCCATCCTGGGAGGTGACAAGGTGAAGTTGGACAGAGAGAGGAATTCTAAAGATTACAAGTTATAATCACAGGGAATTACAGAGTTCAACGCTTTGATTTAATATTATTTAGGGTGATAGGTAAGAGATGTGCGTATTTGTAAGAGTGGTCCAATGAAGGAGGAACGAAAGTCCTAAGAACAAGTTTCTCTACATTCAAAACTTAATTGAAACTTTAACTATATGAAGCAGCAAGGAAATTACACCTATGTTCTGTTTACAAATGCTCAGATGGATTAAGTGCCTTGATCCTTGGCAGGTGATTAGTGAGTTTCAGGGCAGGACAAACCCAAGTTACATTATTCATAGTCACAGTCTCCATCCACTGTCCCAGGTACCTCTTGATTTCAAAATAATGGGCTGGCCTTGCTCAGGGACCTCTAGCTGTAAGTCAGTAGTGAATTTTAGAGAAGAGACATTATATATCCATATGACATGATGACATAGCTATATATTTAGAGAATTTTCAATCATGTTCTCTTTGCTTCTTTGCAACTATGAAGTATTAGACCATCTGCACTTTAAAAATGTCTCAGTGCATCCAGGAATCTGTTCCAAAACTACCATATTTTTGGAAAGCACGTTATTATTATGTGTTATAAGATGTAAGGGAATTTTATGTTAAAATTCCAAAATTATTAATACCTTTTTGTGGAATAGCCATTATACTTCTATAAGATTTACAAAAGATTTACAAAAGAGTTATGCAATTGATAAGGTGGTATGTTTCTGAATCTTGATGTTTCTCCTTTAAGCACATCACACATTTAGTAAAAAATCTAAACAGTAAGTAAAAACACACTAGTCTGCTATATATGAGCACAAACACAGGCTAGAAAGATCTCACTTGTTTTTGGATCAAGAAAACACAATCAAGGATGACAAAAGTTCTGTTTTTACATTAACACAGCAAGAGTCACCTTTTGTAGTTGTGTTCTGGTCTGTTTCTTATACCCGGCACAAAAAATTATGACCATTTGTTCTGTTTAATGTTAGCTAGGCTTAATCATTCTAACACATATTGTTGTCAAACTGTGTGAATGGCAACACTGAATCTCACTGATTGTTCTTTTGTCATTTGGTACATAACACACCACAGATAATGTCTGCAAAGTGCAAGATTCCACACTACTTCTTTATCAGAAATAATGTAAGTTGTTCAAATTATGAAACATCTTGAGCCAAGAAAGAAAGAGAAGTCACTCACTCATATCTGACTCTTTGCAACCCGATGGACTATAGCCTACCAGGCTCCTCCGTCCAGTCCATGAGATTTTCCAGGAAAGAGTACTGGAATAGGTTGCCATTTCCTTCTCCAGGGGTTCTTCCTGACCCAGGGATCGAACCCAGGTGTCCCACATTGCAGACAGACACTTTACTGTCTGAGCCACCCAGGAAGCCAGGTTTCAGTTAAAAAAGTACACACAAGCTATGAGATTTTGACCTGTTTAGGCAGAAGTGCGGCCGAGAGGAGCTACCCCTCGCCCAAGGTCAGGGGTGGCGACCGATTGTGCCAGGCTGCATCGGCACAGGAGCGGCCTAGAGGAGCTACCCCACACCCGAGGTCAGGGGCAGTGGCCAAGACGAGCAACCCCAAGTCCGAGGAGTGGCAACTGTGTGGGCGCAGGAGGGCCGAGAGGAGCTACTCCACATTCAAGGTCAGGAGAGGTGGCTGTGAGGAGATACCCCTTGTCCAACTTAAGGAGCAGCGGCTACACTTTGCTGGAGCAGCCGTGAAGAGATACTCCAAGTTCCAAGGTAAGAGAAACCCAAGTAAGACGGTAGGTGTTGCAAGAGGGCATCAGAGGGCAGACACACTGAAAACATAATCACAGAAAACTAGCCAAGCTGATCACATGGACCACAGCCTTGTCTAACTCAATGAAACTATGCCATGCCATGTGGGGCCACCAAGACAGGTGGGTCATGGTAGAGAGATCTGACAGAATGTGGTCCACTGGAGAAGGGAATGGCAAACCACTTCAGTATTCTTGCCTTGAGAACCCCATGAACAGTATAAAAAGGCAAAATGATAGGATACTGAAAGAGGAACTCCCCAGGTTGGTAGGTTGCCCGATATGCTGCTGGAGATCAGTGGAGAAATAACTCTAGAAAGAATGAAGGGATGGAGCCAAAGCAAAAACAACACCCAGTTGTGGATGCGACTAGTGATAGAAGCAAGATCTGATGTTGTAAAGAGCAATACTGCATAGGAACCTGGAATGTCAGGTCCATGAAACAAGGCAAATTGGAAGTGGTCGAACAGGAGATGGCAAGAGTTAACGTCGACATACTAGGAATCAGCAAAGTAAAATGGACTGGAATGGGTGAATTTAACTCAGATGACCATTATATCTACTACTGCAGGCAGGAATCCCTTAAAAGAAATGGAGTAGCCATTATGGTCAACAAAAGAGTCCGAAATGCAGTACTTGGATGCAATCTCAAAAACGACAGAATGATCTCTGTTCGTTTCCAAGGAAAACCATTCAATATCACAGTTATCCAAGTCTATGCCCCAACCAGTAATTCTTGATGAAAGTGAAAGAGGAGAGTGAAAAAGTTGGCTTAAAGCTCAACATTCAGAAAACGAAGATCATGGCATCTGGTCCCATCACTTCACGGGAAGTCAGTGGGGAAACAGTGGAAACAGTGTCAGATTTTATTTTGGCGGGCTCCAATATCACTGCAGATGGTGACTAAAGCCATAAAATTAAAAGACATGTACTCCTTGGAAGGAAAGTTATGACCAACCTAGATGGCATATTAAAAGCAGAGACATTACTTTGCCGACAAAGGTCCCTCTTGTCAAGGCTATGGTTTTTCCAGTGGTCATGTATGGATGTGAGAGTTGGACTGTGAAGAAAGCTGAGAGCCAAAGAATTGATGCTTTTGAACTGTGGTGTTGGAGAAGACTCTTGAGAGTCTCTGGGACTGCAGGGAGATCCAACCAGTCCCTCCTAAAGGAGATCAGTCCTGGGTGTTCATTGGAAGGACTGATGCTGAAGCTGAAACTCCAATACTTTGGCTACCTCATGCAAAGAGTTGACTCACTGGAAAAGATCCTGATGGAAAAGACAGAGGATGAGATGGCTGGATGTCATCACCAACTTGATGGACGTGAGTTTCAGTGAACTCTGGGAGTTGGTGATGGAGAGGGAGGCCTGGCGTGCTCTGATTCGTCAGACTCGACTGAGCAACTGAACTGAACTGAGGCACAAGACTAGGGCAGAGTGAGACCAACTATGGATAATAATAACAACAGCAAGAATAAATTGCTTCTAACAGTACAGGGCCTCCCTGTGTCTCAGATTGTAAAGAATCTGCCTGCAATGCAGGAGACCCGGGCTCAGGAGGATGCCCTGGAGAAGGCAATGGCAACCCACCCCAGTATTCCTGCCTGAAGAATCCCATGGACAGAGGAGCCTGGAAGGCTACAGTCCACGCATGGGGTTGCAAAGAGCCAGACATGACTGAGCAACTAACATTACTACTAACGGTAATAGCAGTAACAGCCAACTCTTGAAAGCTTAGTACGTCCTATGCTCTGAACTAGGCATTTGACATCAGTGACCACATTTAAAGATTCCATGAAGTGTAATAAAAATAATTAAAATTATTTTTGAAATAATTTAAATAATTATTAAATAATTGAGCACTCACTATGTACCTAAGACTTTATAGGATTATATCGTTTAATTTCACAAAACCCTTCAAAGTTCTGCAGGGAAATAGGCTTTTTTTTTTTAATCAAGGTTTGATATAATTGACATATAACCTTATATTAGTTTCTGTTGCACAACAGAATGATTTCATATTTGTATAAATTGTGAAATGATCACCATAATTAGTTAATATCTGTCACCATACATAATTACAACAAATTTTGTGTGATAGGAACTTTCAAGATTTACTTAGTCAACAACTTTCAAATATACAATACAGTATTATTAACTGCAGTCTCAAATGCTGGCAAGTGAGAGCAGAGATCATTACTAGGGTCCCCTGGGCATGGATACCACCTTTTCCCTCCAGCTGAGGAAGGGGACTTGCAAGGTTGAATGTGGATCCAGAACCCAGAGAAACCAGTCTGTAAATATTCTTGAAAATGGTAATATATTTATGTTGGACAGACCCTTCTGGAATGATGATGTAGATACTAAGTATGAAAGTATAGCAGAACATCCAGAATTAGAGTTTCTTAATCTGGTGACACCCTACTCTGCAGGTGGCAGATGGTGTCCAGGGCAGCTGTGTACTCTCGGTAAGGATGAAAAATTCAACAGGACACAATGCCAGGTTCCATTTACTCTCGTGCTGTGTGGCCGTTTTGCTTCAGAGATGTTTTGAGTGTGTACTTGGGCTTCCTTTGTGGCTCAGCTGGTAACAGCTGGTAAAGAATCCGCCTGCAATGAGGGAGACCTGGGTTCAATCCATAGGTTGGGAAGATCCCCTGGAGAAGGGAACGGCTACCCACTCCCGTATTCTGGCCTGGAGAATTCCATATACTGTATAGACCATGGGGTAGCAAAGAGTCAGACACGACTGAGCGACTTCCACTTGGCTGTTCAAATGAGGAACTGACTCTCACGCTTCCATGTGTGGTGTTGCCACGGGTGTGACATGTTGTCATTGCTTCTATCGGTTCTTCCCCAGCACATTGAACCAGGGTGAGATGAATGTTCCCATTTTACAGATGGAGAATCAGAGGCTTATCGTCACTCTGTCTCTTGTCCACAGTCATTCAAGTGATAAGTGGTGGAGGCAGGTTTCAACCTCAACTCTTTGCTTATTATCCCCTCTGTGTATGTAAAGTACTGGTTGAAAAAATAGTCCCTCCCCTGCCCCCCAGCTAAGTGGATAACAATATTACTGACATTTTTTTCCCTTTGCCCATAAGCAATAATTTCATTTCATAAAGTTTTCCTATTTTCACATTTTCCTCTCACTCTGAAAACACATGGCTATTTAAACATCTGTCATTTCTTTTCTGTTTAGTCATTTACATTCTTCTGTTCTTCATAGATAAGTCTTTACTCTTAAATCTTTAAAAATATTATTCTTTTGAATAATTTCACATCCTACTGTCACATTCAATCATAATCATTATTTATGTAAAGTATTGGTGACATTTAATTATGCTTTTGTTTGCTAGATCTACTAATTGTATCTTGGTGAAAGCTCAGATGAGATCAGCAAGCTGAGAGCTGCTTCCTGCATGTTTACTGACCTCCCTCCAATTTGCCCCTTATAGCTGGATGCCTCCTGCCCTTAGCAGAGTGGGTGCCCAGGAAATGTCTTTCAGGTTAAATATCAAATCCCCTACAGGTCAGCAAGTTAATAGCTTTTATTCTTTGCTTCTGCTCCTGGAGATGAAGCATTGGAGAGCTGCGGAGAGAAGGGGGAAGAGAGAAAGAGGGGAGGTGTTCTATACTAAACATTAAGAGAATCTGTAGAGTGAACTGTTTCTAAGTAATGGGGTAGGATGGGGTGATGAGAAAGAAAAATAAAAAGATTTTGTGTAGCAGTGATTTAAATGAGTGCTTTACTTTTCTTGACCAAACCTGGGATAAATTTGAAAATCTTTTCCAATGCAACAATGAAGAGAGGGAAGATTAACATTAGTCACAGATATATATATTTTTAAAAAGCTTGAGAGGAAACCTGGTTCACAGAGATGTGTGAATAGAGCTTTATAAACTTAGTCACAGGAGACTTTGAATTTTTGATGATCACACAGATTCTGAGGGCATGCTGACCACAGTATATCAGTCCTGATAAAAGGAAGGTATAATGGTAGGCTGCATTCCATGGGGTCGCTAGGAGTCGGACACGACTGAGCAACTTCACTTTCACTTTTCACTTTCATGCACTGGAGAAGGAAATGGCAACCCACTCCAGTGTTCTTGCCTGGAGAATCCCAGGGACGGGGGAGCCTGGTGGGCTGCCGTCTCTGGGGTCGCACAGAGTCAGACACAACTGAAGTGACTTAGCAGCAGCAGCAGCAGCAATGGAAATATAATGGTGAGGTGAAGGTGAAGTCGCTCAGTCCTGTCCGACTCTTTGCGACCCCATAGATTGTAGCCTACCAGGCTCCTCCGTCCATGGGATTTTCCAGGCAAGAGTACTGGAGTGGGTTGCCATTTCCGGGATATTGAGAAACACAGACATCAAAAATAAGTGAACAAATAGGCAGTTCAGAAACAGCAAGAGCTGGAGAAATCCAGTCAAAGCTCACTGGTCAGTTCTGTCACTCCAGATAAGTGTTTCACTACTCCCTTAAAGTATTGCTATGATTAAAAATAGGTCTAAACTTAAATCAGTCATTCACATACTCTACTCCACAGTAAAATGTCCGTACTTAGTGAATGATTTTTGTGGTCTTTATGAAATCCCAGGTTTAATGAGCCTTTGCAGATATGATTAAAGTGAGGTGATTGAAGGCTGGTACTTGACAGAAAATCCCTCTCAATATTCCAATTCTTGAACTGGATACACCAAATAAGCTACTTTCCCCTCCCTACAAAATCGTGTCTGGACAAATTCTGCCTTTGGCTATGTCACACATTTTTTCCTTCAGTTTTGTTCAAAAAGTATACTTTTGACTCAATTAACTTTTGTTATCACTAAAATGTTTGCTAGGCTTAAAATTAATTATTCCTGAAGTTGGTAATGAGGTTGTTAAAACAAGATAAGAAACCCCAGTTTGTTAATGAAGCCTCAGGACATCACTTATCTGGTGATTTGTTCAAATAGCCATCTATAAACACGGTTCTGAATGTCAGAACAAACCCTGACTACAGAAGAAAACCAGGGCAAGAAAGGGTTGAAACTATCCTCTCAAGAGTTAGCAAATCTATGTTATTTGTTTTTATACAACAGATTCAGGATTTAACTGTTTAGAATTCTCTTTGAGAGACATAGAACATACTTCAAATTACTATGCTATCAAATAAACAATTTAATAGAGTAATTCTTTATTATTATTATTGTCCTCATTGAATTATAATTTACATACAGTAAAGTTACAAATTTCAAGTTTACAATTTGATGAGTTTTGATAAATATACAGAGTCTTGTAATCACCACCAAAACTATGCTATGGAATATCACACTCACACCAGAAATTTCCTTGTATCGTTTGCAACAAGTCCTTTCTCTTAACTCCTGGCGCTGGCAACCATTGATCTTTCTAACACTAGAGTTTTTTCTTTTTCTAGAATTTCATACAAGTGAAATCATACATTATATTTTCTTTTGGACCTGACTTTTTTCATTCACGATAATGGTTTTGATATTCATCCAGACCATTGTGTGTGGCAGTAATTCAACCCTTTTTTTCTGAGTGGGATTCCACTGTATGGATGTACCAGGGGATCTTCCCGACCCAGGGACCGAACCCAGGTCTCCCGCATTGTGGGTGGATTCTTTACGGACTGAGCCGCCAGGGAAGCCACAGGGATGTAACACATTATGTGCTTATTCACAAGTTGATGGACATGTGGACTATTTCCTGTTTGGGGTTATAGCAGATAAAGTTGATACAAATAGTCAAGGGCAAGTCTTTGGGTTGAGATATGTTTTTCTTTCTCTTCGGTAAGTACCGAAAAATGTAATTCTTGGGTCATGTGTATATCTAGTTATAGAAAAAGCTGCTAGACTGTTCTCTAGTAGCTGAACTTTTTAAAAAGTAGATCTACAATATTGTGTTAGTTTCAAACATATAGCAAAATGATTCCATTTTAAATGCACATTCTTTTATACACATACACATACATACATATATATATATATATATTTCAGATTCCTTTCCCTTATAAGTTATTACAGAATATTGAGCATGTTTCCCTAGATGAACTTTCTTCGGTGCTCAGCTTTCTTCACAGTCCAACTCTCACATCCATACATGACCACTGGAAAAACCATAGCCTTGACTAGACGGACCTTTGTTGGCAGACTAATGTCTCTGCTTTTCAATATGCTATCTAGGTTGGTCATAACTTTTCTTCCAAGGAATAAGAGTCTTTTAATTTCATGGCTGTAGTCACCATCTGCAGTGATTTTGGAGCCCAAAAAAATAAAGTCTGACATTTCCACTGTTTCCCCATCTATTTCCCATGAAGTGATGGGACCAGATGCCGTAATCTTCGCTATCTGAATGTTGAGCTTTAAGCCAACTTTTTCACTCTCCTCTTTCACTTCCATCAAGAGTCTTTTTAGTTCCTCTTCACTGTCTGCCATAAGGGTGGTGTCATCTGCATATCTGAGGTTATTGATATTTCTCCAGGCAATCTTGATTCCACCTTGTGCTTCTTCCAACCCAGCGTTTCTCATGATGTACCCTGCATAGAAGTTGAATAAGCAGGGTGACAATATACAGCCTTGAAATACTCCTTTTCCTATTTGGAAACAGTCAGTTGTTCCATGTCTAGTTCTAACTGTTGCTTCCTGACCTGCATATAGGTTTCTCAAGAGGCAGGTCAGGTGGTCTGGTATTCCCATCTCTTTCAGAATTTTCCACAGTTGATTGTGATCCACACAGTCAAAGGCTTTGGCATAGTCAATAAAGCAGAAATAGATGTTTTTCTGGAACTCTCTTGCTTTTTCCATGATCCAGCAGATGTTGGCAATTTGATCTCTGGCTCCTCTGCCTTTTCTAAAACCAGCTTGAACATCAGGGAGTTCACGGTTCACGTATTGCTGAAGCCTGGCTTGGAGGATTTTGAGCATTACTTTACTAGCGTGTGAGATGAGTGCAATTGTGTGGTAGTTGGAGCATTCTTTTGCATTGCCTTTCTTTGGAATTGGAATGAAAACTGACCTTTTCCAGTCCTGTGGCCACTGCTGAGTTTTCCAAATTTGCTGGTATATAGAGTGCAGCACTTTCACAGCATCATCTTTCAGGAGTTGAAACAGCTCAACTGGAATTCCATCACCTCCACTAGCTTTGTTCGTAGTGATGCTTTCTAAGGCCCTCTTGACTTCACATTCCAAGTCGCTTTTGAAATTGTTCTGTTTCTTTCGGCTAGATGGTATTCTGTGTCTCGGCTGAAACAGAATCATTGGGCCACATGATTCTCTCTAAGTGAAAAAAGACAAACTTGTGAAAACTGGGCTCTGATCCCTGCTTTGTAATATTAGCACTCATGGACAAATCCGCCGTTGACGGAATTCTTTAGTTAATGATTTAGGATCTCCACTCCACCCCCTGCACCACTGGACAGGAGCCCCTCTCCTCTCTTGGGTTTGGAACTAGTCTACAAACCTAGGGCCTAGGTTCTCCAGTGCATGGTCCTTGTGGCTTACCCCTGAGCGTTGCGTGAGTGCCAGCCTGGCCAAGCTGTAGGTGCCCAAGACAACGGGGGCAGCGCTACAGAAAAGCTGATCTGTGAGGGACATGATGTGATGGGCACAACAGCCCTACAGAAGCAGAGGGTGGTGGTTCATCTCCTGCAGGATTTAAAACTATCCAGAATGGCAGTGACAGAGGAAAAGATGGCAAACGTCAGCCAAAGGGAGAGACTTGGCTTGTATGTGTGGGCTCACATTTTTCCCTGAGAGAAATGTTCTCCTGACCCTCTCTAGTCCCCAAAGCCCAGAGGAAGGATTCTGCTGGCAGGATTAGGGTTTTTAAATGTATTACTTTTCCCCATAGGCTTCTGTCATGCTATTAAAAACTGGACTCAGCATCCATGTCATCTTTACAAGTTATTTGTACGTGGTATCTTCATGTTCTTTTTCCTACTGCTACTGCTGCTAAGTCACTTCAGTCGTGTCTGACTCTGTGTGACCCCATAGACGGCAGCCCACCAGGCTCCCCCGTCCCTGGGATTCTCCAGGCAGGAGTACTGGAGTGGGGTGCCATTGCCTTCTCTGGTTCTTTTTCCTACTTGCTGTCTATTTCCTATATGTGTGCTTATTTCATATATATATATATATATATATATATACACACACACACATACACATATATATATATATCTTGTTTTCCAAGCCAGCTTCTTTGCTGGATATTTCTTGAGCACCTACTATGTTTTAAGCAGTGCATATAGTATTGTGATGGAGAATGCCAAGATTTTGACATCCTAATTAGGATCTCTTCAATGATTTTTCCCCTTTATTCTCTCTTTGCTTCCCTTGGTTTTCTAGTTAATTTATTATGTGTGCTTCACATTCACCTTCAATTTTCATCTAAAAATAAGGTGCTAAAATATAATTTTCCAAATGATAAAACCCTGACAAATACAAAATGAATAGGTGCTAAAGACTTTAACTTGTTAAATTTTAAGGGAAAACCAGAAAATATGTTAAAACCAGTTCAAAGAAAATCTGCAGAACAAATATATATGTAGGCAATCTAGAATGTCAAGAGGAATTTACAAATAGATACAAAATTTCCTGGCACACAGCAGGTGCTCAATAAATATTAACTATTTGTGATGAACATCTGTCCTACCTGGTAGTTCTTAATAAATATCACTAAATTAAACCTGACTGAACAGAAAGATGGGTGGGACAGAGGGGGATGGTAGTCTGAGCCTAGCAGTAAACAGAGGGGCCACTTAGAGAAGACACGTCCTGCACAACAGGCTATTCTGCAAAAAATATTTGAAATGTTTATCTCAATTCCTGGAGTCGCTTAGACTTGCTTTTAATTCAGGATGATTCTAAGACCAGACTAGACAAGTGGTGATGAATTTCAGTAAAAACCTCCTAAGAAGATTGCAGGTGTTTGCATGCCACACTTGAATTTTTCATTTTCAGGTAGAGAGTGAAAAGGTTCTGGGGAGTGGAACTGAAAATGTCTTTTAAGGACTAGAATCACAAAGCGCTGTTTTGCTCCTAGGGATGGAAGGTAGAAGAGAAAAATCAGCACCACTGGGTGGCCAGGAGAGTGCCATTCCTGCCCTGGCTTAACCATCAACAGTAGCAATTGTCCAGACCAGCTCACCCTCTGTGTCTCAGATAACTGGGTGGACCATACTTTTTAAACCGTTCTGTGAAAGTGCTTTTGCAGTTTCAAACTGCAAACTGCAAACATTTGATTCAAATTTCATTTTTCACTGTTTAAAAATTGATTATTAAAAGCAAATGGTTTGATTAATGCCAGTCAAGGCATCTTCCAGAGGCCCAGTTCACTGCTTCACCTCCACTCTAGTTAGGAGACTGTGGTCAGAGTGGCCCAGCGTTGGAGCAGAGTATCCCTGGGGAGTCCTGCTCTGCACTAGCTGTCACACAAGGATGGGACGGGAGGGAGAGGTAATGTAAAATGCATGTGAGGAATTCCTGTTCTCAGTATTTTCAGTGCTCTACAAACAGCTCTTTCCCATTAATGATGCGAACTGACGGGGTGCATCTTTCTAATGCGAATCTTCCTAAAGGAGGGCAGTAGAATAAATTAATTTAGAAAGTGAACTGGAAAATCTTAAAAAAAAAAAAAAGGCACATGGCTTTAATGAAAAAGTTCTAGATAATGGTAATGGTTATACAACTTAAGCCCCTGAATTGTACACTTAAAAATTAAAATGGCAAATTTTATGTTATATATATTTCATTACAATTAAATAAATTTTAAAGCAAATGTACACTCAGATTAAAGTTATATACTAAATTTTCATAAATTATAGACTTTCCATATGTTATCTGTTGAACAAAGTTTTTTCTCCTGTCTTTATTTGGAGAACATCATGAGATCAAAAGGTAGCTGTTTATAAAAACTGTTGCCATTTGCAACTACATTTATATACAAATCAGAACTTTTTTTTTAATATTAACTAAACCTAAATGCAGAAACACATTGGATGATGAGACTGTAACAGTTTTCCTTTAGGTTCTATTTCTGTGCTAAACAAAACCAGTTTCTTGGAAATGGTATTGTAAGGAGGAGTTTTAATTTTAACATGTAAAAACAGTTTATGTTAAAAAGGTCATTTTAGTCTGTCATATTTTAGGATACTGTTGAGAGTCCCATTGCTTAAAAAATGTTTTTGGAACCACTCTACACATCATCTTTAAAATTCTGATTTATTGTTACAATTATAAAATATTTAGTGTTTGAGAAACATTTATATTCTGTGAGTTGCTTTTAGCAGCCAATGAAAAAATAATATAAGGTGTGTGTTTATCTTCAGAATAGGCAAATCCAAAAGATGGAAACATCCAGTAAGTCTATTCCCATCTTCAACCAGTTACATGTAAATGTGTGTGTGCTTAGTCATATCCGACTCTTTTTGAACTCATGAAGCCTCTGTCCATGGGATTCTCCGTGGCACAACACTGGAATGAGTAGCCATTCCCTTCTCCAGGGAATCTTCCCCACCAAGGCATTCACCCCAGGTCTCCTGCATTGCCAGTGGATTCTTTACCAGCTGAGTCATCAGGGAAGCCCTACATGTAAATAACAGACACTAGTCTTCTTGCTCAGATGGTAAACAATCTACCTGCAATGTGGGAGACCCGGGTTAGATCCCTGGGTTGGGAAGATCCCCTGGAGGAGGGCATGGCAACCCACTCTAGTATTCTTGCCTGGAGAATTCCCAGGAACAGAGGAGCCTGGCAAGCTACAGTCAGTGGGGTCGCAGAGTCAGACACAACTGAGTAACTAAGCACAGCACATAGACTTCTAATTTCTTAATGTCTGAACAAAAGAGTTATGCTAATTTATCCTTTTTTGGTCTTGGTCTTAGAAAGTTATTTCTTAAAATCCTTTTGTTCTAGTTCAATCTTCCTTTTCTGAGTTACTGAGCTCTTTTAAAGAAAGTGCTTCATCCTTTCCAAATTATTTAGATCAGAGAGGACCATCCCTACCCCCAATTTTCATGCAAACATGATGTGTATGTGTTTATCTAGGGAGAAGGTCATAGTTTTATCAAATTCTCAAGGGATTTATGAGAAGTAAATAATTCCCTTCATTCTTAATCCTCCTTTTCTTTTTGCTAATGTAAATCTTGCCTATGAATCATCTAAAGAGGAATTCTGCTAGGGACAGCAGGATCAGGACACCAAGAGAAAGAAATCCTTGAAAAAAAACATGTCCATGTCCCATGTGTTTCTTTCTTTCGGGATAAATTGCCAATATCGTGCTAAAATCCCCAGGGTACTATGAGATAGAACTTGAATTTTAATTTCCAGTTTTGAATTAAATATGAAAACATAAACCAAAATCATCTGAGAAAAATAAATAAATATATAAACTGGTATGAGAGAGAGAGAAAGGGAGATAATACATTTCATATTCAATACATTATTCATTCAATAATACATTTCATATTCAAATAAGCATCTATGAAATTTAAATGATAACATATTAAATTTGTTTGATCTATTTCTTAATAGTTTGATATTATAATAGAAGGAAATATTTAGCTGAGACCAGGAAAATATTGCTGCTTTGTTTTTCAAGTGTAGACTCTGAGTTTTAAAATAAAGATATCTTCTGGGATTTTCTAAAGCAAGAGGGGTTGGAAGCTATTGATTTCCTCTTTTTTCCTGCTGAATGCACATAAACAAACTTTTAAATATAGTGATTTTTTTGTGGTTTGCTAAGATTTCCAGACAATTCAAGTTAGAGGTAAATGATATTGTGCAGGTCACCTAACCCCTAAGTCTTCTTTGTCTCATAATACCCAAATTAATCAATATATCCAAATTACAAGCTTAAGTATGGTAATGATTATTACCATAGCATAGCAATGATTATTACTGTATGGTAATGATTATCAAAGCAACTCTCAAACTGGAAAGTTCTTTTTAATAATACTTACTTTACTGTGATACATTATGCTACTTACAAAATCCCAAAATGAGAAACAAGTGTCGAAGAGAAAAAAGGTTACAACGCACAGGATAAATGACTCCATACTTATTCATCAGGACAAACTATAATGCATTTCCTTAACGGTCATGTTGTCTGTTTGTGAAGGTTGTCTTCTGTTTATTAACCCCTTAGGCTTCCCTGGTGGTGCAGAGGTTAAAGCGTCTGCCTGCAATGTGGGAGACTTGGGTTCGATCCCTGGGTTGGGAAGATCCCCTGGAGAAGGAAATGGCAACCCACTCCAGTATTCTTGCCTGGAGAATCCCATGGATGGAGGAGCTTGGTGGGCTGCAGTCCATGGGTCACAAAGAGTCAGATGCAACTTCATTTTCACTTACTGTAATTAAGATTCTTCAGCCACCAACTTCACACTGAGTGGAAATAAATTTTGGTCTTGCAATTGAGTAACAACTATTTTGTTAGAAACTGGCATTACCAAGTTGAGAGTACCACAAAGCATTATATCTGGTTTATATCAGATCATTTTTTTATGTTTTATTTGGGATGGGAACAGAGTGTTCTTTATTCCTAAGTTAAGCTTAAATATTTCTTCAAATATGTATCTCAGTGACCAGACTCTAGCAAGACATTTCTGCATAGTATCCCCACCCCGAGATAACTGCCGTTTTGTTTTGTTTTTTGGCCTTGCCACAAGACTTGCTGGATCTTAGTTCCCTGACCAGGGATAGAATCCATGCCCCCTGCAGTAGAAACATGGAGTCCTAAGTAGTGAGCTGCCAGCGAATTCCCCCTAGACAACTGTTCTAAACTTGCACACCTCCACCACTGCTTTGGTGGTGCTTTAGTTCCTGGTGAAGTGAAGTGAGGTGAAATGAAGAAGTGAAGTGAAGTCCCTCAGTCGTGTCTGACTCTCTGTGACCCCATGGACTGCAGCCTACCAGGCTCCTCTGTCCATGGGAATTTCCAGGCAAGACTACTGGAATGGGTTGCCATTTCCTTCTCCAAGAGATCTTCCTGACCCAGGGATTGAAACTGTGTGACTCAACGAAGCCCCATCTATATCAGTAGCTATAGTAAAAGACCCAATATCATTTCAGAGAGTTTGCTTCAAGATCTCTCTGCCTTGAAATTTTAGCAAATAAATATTAAATAAATATTAATATTAATAATAAATATTTAATAAATATTAATATTAATAATATTAATAATAATTAATAATAATATTAATATTAATAATAATATTAATATTAATAATAATCAATAATAATATTATTATTAATAATATTATTATTGTTCTAAACTTGCACACCTCCACCACTGCTTTGGTGGTGCTTTAGTTCCTGGTGAAGTGAAGTGAGGTGAAATGAAGAAGTGAAGTGAAGTCCCTCAGTCGTGTCTGACTCTCTGTGACCCCATGGACTGCAGCCTACCAGGCTCCTCTGTCCATGGGAATTTCCAGGCAAGACTACTGGAATGGGTTGCCATTTCCTTCTCCAAGAGATCTTCCTGACCCAGGGATTGAAACTGTGTGACTCAACGAAGCCCCATCTATATCAGTAGCTATAGTAAAAGACCCAATATCATTTCAGAGAGTTTGCTTCAAGATCTCTCTGCCTTGAAATTTTAGCAAATAAATATTACAGCCTTGTTCTTTCCACAGTCTTCAAGGAGAGAATGTGAGAGACAGGAGACGAATATGATTTGGTGCCAAAGAAAAGCACTGTTATCTATAGTACTATATATTAAATAGTACTATAGATAGTACTATATCTATAGTACATATATTAAATACTATATGTAGTAGTGGCTCCAACAGTCCTGACTGCCATCAACTCTGAATTCCTCACTAAACCCCATTGTAAAAATAGCATTTTACCTAATGCAAATCCCAGAAAAATCCCAAGCACCATCTTCCAACCAAATTGCTGCCTCCTTAATCCTCTCGTACATAGAAATTCTAGAACCATCTCTGTCTGAATATAAAATACTATGTGTATACCCAGAGCCTAGCGTAGCCCCTGCTGTTAAAGAGTAGTTTGTTGAATCCATGAATACAATTATCCACTGACAGTCCATTTTAGAATTTATTCTATGTGAGCTGGTGTAGCCACTATGGAAAACAGTATGGAGGTTCCTCAAAAAACTAAAAACAGAGTTGCCATATGATCCAGCAATCCCATTCCTGGGCATATATCTGGACAAAACTACAATTCAAAAAAATGCATGCACTCTAATTTTCATAGTTGCACTATTCACAACAGCCAAAACATGGAAGCCACCAAAACATCCACTGACAGATGAATGAATACAGAAGATACGGTACACATGAATGAAATAATGCCATTTGCAGCAATGTGGATGGACCTAGAGATTATTTTACTAAGTGAAATTAGTCAGAAAGAGAAAGATAAATACCATATGATAGCACTTAAATGTGGAATCTAAAATAGTACGCAATTGAACCTATCTACCAAAGAGAAACAGACTCAGCAGAACAGACTTGTCGTTGGCAAGGAGAATCACAGGAGGGTGGGGGAAGGGTAGATTAGGAGTTTGGCATTAGCAGAAGCAAACTATTATACATAGAATGGAGAAACAAGGTCCTACTGTATAGCACAGGAAACTACATTCAATATCCTGTGATAAACTATAATGAAAAAGAATGTAAAAAACAATGTATACATATATATAACTGATTTACTTTGCTATAGAGCAGAAACTAACACAACATTATAAATCAACTATACTTCAATTTTTTTAAAAAAAGAGTTTATTCTAAAAAATGTTTTAAAATATGTTTTTTCATCGCAGCATTTTAATTTCACAGACTGACTTTAGACATCACTGTGGGAATGTGATTATAGAGCATATGCTGTGGGCTCTCGACTAAACATTATTTTTCTTGTCTCACATGTGATCTGTCTTCCAATATCCCATAATTCATTGTTCTGGCTGTGCTTAGAACACACTGTTCCTACCAAATTGTGAGGACCGTAAGTGCTGAAATTTGGACTTAGTTAATCTTCTTTGATTCTGTACAGTATCTTACAAACAGCAAGTGTTCACACTGACATTTATTCAGTTTGCAGTTTCCTTCTCTAGGGAGCACTCTTTCTTTTGCAAGATAATGTTGTGCACTAAAAACTACTAGTTGGCGTGTTTTTTACCTTTCCTTTCGGCCACACAGTGTGGCATGTGGAACTTCCCTGACTAGGGATGATGAACCTGCTCCCTCTGGAGTGGAACCGCAGAGTCTTAACCACTGGACCATCAGGGAAGTCCTAGTTGGCATGTTTTCAGGTGAAAAAAGCAAAGGAAAGATAGCATGGTACAGTAGGGGGAAAATGAGTATCAATTTTGAACCATTCCATTCTTCTTAGATCTCTGCTCAAAAATAAAGAAGTTTTTTAGATTACTAAGAAAAGAAAGGAAAAGATGACATAAATTGGAAGAAGATTAGAGAAGGGTCTAGTCCTAATTTTGCCATTCATTTAAATATCCTTGAATATCTCATTTTGCCTCTCGGCTTCACAGTCCTCTCTCTGCAAAATGAAAAATCTGTACCATGTTGGCACAGGAAAACTACTTACAATGATTCTAAAATATTGGGGCCACTAGAATTTCCTTGAAGAACATCGGGGAAGAGTAAGGTCTGCTACTGGTCCTCAGCAGTGTTTTCCAAGAGGATAGATAGGTAACTGTGGACATTATATTGGTTATCTATTGCTATATAACAAATTATCCACAAACTTAGGGACTTGGGCTTCCCCGGTGGCTCAGCCGGTAAAGAGTCTGTCTGCTGTGCAAGAGACCTAGGTTTGATTCCTGGGTTGGGAAGACCCCTGGAGAAGGGAACAGCTACCCACTCTAGTATTCTAGCCTGGAGAATTCCATGGACTAGTCCACGGGATCGCAAAGAGTCAGACAAAACTGAGTGACTTTCACTTTCACTTAGGGACTTGAAGCAAGAATATATATTTATTCTCTTACTGAGTTTCTGAGGGCCAGGAACCCAAGAGTAGCTTAGCTGTGTGGTCCTGAATTAGAATCTCTCAGGAGTTTATTAAATTGTTTGAGGGTACAGTCTCCTGAAAGCTTAACTGGGGCCGAAGGCTCTGTTTACAAGAGGGCACACTCACATGACTCTTGACAAGAGACCTAATTTGCTCATCACATGGGCCTCTCTGTCGGGGTGCTTGAGTGTCCTCAGGACTTGGCAATTGGCTTCACTCGTAAATGAGCAATCTAAGCATGAGATCAAGGAGGAAGCCACAACGCTTTTAATGACTTGGTCTCACAAATCACACTGTCACGTCTGCCACATTCTATCTGCTAGAAACAAGTTACTAAATACAGCACATGATCTTAGGGGAGAGAAGTGAGACTTGACCTCTTAAAAGGAGGAGTATCAACAAATTTGTGAATTTATTGATGAATTTGTGAATTTATTTCAAAACTCCTACAAATATCATGTGCTGGTTAAAGTAGAGTGGGTCAGCACACAAGACACAGTAGGGAAGTTTTCAACAATGAACATTTCTAGAGTGACTCATGGTTTAGAAAGCATCTCCCTGTGTTTTCTCATTTGGTTGTCACAACAACCTAGTGGACTAACAATATAAATATCCCCGTTTAGAAATGAGGAAATGAAGGCTAGGTGACTTTTATAAGGTTATTTAGCAGGTGAGTTGTATAGCTGGGAATTAAGATCAACTTTTGGGACTGTGCTCGTGGTCCAGTGGTTATGATGCTGCACTCCCAGGGGGCATGGATTCGATTCCTGGTCAGGGAACTAAGATCCCACATGTTGCATGACCTGAAAACAAAACAGAACAAAACAAACAAACAAACAACAAAAAGCCACCAGGTTTTATGACACAAAACACAAGGATCTTTTCACACCCCTTTAAAAGGGAAAGTTGACAAAAAGCCTTTTGCAAAGACAAGTCACTGGCAAGTTTGACTGTTCCTTACTGCCTACTAATTTTTTTACCCATTTTATCAATGTTAATATCTATTGTCAACTTAAATACTTTTAAAATTACTTGAGGCAGTTTATAAATATTTAGAAACAAAGCAGGAGAAGTAAATACCTCTAGGCACCAGAGTTGATCACATTACACTTGACAATAAGTTTGGTTCACATTTTTCTGGCAGCAAAGGTGAAAAGAGAAACATAATAGGAGACTGGGGTTTCATTTTGACAGGAGCAAATACAAGTTATCCCTGCCTGAAACTAAATTCAAGAAAGAATTTATCACATGGATCTGTGCAGAGAAAAGGCCACTTGACACTGTGGTCAGTATCTCATTATCTTCAATTGTGTTTGTACGGAAGATACTCTCATTTCAACCCTGTATATATACACAGTGGACCTACCTCAGTTTTAACTTGGTGAATATATTTGAGCAAGAGGCTAAGGAAAATGTGGCCCAGGCACATTGCCCTCTGATTCCTTTATGAAATTAAGAACGGAACCTGGAGAATACACATAAATAGATGGTTAATCTGTCTGCTGGACTGTGTAAAGTGCCAGGAATTATAAGGGAGAGTGCTTGAATGACCTGCTAAATTTTTGCCTTGACATCCTTTTAAATTGTTTGAGGGTACAGTCTCCTGAAAGCTTAACTGGGGCCGAAGGCTCTGTTTACAAGAGGGCACACTCACATGACTCTTGACAAGAGACCTAATTTGCTCATCACATGGGCCTCTCTGTCGGGGTGCTTGAGTGTCCTCAGGACTTGGCAATTGGCTTCACTCGTAAATGAGCAATCTAAGCATGAGATCAAGGAGGAAGCCACAACGCTTTTAATGACTTGGTCTCACAAATCACACTGTCACGTCTGCCACATTCTATCTGCTAGAAACAAGTTACTAAATACAGCACATGATCTTAGGGGAGAGAAGTGAGACTTGACCTCTTAAAAGGAGGAGTATCAACAAATTTGTGAATTTATTGATGAATTTGTGAATTTATTTCAAAACTCCTACAAATATCATGTGCTGGTTAAAGTAGAGTGGGTCAGCACACAAGACACAGTAGGGAAGTTTTCAACAATGAACATTTCTAGAGTGACTCATGGTTTAGAAAGCATCTCCCTGTGTTTTCTCATTTGGTTGTCACAACAACCTAGTGGACTAACAATATAAATATCCCCGTTTAGAAATGAGGAAATGAAGGCTAGGTGACTTTTATAAGGTTATTTAGCAGGTGAGTTGTATAGCTGGGAATTAAGATCAACTTTTGGGACTGTGCTCGTGGTCCAGTGGTTATGATGCTGCACTCCCAGGGGGCATGGATTCGATTCCTGGTCAGGGAACTAAGATCCCACATGTTGCATGACCTGAAAACAAAACAGAACAAAACAAACAAACAAACAACAAAAAGCCACCAGGTTTTATGACACAAAACACAAGGATCTTTTCACACCCCTTTAAAAGGGAAAGTTGACAAAAAGCCTTTTGCAAAGACAAGTCACTGGCAAGTTTGACTGTTCCTTACTGCCTACTAATTTTTTTACCCATTTTATCAATGTTAATATCTATTGTCAACTTAAATACTTTTAAAATTACTTGAGGCAGTTTATAAATATTTAGAAACAAAGCAGGAGAAGTAAATACCTCTAGGCACCAGAGTTGATCACATTACACTTGACAATAAGTTTGGTTCACATTTTTCTGGCAGCAAAGGTGAAAAGAGAAACATAATAGGAGACTGGGGTTTCATTTTGACAGGAGCAAATACAAGTTATCCCTGCCTGAAACTAAATTCAAGAAAGAATTTATCACATGGATCTGTGCAGAGAAAAGGCCACTTGACACTGTGGTCAGTATCTCATTATCTTCAATTGTGTTTGTACGGAAGATACTCTCATTTCAACCCTGTATATATACACAGTGGACCTACCTCAGTTTTAACTTGGTGAATATATTTGAGCAAGAGGCTAAGGAAAATGTGGCCCAGGCACATTGCCCTCTGATTCCTTTATGAAAGTAAGAACGGAACCTGGAGAATACACATAAATAGATGGTTAATCTGTCTGCTGGACTGTGTAAAGTGCCAGGAATTATAAGGGAGAGTGCTTGAATGACCTGCTAAATTTTTGCCTTGACATCCTCTGCCAGGCACCTATAATACAAATGTTCTATCCTGTCAATTATATTAGGGGCTTTAGCTATAAGGGAGTAAGGAATGAGAACATAAAGTTATAGAAAAAGGTAAAATAAGGAAGTTGGACTACATGAAATCTTTGGGGGACAAAATGCAAAATGGCAATAAATTTGGTTCACATTTTTCTGTGACTTTAAGGGTGAGATGCCAATATGCATTCCTGTCCCCACAGAGGAGCCAGCCCACTTTGGCCTGGGTGTGAGAAGCAATGTTGCCAAAAGCCTAGGCCAATTTTTTCCTGCAAAAGGAATTTCAAGTATATCCAAGCTCCTGTGTGAGTAACTAACTGAAACCAAAGCTTTATACTGCATGACACAGGATTCTGGAATAGATAACTTTAGCCTGAAAAAAAGTCCAGGCAGGTGCAAGCAGCTGTCCAGTCCTACCATGAAAGAACTCAAGTTTAGCTTCAGTAAATAATGTGCTTTCTGCCAAGATTTCGCCAGTGAGCTGAAAACTACACCCTAATATTCACTCTAAAGTAAACAACTTAGTATACTTTTATTTAGATATTATAATACTTATAAATGTTTCTATTTACTAGTGGGAATCCTTCTTCCAGAAAAGAACTGTGAATGAAATACATAAAAATTAATAGACTGTATCTAGACCAGTTGGTCTTCCTTCCAGGAAGTAGACAGATAAAAAAGTAAATAATCCTTCATTTCAAAATAAAAAGCATTCTGTCTGAACACTGTTTACATGTCCTGAGCAAATCAATACTTACTTATGAGATTTTGCTGTCTTTTTATTACCTATATTTCCATAATATTTTGCTGAGAAGTGTTGCAAACAGAAAAAAATTAATGTACATGGAAAGAGTAGGGAGAAATGAGTGTTACTCTTTTTGTGATGATTCAGAGTCCAGAAAAGGAGGCAATCAGAATAGAGAAGCTATCTGTCAGAATGTCTAGTAAATTTAGATGCTTTTCTGGTCCATTGGTTAACATCTGCATTACCGTTAACAATGCAGATTGCATTGCTTTTCCAATTCAACTGGACATTGTTCAGCATAATCCCTTTTTTTACATCAAATAGAATTGTTAAGTATTTATTTTCACGGCACATAGAAAACTTCAAAAGTTGGAAAACTACTGGAAGATACTATTACAAAGTTGTCATTTAGAGTCAAAGAATAGGCTTCACAATTCTACAAACATCAGAGCAAGGGGGAAAATTAAGAAAGTCAATTGTGGTGGAGGAAATCTATTAGGGGATTGTATGAACTGAATTAATATTTACCAGGAAGAAAAGTTGGTGAAGTCCTTCTACAGAGAGAAAAAGCAAAGCAAGGCTGTTTTCCTGCACTGGGGAAGGAAAGACATTTGAATACAGCTGGAGCACAGGACTCAGGGAAGGGAGTGAGAGTTGGGTGGAAGGCTGGAGAGGTGGGTAGAAGCCACATGCTCTAGAGTCTCACAGGCCTGTTAGAGGGCCTCCTCTGCTTAGCCCAGACTCCTCCTCCGGCCCAAGTCAGCTCTCAGCCTCAGTTTCTTCCTTGACTGGAGGCCCTCAGGGCTCTGCTAGCTTTCCTCCCTTTGACCACCCATCCTTTCTCTTGCCTCTAGAAGGTGGTGCCCTCAGCTGCCAGCTTTTTGTTCACTGTAAGACAGTACACTGCTTTGTTGTTCAATGATTTGCAATGTGAATTGTGATGATAAAATGCTTGAGAATTAACAAAAATAACAGAGTTGTATATAGAAAATCTTAAATTTAAAAGTAACATGGTCTATACTTAACATTTTTGGGATTTTCATTTTTGTTTTTTGGCTGCACCATAAGGCTTTGCAGGGATCTTAGTTCCCCAACCAGGGATCAAACCCAGGCCCCCACCATTGGGATTTAGGCCTGGGAATTCCCCATGATTTACATTTTTAAGAGATCACTCTGGATATTCAACAGAGAATGGACTGTAGGAGGTAGGGGTAGGGTAGAAGTAGGGAGAAGGTGGGAAGGTAATGCAGGTACCTAGACAGAGGTGATGGTGCTGTACTGGGATGTAATGGAGAGGTGGTAAAAATTATTAGATTTGGGACATAGTTTGAGGACAGAACCAAAAGGACTTGCCAATGGATTGGATAGGGTTGATGATGAAAATAGAGGACTCAAGGATGAAAAACTGAGTACCGAGTTGAGAGCTGCCCTGTTCACCAGCTTTGCCCTTTCTAGCAATGATCCTGTTGCAGGAAGGAAGCCAATTCTGACTCCATGTGGGAAATTTTCTTTGACTTTCTTTTCATTGCTTTTATTATTATAATTATACTCAATGGCTTGCTTGGAGGATCCTGCCCCTCTGCTTGACTGTAAACCAAAGTGCCTTTGTTCAGCTCAGAGAAGAGTTTGTCCCTGCCCACCTGTGAACAGAAGAGATTAACACCCCCCTTCCGAAGGCTGGTTATTCCTTTGGAGATGTTTTGCAAGACTGAAGACCCTTCCACTTTATTTCCCCACTGTGTTTCCCTCTCTATTCTGTCTTTTGACTTTAGTTCCTCATTGCTTCTTTCTCTCTGGTCTATAAAAGAATCTGGCATCCAGACCCCAATAAGATGGTTATTTTGAGGTGCTAGCCTGCCATCTTCTCAGTCTGCCGGCTCCCTAACTGAAGTCTCCTTCTTGCCTTAACACCTCATTTCTTGGATTCATTGGCCTGTCATGCAGCGAGCAGAGCAAGTTGGAACTCGGTAACAATCCCTTCTAGACATTTCTTTGGGCTTGGAGATGAAGTGCTGTAAATAATTGAAAATATTTAAATAGAAAAATGACACAGTCATCTTTCTCCTTTTCCATTAGGCTTACATTTCCTCCAGCAGAATAACTTTGTTGGGTGAGATGACAAGTATGGCTGCAATCCAGGAAGAATGGGTGTGAGTATGTGTATGTGTGCATGTGTGCGCACTTGCGTGCACGTGTGTGGGGAAGAGGAATGCTTCTCTCCTGTTCATAGTACGAGTTGCTTTACTTAGCTAGTTGTCTTTAGAAAGCAGAGAGCTGGCTCTGATGTGCTGAAGTGCAGGGCTAGAACGCTGACGAGATGGGAGTGAGAGGAAAATGCTGATTGCAGTAGGAGAGGTAAAAGACATATAATGATTCCCACTTGACCCTACAGTACCCTATTACCTTCGATCCTCCGATTCAGTCCTGTGAAAAACACAAGTTTGCTGGAGGTCCCTTCCTTCTTTGTTGGCCTTGCTGCACCGAAGAATCAATCAGAGGGCTGATTTGGGGCTCAAAGAAATGGCCATGGTTTTGAATCTTTACCACTTTGGCCCCTGCCTGTCCAAAAATTTATTAGTTCAAGGATCTCTAAAGGCAGAAAAGCCTCCTAAGGAATGCCCTGCCTCCACAATCTGAGACCCTCTGCTGAGTTCACATTCAGGTAGTGATGCTGTAGATTACCCCAGGGGTAAAATTAGAGAAATTGTATAATTGTATGTGCTGTGCTTAGTCTCTCAGTCATGTCCAACTCATTGGGACTCCATGGACTGTAGTCTGCTAGGCTCCTCTGGCCATGGGGATTCTCCAGGCAAGAAGACTGGAGTGGATTGCCATGCCCTCCTCCAGGGGATCTTCCTGACCCAGGGATTGAACCCAGGTCTCTTGCACTGCACGTGGATTCTTTACTTTCTGAGCCACAGTAAATCACTTCAGTGTTGTGATGCTTATTTGATATCAGGAACTGCGAAAACAGGTTCTTCACATTTACAACTGCTGTGATAGCTCCTGAATTAATGAGCCCATGAGTCCATCAGGGTGCAGGGGAGTGAAAGTGTTCTTTCTGCCTCCACTGAAGAGCCTTTTGTTGAATCTGTCTTAAGTGGAGCTTAGAGGAACTAATTTGACTCCTTGAAATGGCAGTTTTCTGTCATCACCAGTAGAAGCATCACTTCCTAATGTCATTGCTTCAGCAGAATAGAAACGTTGCAAATGTTGCACAGTGATCTCCGCTATAATTACAGGAACACAAGACTATTAGTCACATTCCTACCTACCCCACTTCTAATAATGCTCTTTTTTCTTTTTAAAGCACTAGGTAGCTGGGAGTAGAACTGGATCTAAAATTTTGCTGTTGGATGCAGCTGCTAAGTATAAAGTTGTGGATGCTGTCCTTGTGTTAGAGCAATATTCATTAGACTCAATATCAGCCTAGTGGCTTAGAGGAAAAGGGCAATACTTAGGGCATTTACTTACTCATTTGTTCTTCACTCTATTTCATAAAAGTTGTAAGGAAGTTGTCAAATATGAACTGTTAATATCTTATTCTTTACCTTGATGAATGATAAAAACTTTTACTTTAGCCAGTGACATTAATGTTTATATTCTATTTTCTCTTAAGTAGAACATTTTCCTTTGTACCTAATATAAGCTTTATACTTGCAGTTGGCTACCCACCATACCCATACCCTTCTGGCTCAGTTGGTAAAGAATCCGCCTGCAATGTGGGAGACCTGGGTTCCATCCCTGGGTTGGGAAGATCACCTGGAGAAGGGAAAGGCTACCCACTCCAGTATTCTGGCCTGGAGAATTCCATGGACGAGTCCATGGGGTCGCAAAGAGTCGGACATGACTGAGCAGACACAACAGAGTTGCTTTCACTTTCACTTTCACCCACTACACCCTCTTCTGAAGTCAAGGTCAACAATTAAATAAAGAGCTTAATACAGAGGCTATAATTCATTCTAGCATTCCTTTAACAAGCAACATCCATTTAAAATAGCAATAGAACTTTCAAGGTCCTGATGTTATTCAGGCAGGGACTCAAAGCGATCACTTCATTGGATCACTTTCTTGGCATACTTGAAGCCTAAATGTAAGATGTGTTCTGTGGACAACTGTCTGCTTATTTTCTTTCCTAGACAAATGGTTAACCTGTGTTGCATATCCTGTGTTTATAGAATTCCAGAAAGGTTATGTCATAGAAATCACTGGGGTGTGTGTGTGTGAGTGTGTGTGTGAGAGTGTGTGTGAGAGAGATTGATTTATAGAGAGAATATAAACTGAAACATCTTGAGGAGAAATCCATCAGTGTATGGACCCTGAGAAGATGGAAAGAGAATGCTGGCCTTAACTTACAGGTGTGGCCTATTGTGGGTACTGTTTTCTGTTTTATAAGCAAAGGAGAGTAAAAGGATATATTCAGTGGACCTAAAGACGGTCAAACTGAGTGAATTAAGTTAGAGAAGGAGAAACATCATATGACATCCCCTATATGCAGAATCTAAAAAGAAATGATACAAATAAACTTACTTACAAACAGACTCACAGACTTAGAGAACAAACTATGGTTGCCAGGGAGAAGTATGGGGAGAAGAAACAGGTAGGGAGCTTGGGATCAACACGTACATGCTGCTATATTTAAAATCGATGACAGCAAGATCCTACTGTATAGAATAGGGAACTCTGCTCAATGTTACGTGGCAACCTAGATGGGAGGGGAGCTTGGGGGAGAATAGATACATGTATATATGTATATGTATGGCTGAGTTCCTTTGCTGTCCACCTGAAACTATCACAACATTGTTAATACTCCAATACAAAATAAAAAGTTTAAAAATAGGTTAAAAAAAAAAAAAAAAAAAAACTAAGGGGGAAAATAAAAGGAGCTATCCAAGGGGTAACAGGCAAAAGAACCAGAGCAAAGAACAGTCAGACACACTGGGTTATGAAGTCTACCCTTTGTAAAGTTAAAAAACTTCATGAAGCTGTAATCAGATACAAAAAAACTTAATTTACATTAAAAATATCAATTCATTTGGTCAAAAAATCTGAGGGTTCTTTAATAAGTATCAGCTTCTAAAATAAGCAGAGTATGAGGGGGAAAAAACATAATTTATTAGAAGGAAAAAGTCTCAGAGGAGCTTTCATATTTTTAACATTGCCTTAAATTGTAAAAAAAAAAAAAAAAAGTGCTATTATACTGTTTATCCTGAAGAATTTAACTACTTTTTTGGGAGAGGGATGCTATTTTAAATGCAAGGTTTTGTTTATGATTTTAAAATCACAATTAGCACAATCACTGAAGAAAACATTTCTTCTGATATCCATGAAACAGTTTAATGTTTTAATTTACCTAAACCACCAACTGAATGCTACAGGCTGCTTTGAAAACATTCCCTAATCCTTGGAAATACCATGCTTTCTCTTATATTCGTTTAAACACTAATCCCTGGAAAAAACATACCTTCTCTCATTCTCTATTCAATGTTTGCTATTGTTGTAATCTAAGTAAGGCCTCTCTGAAAAAAATGCAAAAATTAAGTTTAACCCACAACTGAGTCTTACATCCTGTGGTCCTGGAATTTTTAAATTTCATTCAAAACACATATTATAAACAAAGTCTCCCAAATGACTATCTAGAGAGGAATGTGGCAAAAATCCAGAAAATATTGTAATATTTGGAACTAACATAAGCACAAATAATCACTGCACTTTTTTAAAGAAGGGATTATGGGTTGCAGTTTTACTAACCCTATAGGGGATTTATATGAGATGGACAAAGCTAAATTCCGGACTAGTTGTGTGCCTCCAAAAGAAACGAAGCCCTTTACAGTGAATGAAGAATAAATAGAGGTATTAAAAAGGAACTTCTTAATCACAAATATTTGCTCAATATAACCATAATTTGAGAAAACATTCTGGCTTAAAAATTCCTATAAAAATCGAAAGTTCGAAGCAGTATGTCTGACAAGCCTGTTGTTTAACACATTAGTTAGGTGATTATTAACAGTGGAGGCCGATTCAGGGTGGGAAGGCATTGTGGGGAGAACAACAAAGGTCAATCAGGAAAATCCACATTTTAGAGACAGGAAGACCACTGCAGTTACTGAAATACAAATTAAAAACATAAAAGAAGTTAATCTGTCAAATGTATTGAAGTAGAATTAAGACTAATCATTTTAGAGGCATTTAAAATCTAGACTCCTAGGGTAAAACATAAGACAGAGAAAGCTGTATTGTTATCTCATAATATGCAACCTGTCCTGAAGAAACATCATATTTCCCTCGAGCTCCAAAAAAATGAAAGAAAAGAACTCCAAAATAGGAATGAAACTGTGAAATAAATATTGTATACCTCAAAAAAAAAAAAAAAAAGCTATTTAGGAACAGGGCAGGGGACGGAAAGTCAACTAAGAAGCTGAAAACCAGTCACATTTCAAAATGATTCCTATGTTCTAGGCAAAATTTAGTATAACATCTTGAGTGTGTCTCATTTTACACCGTAGTCAACTGTAAGGGTATACATATTTATCCACTCTTCTAAGGAACGCTTCTATTTAGAAGAGCATCCTTATCTAGAGGTTTCACCCTGAGTTTCATGCTATTGTCACCATTATCATTAACACATAGAACAGATACTGCAGATACTGAGGGTATCTTTTTTTTTTTTTTTTTTGCCCAAAGGTAATTGAATGTGAGTGGATTTTACCACCTCCATAACGTTTCAGTTTCAGTTTTAATATATAATTCTGAGAAATTTTTGTGAACTAATATAGCATTTTAGGCTGTCTTGCTTTTAATCATCATGAAAAGGCATCATTTCATGGGGCGGAACAAAGGAAAAAGATTTTCTTCATATAAACTGTACTAATTTTATAATATACAAAGAGGGATTGCATTATCCTGGCAAACAGCCAGCCACTTCTCAGAGAAGACAGTTAAGACGGGCTTTTAAAATAGTGTACTAATCACTCCTCTTACAAACAGATATTTCTGAATATTAGCTCTCATAATATGTGACCTAACAGGCGAAATGAAATGGGAAGTTACATATTGTGATTTTTTTTTTTAATGAAGCTGAAACACTTATGCCAAACTTAAACATACGCCAACTCCCTTCACAGTATTTTTTTTTTTTTAACTGAAAACCTCTTAATGAAGAAGCAAGGTTTTTGGAGAAGTAGGACTGGCATGAAATTATAGGTTACCTGGTATAAGCAAAAGGGTTCTTGACTTGGAGGCAAAAAGATGGCATGGAAACTGGTTTTTCCACTATTGACCTGGGTGTTCTTGTTCAAAACACACTTCCTTCACCTGTGAAATACAGATTAAAAACATCGGACTCCAAGCACTGGGTGGGAGGGTTGGGTGGGGCTGTGGGGAGATGGATTATAAACATGAATAGATGGTAAGAGGACTTGTCCATTTTATAATAGGTATTCAGAATTTGAATGCTCATCACTTTCCTTTTCCTATGTAAACTTTACCAAAGAAAGGTAGAAATATCCAAGTCTATACTTTTGAAAGGCCTCAGTATCCACATCCTGCTAGAGTCTAAAGAGTGAACTTAAAATTGTAAAGGCTGTTGCCCTCTACTTGTATTGTTTGAAAACCTTTTAAAGAGAATTACACAATTAAAGTACTTCCGAGCAGTTTAAGTACAATGAAAGGAATTTACCATTAAGAGTGCAGTTGATCTAAATAAAATCAACTTCCCTTTCCTCTTAGCATTTTTCACTCCTATTTAACTGTTAGCCTAGCTTTCATCATTGTTTAAAATGGTCCTCCTTATTTGTTTGTTTTGTGCTCAGTTGCTCAGTCGTGTCCTATTCTTTGTGACCCTGTGTACTATATCCCGCCAGGCTCCTCCGGGATTTTCCCAGCAAAAATACTGGAGTGGTTTACCATTTCCTCCTCCCAGGGATCTTCCTGACTCAGGGATCGAACAAAAGTCTCTCCAATTGAAGGCAGACTGCCACCTGGGAAGTCCCATTTATTTGTTTACTCATTTATTATCTAAGTCTCCATCTTTGAACTCAAGTCCCCTGAGGGCAGTGATCTTGTCTTACTTGCTCCAACCAGTCTTCATGGGAGCTTACAAGAGTGCTAGGCTCCTAGCGGGTGTTCAGGAAATATTTCTTTTTGAATCAATGGATAACAGAGGAATAGATTCAATAAGATGAAAGTAGAATAGGATAAATTGAGTCATCAGGGCCTTGAAGGTATTTGGTGGAGTAGAGGCTATAAGGAGGCAACTGAGGACTTCTCTGGTGGTTCAATAGTTAAGATTCTGTGCTCCCACTGCAGGGAGCTCTGGTTTGATCCCTGGTCTGGGAAGTTTCACATGCCATGAGATGAGACCAAAAACAAACAAAAAAGCAAGGTCAGTTCACTTATGAAATGTTAAGGACTATCACCCTTGACAGAAATATAATCTCAAACCTACTATGAAGCTAGAGGGTAAATCAACTGACATTGTGATGACTAATCTCTCTATGGAGATTATTAGTTATTTGTCCACATACCTCACTCTGCCTGCAACACGGGAGAACCCCGGTTCGATATCTGGGTTAGGAAGTTTCCCTGGAGAAGGGATAGGCTGCCCACTCCAGTTTTCTTGGGCTTCCCTGGTGGCTCAGATAGTAAAGAATCAGCCTACAATGTGGGAGACCTGGGTTCGATCCCTGGGTTGGGAAGATCCCCTGGAGGAGGGCATGGCAACCCACTCCAGTATTCTTGCCTGGAGAATCCCCATGGACAGAGGAGCCTGGCAGGCTACAATCCATGAGGTCACACAGTCGGACACGACTGACCAACTAAGCACACACATGACTAAGGTAAAGGTTATGATCATATGGACTTTTAAAGCATCTAATTGAAAGTCACACAGTCCATAGAATTCTCCAGGGAATTTGCACAAGGGAAGCCCGCTCTAATTGAATAAAATTAAATTTTAGTTTTTTGTCTGCTTTTTTTGTTAACAGCTTTATTGGGATATAATTCATGCTAGTGTACGTACATTCAATCAGTTCAGTTTAGTCACTCAGTCGATAGTTTTTAGTCAGTTCACAAAGTTGTGCAACAATCACCATGATCAAGTTTAGAACATTTTCATCATTCCAAAAGAAGTCCTATAACCTTTAGCAGTCAGTCGCTCACAACACACCCCACCCTATACTCTCTAGACCTAGGCAACCATTAATTTACTTTCTATCTTTGTAGTTTTGTCTATTCAGGATAGTTCACATACACAGAATCATACGATATGGGGCCTTTTGTGACTTGTTCCTTCCATGTAGCATGTTTTTAAGGCTTATTTACATTGCATCATGTATCAGTATTCCATTTCTTTCTATGGCCTAATAATGTTCCATCTTATAGATACACGACATTTTATTTATCCATTCATCAGTTAATGGATATTTGTTTTTTTCCTACTTTTTACCTGTTATAAATAATGCTGCCCTGACCATCCATGGACAAGTTTTTGTTTGGACGTGTTTTTCACTTCTCTTTGGTATATACTAGGAGAATTGCTCGTCATATGGTAACTCTATCTTTAACGTTTTGAGGAACTGTCAGACTGTTTTTCAAATGGCTTCTTTAGTTTACATTCCTACCACCAAAGTGTAAGGGTTTCAATTTTTCTATATCCTTGACAACACACCATTGTCTGTCTTCTTGATTGTTGCCATCCTGATGGGTACAAAATCGTACTTCATTGTGGTTTTGATCTGCATTTTCCTGATACTTAATATTGAATGTTGAATATTTTTCCATTGTGCTTACTGGCCATTTGCATGTCTTATTTGAAGAAATATCTATTTAGTGCCTTTGCCCATTTTTAAATTGGGTTATTTCTGTTTTTATTATTCAATTTTTTTAAAGTATAGTTGATTTACAATGTTGTGCCAACCTCGGCTGTGCAGCAAACTGACTCAGTTTTCATACATATACGCATTCTTTTTTAATATTCTTTTCTATTATAGGTTATCCTATTACTCAGTTTTAAGAATTCTTCATATATATATTAGTCCTTATCAGACAAATGTTTTGCAAATATTCTCTCCCATTCTATGGGGTGTTTTTTTCACTTTCTTGAGAGTGTGCTCTAAAGTACAAAAGTTTAATTTTAATGAAGTACAGTTTATTTTTGTTGCTGTTGTTGAGCTTGTGCTTTTTGGTGTCATATCTAAGAAACCATTGCTAATCCAAGTTCATGAAGACATATGCTTTCCTTTAAGAGTTTTATGGTTTTAGTTTTTACATTTAAGTCTATGATCCATTTTAAGGTAATTGGAATATATGTTGTAAAATTTGGAACCCAAGTTCATTGTTTTGCATGTGGATAGCCAGTTGTCCCAGCGCCATTTGTTGAAGGCTATGTTTTCCCCATTGAATTGTTTGCATATTCTTGATGGAAATCAACTGACCACACACGTAAGGGTTTATGTCTAGACTCTGAATTCTACTCTAGTGAACTATATGTCTACCTTATACATGCACCACACGGCCTTGATTACTACAGTCTTGTAGTGCATTTTGAAAAGGGGAAGCATAACTGCTCCACCTCTGTTTTTCTTTTCTAAGATTGGTTTGGCGATTCTGGGTTCCTTAAATCTTCATATGAATTTTAGGAACAACTTGTTCATTTCTGCAAACTGTACACTTGGAATTTTGATAGTGATTTTGTTGATTCTACATATCAAATTCAATCCATGAACATGGATTTCCATTTATTTATTTAGATCTTTAAAGTTATCTTTTTATAATATTTTAGTTTTGAGAGTATAAGAACAGCTTTCCTTCTGTTAAATTTATTCCTAAGTATTTTACTCTTTTTAATGCTAATGGAATCTTTGTCTCAATTGATTTTTTTATACTCTTTACTGTCAATCATTTAAAAAATATTTTATTTATTTGGCTGTGCCAGGTCTTGGCATGTGGTATCTAATTCCCTGACCAGGGGCTTGACCCAGACCCCCTGCATTGGGAGCCCAGAGTCTTTGCTGCTGGACTACCAGAGAAGTCCCAGAAAGGCAACTGATTTTTGAATACCGACTTTGTATCCTGCAAACTTGCTAAACTTATATATTAGTTCTAATGCATTTTTAGTGGAATCCTTAGAATTCTCTAAATATACAGTCCTATCATTTGCAAATAGAGACATGTTTCATTCTTCTTTTCAACCTGGATATCCTTTAATTTTCTTGCCAAATTGCTTGGGTAGCATCTCCAGTACAAGATTGAATGCAAGTGATCCTAACGGAAATCTTTGTCTTCTTACTCATGTTAGTGGGAAAATATCAATCTTTTATGTTTAAAAATGACATTGATTCTGAATTTTAGATGCCTTTATCAGGTTGAGGAAGCTCCTTTCTATTCCTACTTTGTTCAGTGTTTGCTGGAATTTGGTTGAGCATTTCTGTGTTTATATTTAGGGGTCTGTGGGCTTCTTTTCTGTGATGTCCTTGGTGAATTATTTTTTAAAATAATATAGCAAAAAAATCCACAAGAGTATTAGGTCTTCTCTCTGCCTAAGCTACCTATCCTTAGTCACTCACTGTTACTAGTTCATATGACTGATTTATACACACACACACACACACATATATATGTAATATTACTGGCTTTATAAAAATAAATCTTTTTGCATTCTTTAGAATTTATATTTTTATAAATAATTTTAAAAATAATAATCTGACACTCTGAGTATTCAGTTAAGTTCAGTCGCTCAGTAGTGTCCGACTCTTTGCAACCCCATGAACTGCAGCACACCAGGCCTCCCTGTCCATCACCAACTCCTGGAGTTTACCCAAACTCATGTCCGTTGATCTTCACGACCCAGATAATCATGATGAT
>SJYT01004697.1:245460-255971 GCA_006410635.1 Cephalophus harveyi | reverse complement strand
ACTGACATGTCCGTTGAGTCGGTGATGCCATCCAGCCATCTCATCCTCTGTCATCCCCTTCTCCTCTGAGTATATGACACAATATAGTCTCTATCAGGTTGTAATAATAAAATAATTCAAATTTCTGTAGCAAAAAAGCCCAAACAAACCTCTCAAGCATAAATTCCACTTCTAGAAGTATAACTTGTGCAAGTTATACTTAGTCTTATACTATAGACTTAATCATATTATTGACATTTCACAAACTGCATATCACAGTATCCCTTTAAACAGAAAGCGGCTCTGCTGCATGTTAGATTGGCATATGACTTTTAAGAAATCCTCTGTTTTATAAAACTGAGTACTTCTGTATGTAATCTGTTTTTCAGAAGTTTTCTTTCAGTTCTTAAGTCCTTTTCTTTGGCCTAGATTCTGTGATTTGTTTCCTATTTTGGAAACTTGGAAAGTACCATGCAAATAAAGATATAGCCTTGCTAGTTAAAAATAAAATACTTAGTGTTTGCTGGTGAAGGAAAATATGATGCTATGTAGGTAAAACTGCATGATGAAAATCAGGTTCACATTTCATAAGAACATTTCTGGAGAACTTTAGACTTGAAAAAGCAAGAGCCAAATGTTCCTCCCAAACGATAGTTTATAACTCTCACTGAAGTCAGAAGTAATTCTGAGGATAGAATTTAAGCCAAGGGTTTTGAAAGCTGAGAGAAAGGAAAAAAAAAAAAGCATGCATAAATTTCCAAATCTTCTCAAAGTACTTAGATGGGAGGCAAGTTGCAGCTAAGATCTTGAGAAATGTTTTTTTCCACTAGTGGGGTACTATATTAGTAACACCTTGATACAATTTATTTTACCTTCCACAGAATGTTAATCAGGGTAGAATTTTGTTAAATAACCATTTAAGAGAGAAAAAAGTACACGTAGGACAATACCAGTTGGAATATGGGAATCCCCCAGGCTCCTCTTCCCATAGAATTCTCCAGGCATGAATACTGGAGTGAGTAACCATTCCCTTCTCCAGGGGATCTTCTCAACCCAGGGACAAACCTGGGTCTCCTGCACTGCAGGCAGATTCTTTACCGTCTGAGCCTCCACAGAAGTCCCAATATGTAACAAGGAGTTGTTAAGGATTCCTTTACATAGAGTATCTCTAATGCAGTTTAGAAATTAAATACATCAATATGAGACTGAGATGAAACTTTTCTATTTCTCCTATTGCACTGAATTAAATTTGTACTCAATATTTATTGATAGCTTACTTAAAAATTATCTTATTTTTTTTCCTGCAGTCATTTCACAAGGTTTCTTCTTTTATTCCCATTTGTTGACATAATGACAATTAAATTTTTAAAATTAATTAAAATAAAAAAATATCAACATACTGACATAATGGCAATTTTTTAAGTGACAATGTACAACTTTCATTATGATGTTCATGGGGATTCTCCATTGTCTTTGATAGCTGTCTTTGACAAAGCTAGGTATTTCACGAGATGGTAATTGTTAGGTATCTTTCACTATTTGTCAGTGGTTGTTTAATAGACTGTTTCCATAGTTGATCTTCTTGGTCCTTAGTCTATTTTGGACAAGGGTGCTAGCCACAAAGGTCATATCTGCAAGTTGATACTTATCATTACACTATCTCTGACACAAAACAATACAGATACAAAGAGTAAACCCTTTGAGTAGGCTTTCTTTGAAAAACTTATAAAGGTCATTTATGCCCCAGGTTAATAGTAACTCAGGCCAGGGGAGAAAATGTAGGGGTCTTTTTCTGCCCTATTGATTTGCTATAAAACCATACTCAAATTTTTACAAATAAATATGCTAACCCAATTAAATACAATAAACTTATTTAAAGATAATTCTTGTCATTTAATTATCTATGTAATTACCTGATTTGATCTGTGCAACAAATCTCTAAGGCAGAGAGTCTTAGTCCATCTAATAGAAAAGAAAATTGAGCATTGTCATGGGTGGTAGAATTTCCTAAAGAAACAGCATTTACTGAGTACTTACTACGTCCCCAGTTATTTCATGTAATATCTCAAATAATTTTCAAAATAGTTGTAAGCCATAGGTTTTACACTCCCCATTTGCACATAAGGAAAGGTTAGCTTGCCCAAAGTTAGCTAGCTGGCTAGTGGTGGAGGTAGGACTCAATGACAGAGTTAGTCCAAAGCTTTTTTCCTTTCTACCCCAGCTGTTTTGCTGATTATGACTGTTCAACATTGATTCAACATGGAATCAAAAACCACAATATAAGATATATAACAAAGCGGAACATTTAGAAAATCAAAATTCAAATACATTCTTTATACACAGGTAACTGTGGCTCAGCTGTTACGGAATCCATCTGGAATGTGGGAGACCCAGGGTTTGATCCCTGGGTTGGGAAGATATCCTGGAGAAAGGCTACCCACTCCAGTATTCCAACCTGGAGAATTCCATGGACTGTATAGTCCATGGGGTAGCAGAGTCGGACATGACTGAGCAACTTCACTTTCACTTTTCACTTTCATGCATTGGAGAAGGAAATGGCAACCCACTCCAGTGTTCTTGCCTGGAAAATCCCAGGGACAGGGGAGCCTCATGGGCTGCCATCTATGGGGTCGCACAGAGTCGGACACGACTGAAGCGACTTAGCAGCAGCAGCAGCAGTAGCACACAGTAGAAAATGAAAGGGATATTTTCATTAAAAAGGGAGGCATCAGGATGAATGAAAACCATGAGTTAAGAGACTTCTGTGAAGTAAAAGGCTTTCAATTTCTAACAAAAGTTATCAGGAAGATTTTCTTAGGCACATAGCCACTCCACAATCTGATCACATCAAGCCCTGCTTTACATCCTCAGAGACTCTTGTTGGCCATCTACAGCAGGTTTCTTAACCTTTTTAGACACGTAAATCTTTTAGAAATTAAATAATAATAATGACATGGCCATTTCTGAATGGGTATGTTAAAGAAATGAACGAACATCAATCTGGATAAAATCATCTCTATGTTTGGCTATTTTAACATTGATTATTGAAGCATTAAAGATAATTTGATACGCTTCACAACAATTTTCATGAGATGAAGGCATTTTAAGCATTAAATAAAAAATAACAGTGATAAAAATGAACACTACTATAGCAACTATGTTACAGGTATCTTTCTGTGTGCTTTCAACAGAACTAACACTTTGAATCCTCATGACAACCCTATGAATTTGTTGCTATTCTCTATTTTACAGGCAAGGAAACTGAGGTATTGATAGGTTAGCTTGCCTCAGGTTCTACAGTTGGAATCCATGCAATGTGGCACTAGAACCAGTATTCTCCATCATGGGGCTGCCTAGTAAAATTTTCAGTGTTCTGTTGTGTCTCATTTATATAAGTTGGTTTAACTTAACCTTAGAATGAAAGCAATGTTGAAACATCTGCTGTTCAAACCACTAGAGCAAAACATGATCCTTTCACAAATGTGCTCATCTCATTGCCACTATTTGCTTCATGTATCTACTTGATATATACTGGTACTGTGCTGTGCAGTGCTTAGTTGCTCAGTCGATCCCACGGACTGCAGCCCACCAGGTTCCTCTGTACATGGGGATTCTCCAGGCAAGCATACTGGAATGGGTTGCCATGCCCTCCTCCAAGGGGATATATACTGAAGCCCCCAAACTTATTCTTCTTAACATTTAAATATTTCATTTATTGTTTTTAACCAAGAAACTATATGTCATTGCTCCCTTTAATGTGAAACTCCTGAAGAAAGGTTACATCTAACTCCTACAACAAAGATTCTCAAAGCTTGATTCATGGACAATTTGCATCAGAATCCCTGACCAGTCTTCTTAGAAATGCCTATTCCTGGGCTCCAGCATAGATTTACTCACTCAGAGTCTTAGGGAGTGGAACCCACCAGCTTGTGAGGACCACCTTTTTACCAGGTCCTTCTAGTTACCCTGCCTAGGTTGTCTACCCCTGCTTCTACATGCACCACCTGGAGTTCCCCTGAATACAAGATGCTCTTTCACACCTCAGAGCCTGAACATGCTGTTTCCTGTGCTTCTTATGCTTCCTCCTCTTACTGTCTTCTGAACTCCCACTCCACTAAGATTTAGTTCAAAAGTCATCTCTGCAAGGTTTCCCTGGGCCCATCAGGCAAGAGTTAGGTGCTTCTTCCTCTGTATCCCAATCCGGTTAAACTCATGCCTCCACCCTGAAATTACCCTGCAACTGATCTGTGTACTCTATTACCTGGGGGGGGCGGTCCCCTGAAGTCTCTGCACTACCCATCTTTGTAAACCACGAAAGATGATATCTGACATGGAGCGGTAGGGACTCTGAACTTGCTGCTTGAATGGACTCAGTGTTACCAGATGACCGGGATTAAGTCCTGACAGTTCTGCAGTTCTTAATTCTACTGAGGTGGTATTACCATACACATCACATCTTTTAGAAAATAATTTTCTAGCAGGTGGGTAAAAGAAAACACTTTGATCATTTCTTTCTTCTTGCACATTTATTCCCTTTCATTCCCCCCTTTAAAAATGTTTTATATTTTGAAAAAAAGTATATGTGTGCTTCTACAAAATTAAAAGGATCCAAGATAAGCCACCTCTTCACCTATATCCTCCAACAGTTGAGTTCCTTACAGCAAAGCAGTCATTATTAGTTTCTTGTGTTTCCTTCCAGAACCCTTTTAGATACATATAGGCAAATACGTATTATTTACCTATAATTACTTTGCACCTTGTTTTTTTAAACTTCGTGATCCTTCCATGTAAGTACATAAAAAGCACCCTCTGCTTATTAGCAAATGCATAGTATTTGATTCTATGAATATATATATATTTTTTTAAATAAATAAGACAGCTCTTGATTGACATTTAGATTGTTACGGTATTCTCTACCATCACTAATGCTACACTATGAAAGTGAAAGTGAAATTTGCTCAGTTGTGTCCAGCTGTTTTCGACACCATGGACGAGTCCATGGAATTCTCCAGCCCAGAATACTGGAGTGGGTAGCCTTTCCCTTCTCCAGGGGATCTTCTCAACCCAAGGATCGAACCCAGGTCTTCCACATTGCAGGCAGATTCTTTACCAGCTGAGCCACAAGGGAAGACCAATGTTACACTATATATACAGGTAATTTCACAAATGTGAATATATTCATAGGACAGGTTTCTAGAAACAGAGTTGTAGGATTAATAGGTAGAGATAAGTTTTACCAAAATGGTTTTCCTAAAGATTATGATTTCCAGGTGTTGCTAGTGGTAAAGAACCCGCCTGCCAATGCAGGTTAGACTAAGACATGTCCGTTTGATCCCTGGGTGGGAAGATCCTCTGGAGAAGGGAATGGCAATCCACTTTAGTATTCTTGTCTGGAGAATCCCAGGGACAGAGGAGCCTGGTGGGCTACAGTTTATAGGGTCACACAGAGTCGGACATGACTGAAGTGACTTAGCACAGTATACCCATTTTCACTCCACTAGCAACAGATGAGAATGCCTGTTTCTTTATATCCTGCCAATAGTGTTTTCTTTCCTGGTGGTGGTGGTTTAGTCGCTAAGTTGTGTCCGACTCTTGCAACCCCATGGACTGTAGCCTGCTAGGCTCCTTTTCCATGGGATTCTCCAGGCAAGAATACTGAAGTGGGTTGCCATTTCCTTCTCCAGGAGATCTTCCTGACCCAGAAATTAAACCCGGGTCTCCTGCATTGCAGGCAGATTCTTTACCGACTGAGCTATGCTGCTGCTGCTACTAAGTCACTTCAGTCGTGTCCGACTCTGTGTGACCCCATAGACGGCAGCCCACCAGGCTCCCCCGTCCCTGGGATTCTCCAGGCAAGAACACTGGAGTGGGTTGCCATTTCCTTCTCCAATGTAAGAAAGGGAAAAGTGAAAGAGAAGTCGCTCAGTCGGGTCCGACTCTTAGCGACCCCATGGACTGCAGCCCACCAGGCTCCTCTGTCCATGGGATTTTCCAGGCAAGAGTACTGGAGTGGGGTGCCATTGCCTTCTCCAGACTGAGCTATGAGGGAAGCTAAAATGGAGAGTAAAGGAAACACTTCAAGTAAGTATAGGTACAACTACTGGCCTAACTCAAGAGGAAGAATTGTTTTTTGCAAAAAGTTAACATTAACACAGGTGTTTGCTCTATAGGTCTTCCCCAGGCAAGATGGCACTGGGGTATTCACTGCTGGTCTAGCCTCAATATTCTTTTGAAGTCTAGAAGGCTTAGTGAGTCTTCAGAATAATTTCTAATCTATTCTAGAAGTGGAAAACATCCTATTCATTCTACAAATACTTACTGAGCATCTATCCTGCAGCAGGCATTGTTCTGATGGCTGAGGTATGAACAATATACAAAATAGACTAAAGTCCCTGCTCACATTAAGATTATAATGGTGGGAGGTAGGCAGATAGTAGACACAATACACAGATCTGATGTATGGTATGTTAGTTTACAATAGGACCATGGGAAAAATAAAGAAAGAGGGTACAGGGAATAAGAAGAGTTACTGTTGTGAAGGGTGGTCATGGAAGGGCTCACTGAGAAGGTGACATTTAAGCAAAGACCTGCAAGCAGTAAAGGAAGGATCTATAAGGCATCTAGGGAAAAGAGCAAAGACAGGAGTTGAGGGTGTGCTGGTGCATCCTACGAACACAAGGAACGATGCTGGTTGGGGCTCAATGAGCAAGGGGAAGAGATGAGGTTGAGGTATGGGGTTTGGGAAGTAGGCCTCATAGGAAAGTAGGAAAGCCATTGGAGAGTTCTAGAGAGTTACACTGATTTGTCTACTGAGAGGAGACTGAGAAAAGGCAAAATGGATGAAGACAGAACCAGTTATTAGACTTCTGGACAACAGGTGAGAAATGAGATGGGTTAGACTGGGCTGGTTGCCATAGAGGTGTGGATGTGTTTGGACTGTGAGTCTATTCTGAAGGTGGAGCCAGCAAGATTTTGTTAGGTTGAATGTTGGATGTAAGAAGGAAAGAAAGTGAGAATGACTCCAGGGTTCTTGGCTTAAATGGAAGGATGGAATATCATTTACTAGGACAGGGAAAGAATACAGGTAATGCATGTATTAGGGTGAATGGGAGTTGTAATTTGAGTTACCATGGTTACCATGGCTTTCTGTGGCTAGGGCTCTTAGATGGCAATGGTTCCAGATCAGATGAATAGCCTAGACCAGACCATGACTGTAATGCCTTCTTGGGATAAAGGCTTTATTCCTTTGAAGGAATGTGTGTCCATGGGCACTGTTCTCTTGAAGCAAGCCTAATCCAAATTAGCTTTGCACTGAGATACCCATTTAAGATTCTTAAATTTTCTCTTTCCCTTTGTGAACTACTTAATCAAAGGAACAGGAAAATGTGCATGCACACACACAACTAATAACCTGAAAACAATTCAAAAACTTGATTTCTTGTATACAGTATAACTAGAATAAGAACTCTGTATGAGAGGAGTCACTGTTTTCCCAAATTCAAAAACTCTATTTAATTTTTCATTTGTGGGTCTACGATGTCATCAAATCATCAGTTCCGAGATAATGCCAGTCTAGACTGGTACAGAACCCACACAAAGACAATCTCAAAAGTGCCTGATTGACGAATCTAAACAGGAATTCACTGGACAAAAATCCAAAAGGAAGGAATGCATTTAAAAGAGTTGTGACTAAAGCACCTGGTAAAACGATATCCAAAAATCGAAATGAATATTTCAACAAACACATAAAAAGGTGAAGGAAAGCAAAACCAGTAAGTCATATAAGTGGAGGGAAAAAAAAAGGGGGGGGGGAACTAATACACAGGGATTACTTCAAAAGGCTAAAAAGAGTTTAGACTCTGCGACCTCATGGACTGCAGCCCTCCAGGCTCTTCTGTCCAAGGGATTCTCCAGGCAAGAACTCTGTAGTGGGTAGCTATTCCCTTCTCCAGGGGAATTTCCCGGCCCAGGGATTCAACGGGGGTCTCCTGCATTGCAGGCTGATTCTTTACCGTCTGAGCCAGCAGGGAAGCCTAAAACAGATTAGAGGGAAGAAAATTTTAAAATGCGTCCTGGAATGGGAGGCGAAATCTATACAAGTGTACAACAGAGCACAGAGAGCAGCACTTTTCCCTAGCTAACAAGCAAGACCAGCGGGTACCTCAGAAAGAAAACAACCGACTGCTAGTAGAGAGTAGCTAAGGGAATCCAAAAGCAAGTAAAGTGGTGGCCAGACTGGGTGACTCAGAGGCATGACTCAAACGCGACACTGGGGGTGTCAGCTCCCGGAGGCCGGGGGCGCGGCGTCAAACACATTTTAGGAAAGTACCAGGCGCGTGGAGGGCGACAGGAAACCTCCCCGGGGAGCGGCCTAGGGCTCCTCCTGCCCTCGAGTCTGACCTCTTACCATCCGCACCAGGAGGAGTTTCTAATCTCCAGGTTTCCCCTTCTTTTAGAATCTGCCCCTCCACCACCCCCACTTTCCTTCCACAAAGCGTCACGCGGCGTGTGTGTGCTAGACGTCGGGCCCCTCCCAGCCGCCCTCCGCCCTGCGCTCCCCGCCACGCGCCCCCCAGCCCCGCCTCCTCGGCGAGCCGCTCCCTTCCCACCCCGCCCGCCGCCCGGGCACGCGCGGCACGAACGGCGCTGGGAGCTGCACTAGACAAACACCTGTCCCGCCTGGGCCCCGCGAGATTTGGGGCAAAAGCATAGACAACAGTGGGCGCGTTCTCGCGAGGTTTAGGAAATTTCCCACGGCCAGTGTTGTGTCTGAATCGAGTAGTGGAAGGCGGTGGGAAGGAGGTGTAGCGTGAGACCGGGCTGCCCGCATTGGACACATGCGCAGTGCGGCTCGCGCGTGCCGCGCCAATCCTGCAGCGTCTTCAGCAGGTTTCAGGCTGTGGATTCCAGTTCTCCGGGTTTTGGGGCTCCCTGCGGGAGGCAGTGCTGGATCTGGGAATCTCTAGGAATTGAAAGGGCAAAGCGGGGAGGGGGGTAAGAAAGGGGTGCTGCAGGTTGGGAGGACGGGTAGGGTTCGAGTCCTGCACAGTTCTTGTATGTCCAGACGGGCCAAATTTGCTCGGAAGCTTCCCGGTTTAGGTCGCCTGAGATACACTTTGGGCAACGAGCTGCGTCCTCCACTGTGCCAGGCTCATGGGAGGACCTTGTCAGACTCTGTCCCCATATACCACCCGGGTTCACAGACGTCTTGGGTCTGCGATGAGGTCCTAGGGAGGTTTACGCGACAGGTAGCTCCCTGCCCAGGCAGAACCTCTGAGTTATGTGCTGGCTGGGGCAGTGGTGGCTTTCAATTACAGTACAGTTTTCACCTCTCGAGAAAGCTTCGCAGCGCTCCGGCGTCTGTATGCAAGGTGGACACAGTAGTGGTGATTTTGCCAGAGGCCTTGGGCTGACCTTATTTCACACCCAAGGAGAAGAAAGCTAAGGCAATAGAGTTCAACCTCAAAAAAGTTTTTCATTTACAGAGCTCTGGTGGCTACCAAGGGGGTCGAATGAACGAAGTTCCTGGTTTGTTACTCCTCCGAACTCCAGGCATCTTTGTAGCTCTAGTACCTAACGCTGACATTACCATAAGGAAGGTGTCCAATGAACGTGTGAATGAATGAAAAGGGCTGGGAACTAAAGTGAGCGGGAAGCCACTTGGAAAACACCCATTTGAGGAGGTGTTTCATCTAGGCCTGTGAAACGCGGCAGATTTTCCCAGGACCCCTCCTCTCTACCCTGGGCTCCGCCTCCTGACCCCTCCATTCCCCGTCCCCCTGTAATCCCCTCCGGTTTTCCTCAGTCTCCACGTACGTCCCTCAGGGCGCGTCCCAAAACCCGGATAACCGGAGCGCTCCCCATGGACCAGATGGAGGGTTCGCCTGCGGAGGAGCCGCCTGCGCATGCTCCATCGCTTGGGTAGGTTTCCAGGGAAGGCAGCGAGCTGGATCCCCTAAGCTGTTGGCTGCGCGAGGCGTCTGGCTCTTTGCGGCTGCTGCGAGGGGAAAAGGAGCGCGGGGGCTGGGTGGAATCGAGGAGTGAGGAAAAAGGGAAGGGGCGGGGGAGAGGGACCAGGGAAGGCGTCGGGGGAATCTCGCGAGGGTTGGAGTTTTGGCGAGAGTTTGTGGAAGATGGCGCCTGTTGTGACAGGGTAAGTCTTGGGGAATCCGAGCGCAGGCAACCGGGAAAGTTGCGGGCGTCCAGCAGCTCGCGGCGGGCGGCGGGTTCGAGGGCCGCGGCACGCTTGGCGTCCGGGAGCCGCGGGGGCGGTGTCGCGTGCGCCGAGCGCGGCGGCGGCGGCGTGTGGCCGTGCGCTGCCCGCTCTGCGCCGCCGTGGCTCGGGCTCCGGCGCGTGAGGGCGGGCGGCGGCGGCGGCGAGGCCGGCGGGTGCGGGTGTGAGTGCGGCCGGGAGCGCGGGGCCCGCGGGCGCCGTGCCCGCCGCGCGCCTTCCGCGCCGCCGCTCGCCGGCCCTGCCTCCCAGCCCCGCGCAGCTTTGTTCCTCGGGGCCGTCGCCGCCGTCTCGCCGGGCC
>SJYT01004697.1:71940-243183 GCA_006410635.1 Cephalophus harveyi | reverse complement strand
CGGTGGGCTGCCGTCTATGGGGTCGCACAGAGTCGGACACGACTGAAGCGACTTAGCAGCAGCAGCAGCAGTGTTAAAAGTGCTTTAATTTGACCAGAGTGCTTACTGTTATGGAAATATTAAAAGCTTTGAGTTTTCTGTGGGAGTTGGGGGAAGGTGGTCTGGTGTACTTAAATGTTGCCTAAATATTCTGGTGCTGAAATAATGGGTATTAGATTTTGCAATGTTACTGGACTGAATATACTGTTCAGGACACTATCCCCCCCACTAGTTGATCATTAATTTAGAAGATATGTTATCTATAAATATCATTTGGAGTGTCTTTTCATTTATAAACCAGAAGTGCTACTAGTAGAGGATATTACAAGTGTGAGGAATATTGGTGATGTGGAAAGCATTTTTTTTAAGGCCGTGATTAGAACTAGTTTGAATTAGTTTAATTTTAATTAATTGAAAATCACCTTTCATAATTGATACGAGAGGCTTGTGTGAAAATTTGCAGTGGGTTCCATGAGTGGGTTCCACCAACAATCATTTCGTCTCCCTTATTTGATCCTAGTGCAAACTCATTCTTTTGAAGGTAAAATCTTGAGCACACACTGTTGTTTCTGACTGTAAGCAAAGTGTAAAGTGTATGAATGGAAGGTATTTTGCTCTGACTTGTGCAGATAAGAAGGAGAACACAGACATGATAAAAGCAACTTTTAAAAATCAAGTTGTGTTTTTTGTTTTTAAATTGTGTAAGACCTTTGTGACCAAATAAAACAGCACTTTTATTAAATTATATCAAACAGCAGCATATTTAGAAATATACAGCATGAGTTGTGATTGGGAAACTTTCATTCAGATTATTGACTATTAAAGCTTTAAATTTATTGTGCATGCAAATTGCAGATGGGTCTGTAGAGTATATTTTCAGGAAGAAGTATGAGAGACTCACTCAGAGTTTTTCACAACTATTCTAACGTACGGTTTTTAAATAAGTTTAAAACTTACCTATTGTTCTATACCAGCAGATTTCTATCAGTATCTTAAGTGGCTAAGATAAAAAATAATTTGGGGAGAGGAGGAAGCCACTCTTGACGGCTGTAATTCATTAAATAATCTTTGCCACTCTGGATGGACAAAGTATTAGGGGGAAAATGGTGTTTGAAAGTTCTTGCAAATCTTAATTGTGGTATTTGGTCATTTTTAAAGATGTATTTTAAGAACCTGGGCCTTGGCTTTAAAACATTATTTTATATTTTGCTTCCTCCTAATACGAAATCTCATGTTATTTCAACTAGGGGCAGTATTTTCTCATGGATTGACTAAAAGTTGTTATTTTTGGCATCTGGCTTTGTGATTATTTCCAAGTTACTCTGCTTCCCCTGGGCCAATTTCCTATGTAGTAAAATGGGAATTGTAGTAACTTGCCACATCTGCACAGGACTGCTGTGCCTTAGGATTTGCAGAAAGCATCTTTGGATGAAAGGTGTGGCTAAAAATCTAGGAATTCTTACTGAAATAAGCTGATGTGAAGTATGTCATATTTTATAGAAAATCATGTAGAAGGTTATGAACTAAGTTCTTGGGAAATCACAGTGGTGATAGTGGGATGAAAAACCCCTGAATATGTACTATAGTTTGGGTAGTAAAATGATACTTTCTTTCTTTTTTTTTTAAAAGGGACAGGAATAAGTAAAACAAATTACAAGTTGGTGTGTCTCTGTGTGTGTTGTGTAAGAGACTGAAGATCTGTCAGACTCAGATGTAATAACACATTGTAAGTTGTGGGATGCTTTTCCTCTGTTGATTTGTTTTCTGCACCTGGTAATTTTTAAAAATGGTAGCACAAAACGTTTTCATTAGACTCTAGGCCAGAATGTTAATAGTAACAACTAATGTTCAGTATACCTGATATATTTTTTAACACTTTGTCATTTACTCTCAATATTTTCCAACAAGCAGGACCTTAATTTTGGACTTGACCTTTGGCCTAGGAAAGTCTTTTGCATTTGGGAGACACTGTAGATATTTATTGAACAAACAAAACCTGTTGCTTCTCTGTTCCTGGTAGATGATGTCATGTCCCATTAGTTCTGCAAACCAGGTGTTCTTTCTAAAACTAACCCTTTACATTTAATCACTAAGAACTAATGATTTTCTCTTCTGAAAAACTCTTGAATCTGTCTCTTTCATCCTCACTGCCACAGTTCATGCTGTCATCGTTCTCACCTGTCTTACTATAGACATTGCAGCTTTCTCTTTCTGCTTGTAGACTCGGCCTCTGTGTCCAACTTCCACATAGTCTTTCTGGAGTGAATCTGATCACTTCACTCGTTAGTTTAAAAACCTTTCAATGGCTCCCCCTAGCAGCTTTTGTTAAGACAGGCAGCAGAGTGTAGAGTTTATGAGTTCACTTTTAGGATTTAATCTGAACTGGGTTCCTATTTTGTCTTTGCCACAACCTCAGTAAGATTGACAAGCGATTTCACTCTCCTTGCCTTCTCCATGAGTTGCAAGGTAATTATTTTTAGCTCAGCGGGTTGCTGTGAAAAGTAAATGCAATAAAACATTTTAGGATGCTTGGTACAAAGCAGGTGCTGAAAAAAATGCTAGGATGGCATGTAGGGGCCTCTATAATTATTTCATTTACCTTTTCTTCAGTGAGACTGTTTGCCTTTCTGTCCCTTCATAGTCAATTCTCCAGCCATATTTAAGAATTTGGAGTTCCTTGCTTGGGCTCAGTCAGCAGTTTAATATATCCACGTGCTTGACAAGTGCTGGTGTTAGTAGATTTGGGTCTGAGGATATTCTAACTGGATTCACCAGGCTGGGTTCAGTGCCTCTGCATGTATTCTTAAAGAACTAGGTATAATTCACTTGGAAGTGTCATAACACAATTTTTTTCTTAATATATTCTTATACTCAAAAGAGTGTCTAGAACATGATGGGGGCTTCAGTAAAAAGTTTTTTGGACAAAGGACTTGGAGGACTTTGAAGCCTTGATACAACATGGTTCGTGTAAGCAGAATTTGATGTGTACAGGGAATATGTTGATTCCATAAGGAACTTAGCTGCTGAAATACCCCAAGGAATTGATATTTTCAGCTGAAGGCAGCCCATAGCTCCTGAGAATACTGCAGTACAATTCTTAGGCAAAAGCTCCTTTGGATTATTAGAAAATAGTGTATTGTCTGTACGAACTGACAGGCTTAAATATCGTAGTTTGTTTTTTTGTATATTCAGTTGACTTATTCAGTGTTTCTCACAAGGTTACATCATTTTTAAGTGTTTTAAATACTTCTTAGATGCATAGGGACATATGTTAAACCTTAAGACTCTGTAGACTGCTTTTTTTGGGATCCATGTCTTTGAACCAAATAAGTTGATAATCTTCGGGAAGACTCAGGCTTTGTAGACAAATTACTCACAGATAATTTCTCCAAGCTTCAGGTTCTACCTCTATAAAATAATGAATGATATTTTTGTTGTATTTATCAGCGAGGCACACTGACTACCAAGTAAGGTAAAATATGTGTCAGATAAAACAGTGTATGTGTAAGTAATTTGTAAATCATAACGTTCTGTGTACAAATACTTTAATTATAGTAATCAGTTTCTTTTGGTAACCTTTTGCAGTCAGGATTCAAGATGGACCTTTTTATCTTGCAACCTGTGGTTTGTGGGTCATGTTTTAGAAAGGAGCAGTGTATTTAGTGTAGAGGACCACAGCCCTTGAAATATGTTCCTTGGCATTTTGAGCAGACATATTTGGTACATTATTGCTTGACCATGCATGTTGTTACGGAGTAATCCCCAACTTTTTGGGGTCTGCTTCTAGTCACTCTAGTCTCTGCTTGGACAGCCATAATGATGAAGGAATGTTGAATGTCCAATTGCTACCATCTCTCAGACACCCTGCCCACAGTTCTGGATGCCCTGTAGGCCTGGCACAACATCTTGATATCATTTATGCTTCATTAGGCCTGCTTCTGCTTCAGGAGGTGAAATGATATCCTGATGGTGTGAAAAGGGTAATGCATTTCCTGCACACAGTTTACTAGTGGCGAAAAAACAAGTTATTGGGGGCACTGTGACTTGCTTTGTATAATTGGTTGTAGTTACTTAGCTGTATAAATGTTTGTGTAGGTTTGTTGTGTTTAGACAATGCAGAGTGATGAGCATGACAACTTTTTAGTCAGGTTGTAAGTTCATGACAGTTTTGGGAATATTGAAATTATTTAAGTTTACAAAAGCAAAAAGAAATTACTGCTTCTTAAGTATCGTAAGTGGCAAACGCCTTGCAGTGAAAATGCTTAACTAGTTGGATGTGAGATGGAATACACTAGAAAATCAAGTTGACCCCTTTAAATTCCCCACCCTTGCTTTCTTTTGTATATTCAACATATTTAATTTAGCCCTCAGTTCAGTTCAGTCGCTCAGTCATGTCCGACTCTTTGCGACCCCATGAATCGCAGCACGCCAGGCCTCCCTGTTCATTACCATCTCTCGGAGTTCACTCAGACTCACGTCCTTCGAGTAATGTTTTTTGTGTATGTGTTAATTAGAGTTATAAATGAATAAGAATTTTTTTCTAAGTTCATATAACTAGGAAAAATGTTTATTGCTTTGAAGTGAAAGTTGCTCAGTCGTATCTGTTTGCGACCCCATGGACTATACAGTCTATGGCATTCTCCAGGCCAGAATACTGGAGTGGGTAGCCTTTCCCTTCTCCAGGGGATCTTCCCAATCCAGGGATTGAACCCAGGTCTCCCACATTGCAGGTGGATCCTTTTCCAGATGAGCCACAAGGGGAGCCCAAGAATACTGGAGTGGGTAGCCTGTCCCTTCTCCAGCGGATTTTCCCGACCCAGGAATCCAACCAGGGTCTCCTGCGTTGCAGAAAGATTCTTTGCCAACTGAGTTATGAGTTTATGCAATTGCTTTATGAAACCGTATTTTTTAAAATTACATGATAAAGATTGTGTTATATAACTGCAATATTAGTTGCCTTATAAAATAGGGAATCAGCGTTACAGATTTTTTATTATTATAGCTTCTTTTGTAACAGGGGTATATTCTCTTTTTAGAAAAGTGCCGCTGCACTAAGACCTTGCTTTATTTCTCCAGCATGCTTTTTCTTTTGGCTGTGCTGCATGGCTTGTGGGATCTTAGTTCCCTCATCAGGGATCAGACCTGTTTCTCAGCAGTGAAAGTGCTGAGTCCTCTAACAACTGGACCACCAGAGAGTTGCTTTTTTTTTTTTTTTTCCTTTTTTCTTTTTTAAATGGAAAATTTTTTTAAAAGGGTAGTTTTAGGTTCACAGCAAAATTGAGGGGAATATTTTCTGTGTACTTCTTGCCCCCACACAAATCACCTCTATTATCAGTATCCCCCAATAGAGTGATATATTTGTTATAATTGATGAATTTACATTGACACGTTCTCTCTCTCCAAATCCATAGTTTACAGTGGGGTTCACTCTACATTGGGGTACATTCTGTAGGTTTGGACAAGTGTGTGTGTGCGTGCATGCTCGCTCAGTCATGTCCAACTCTTTGGGACCCCATGGGTTGTAGCTTGTCAGGCTCCTCTGTCCATGAGATTATCCCACAGGGATTCTGGAGTGCATTGCTGTTTCCTCCTCCAGGGGATCTTCCCAGCCCAGGGATTGAACCTGCATCTCCTGTGGCTCCTGCATGGGCAGGCAGATTCTTTACCACTGAGCCACCTGGGAAGCCCTTGGACAAATATATCTACAAATGTATCTCCCATGTAGTAGCACACAGAGTAGTTTCATTGCCCTGTAAAATCCTCTGGGCCCTGCCTGTCCATTTCTCTCTCCTTCCCTTATCCCTTCACGGCAACCCCTGAACTTTTTATTGTCTCCATAGTGTCCAGCATGGAGAAGGCAATGGCAACCCACTCCAGTACTCTTGCCTGGAAAATCCCATGGACAGAGGAGCCTGGAAGGCTACAGTCCATGGGGTCGCTAGGAGTCAGCCACGACTGAGCGACTTCACTTTTCACTTTCATGCATTGGAGAAGGAAATGGCAACCCACTCCAGTGTTCTTGCCTGGAGAATCCCAGGGACAGGGATGCCTGGTGGGCTGCCGTCTATGGGGTTGCACAGAGTCGGTCACGACTGAAGTGAGTTAGCAGCAGTGTCCAGCATACTTTTTCAAATCATTTAACTTTTGGTTTGAATATGAGGAAATTTTTCATGCAAGAAATTATATAGTTCTGTACAGAGCTCCTGATCTCCAGTTAGAGAAAGTGAAAGTCACTCTGTCATGTCTTGACTATTTGTGACCCCATGGAATATACAGTCCATGGCATTCTCCAGGCCAGGATACTGGAGTGGGTAGCCTTTCCCTTCTCCAAGGGATCTGCTGAAACCTAGCTAACAGTATTTACAAATGGGAAAGTCTGAATGAGGTGAGCAGGTGTGAGAGCACCTACAGAGCTGAGAATCTGTTTCCACCAGCTTTTAAGTAAATACTGAGTATTTTTGCATACTTTTGTAACATTTGACATACTTTTGTAACATTAGACATCTTTCTGCAAGTATGTAAATACATCTGTATTATCTTTTTTCTCTGTTTGTGTATCTGATCTATCAATGAGCGTCATAAGAACTGGATCAGTATTTTACTTATGTTGAGTAATTGTGGAGCAACTGCTGTTGGCTACATTGTACAATACTTGCTGGATGAACAGGACTTGAATGGATTTAATAAAATATAGAACTTGCCACTAGGTGGCACTTAGTTTAAGTGATAAATAAAGCTAATGTTCAACTAGATTGGTTTTTCTGTGTTAGAACCCATTGATAAAATGACCCCCTGGATTCATTCATGTTCAGTGCTCTGCCAGTTTTGGACTGTACTTTCTGAAGTGGGATATGAAACATATAACAAATAGAAACCTAACTTAGAGTGTTGAAAAACAGAAAGTGTAATGGCATTAGAGTATGTCCTGTGAAAAGAAGCTGAAGTGAAGCTTAGTGAAATTGACAGGTGATCAAATTTTCCACTGCTGAGTGTATTTAAAGTGAAGTCTTAGATTTTAGATTGGGAATTAGTTTCTTCTTGGATTTAATGAAAGATGATGGAGAAGTGTGGTCTGTAGGGATACCGGACTACAATTCTATATCCTCTTATTTATATTCTGGTACATTGTCCTCTTCTTGTTGTGGAATAACATATCATAGAAAGTAACTGCATCCTGTGTGACAAAAATTGTTAAATCCATTAGATTCAGGAAACTTCAGATCTGGAAAAGACTTTGTTAATCATATGCTCTAAAGTAATTACTCACTGAAATGTAGGCACAGATTAAATAATTCACCTGTAGCTAATGGCTGAGATACATTGAGTATCTAGTGTGGGGAGAGCTTTATGCTGATCTTTTATTCTTTTGTGTTTATACCACTCTGCTGCCTTTTGAAGTTACATGCACTTTGTTTTTTAAAATACTTTTCTTCCCCTGTTTTTGTGGGCTTAGATGAAGAATACAAATCTTGCAGCCCCAGGCCTGGGAGTGCTGCTGCCAGTTTGCTTAACAGACGTCAACTTTAAGCCTTTCCCCTTTGCTGTTTCCCTGTTCTTTATCTTGTACTGTCTGTTGACTGATCAAGGTGGCCACATCCTTGTTCTCACTGCACATCTCTTCAGCCACTCTGCTTTAGTTGCCCCTATGCAAGAACTGCCTGGCTTCACTTAACCCCTGGTTCACTCCAGTCTCTGCTTCTTGCCTCCTTAGCTTCTTAGTTCTGCCACTTGGCACTAAATTGCACCTGGCTATTTCCAAAACTTCTGGAAGAGAAAACGGCGGAAGAGGAGGTAGAGAAAAAAGAAGACTGCCATAGGGAAGGAGGCCACAACTTGAAATTGTATACTGAAAGATAAGCTTGTTTATACATTTGATGATTTTCATACAGTGAATTTCTAGTGTATTTATGTCAAGATAATATTACTCTCTTGACTGCTCAGATGCTAGGTTGTGTCCGACTCCTGCGACCCCAAGGACTGTAGCCTGCCAGGCTCCTCTGTTCATGGAATTCCCCAGGCAAGAATACTGGAGTGGGTAGCCATTTCCTTCTCCAGGGGATCTTCTCTACCCAGGGATCGAACCTGGGTCTCCTGCATTACAGGCAGATTCTTTACCATGTGAGCCACCAGGGAAGCCCTTCTTGACTGTGGAATTCATTAAATCTGTTGTCTATCATCTCTTCTTATCCACATGACAAGGAAGTGAATTAAATCCATTTCAGCATTCCAAAGATAGTAGGGATAGTTTTGGTTTGGTCTTTACTTGTAGCTTATAGTAATGATTGTCATTATTTGATTTAAATGGATAGTGCTGAATTAATGGGAGTTGTTGCTTCACTGTTGTAATGTTGGGGGGAAAAAAAAAACACAACCCTAGACAGTTATAGCTTTCAAAGATTATTTATTTCACAATTATTGATAAAGTCACAGTTCATTCTGGCTTTCCTCTATGCTACAGTGTGATGGGTACATTTTAATACAGAATTTAGTGGCATGATATTCCTTTAAACTTTGTTTCTTAACTTTAAGTCCTCAACGTTGTCAGTTGGAAAATTAAATCTTTTAAATTACATAAGAATTTAAATTCGTATAGTACCTTAGGTGTGCTGTTGATTTATTTTTTCCTTTCATTTTACCCTGTTTCTACAGTTATTTCAGAGAAGTGACTATCCTGATGTGGAAGTTTTTTTTAAGGGCTAGTTAATGTCATCTGTAACACTCATCTTGATTATTTTTCTTGTTGGAAAAATAATATATTTGTTATAAGAAATTCAAAAGTTACTTGACTATGTCATGTAAAGTGAGCCACTGTAGTCTTCCAGTAGGAAATTAGCTACTGTTATCAACTGGGAGCATATTCTTAAACTTTGTTTTAAATGGAAATGCTAACATTCTATATTTAAAATGTCATTAGTTTAGCAACCATATATATATATATATATATATATATATAAATAAAAGCAAACAAAATATTTAAGGGGATTAGGGAACTGACATTTTGGTTGAATGTCTACTGAGACCTCAACTACACTGTGAAGGGAGATGGTATCTCCATTTTATAGATAAGTCTGAGGGTCAGGGATTTAGTGATTTAACCCAAGCTCACACAGCTTTCCTTCTTCCTTGCCACTGTCCTACCCTGTACTCAGAGAGCTTCTGTTTATCTCTCCACCTAAATGTTAATCATTTGAAAGCTTCCAAGCTATCTATTAGATGGCAAGACAGTCCCAGATATAAGTAAGTCTAATACGAGGCTTAGGAGATTATTATATCCTTCTCTATTACAGTACTTCAAAAATAAACCTTTATTTTTGACTAGTGTTTGAACTCTAAGGTTCTCTGAAGTAGCATCATTTGTCTATAAGTAAAATTTTAAAAATAATCTTGTCGGATACTCCTGGGATGAAGTTAAATCAGTTAAATCCTCTTTCCCCAATTTGTGTTTTTAGTTTTTGTCCATCATCTTACTCCTTTTCCGCCTAGAGACCAATTTTCAGGTCATTTAATTATTTTGTATACACATTGTAGAAGTTATATAATTGTGTTGTAACTTAAGTTTCCCCAATTGTAAAATGGGGAGTATATCTCAGCATTCTTGTGAGGATCTCATGCATGCATGCAAACAGGCTGCCAGACTCAGCTGTTCTCTAAGAATTACTTACTGCTGATTTCCTTTCATACATTTCTTTGAAGCCACTGCTTTACCACTTACTTTTATATCCTTCTTTTGTTACATGTTAAAATCTGATTTTTCATCCCAGACCATCAATAAATAACCCTTCAACTGGCTCCCAAAACCTGGTTTTATTTTTCTGCATCCTTTGTTTTTTGTTGACCATGATGTCTTTGTTCTTGACTATTAAGACACTATGTTAACCTCTTGAACATTCCATCTTTTCTACCTATTCCATCTTTAGTCTTAAATATTGTGGTTTGCAGTCTTTTTCTTTCCTTGCTTTATCTATTCTTTGACTTTATATTTGTATCATTGCCTCAGATGTTTAGATGTGTATTTCTAAAACTACTACTAGTTGTTCTGTAGGCCAGCCAAATTTGTTTTTTCCAAAACAACATGTTTTTTCCTAACACCTAGACCTGTTACAGCATCCTATAAAATAGGCGTTGTTATTTAGTTGCTAAGTTGAGTCTGACTCTTTCGCAACCCCGTGGACTGTATGTAGCCCTCTGTCCATGGGATTTCCCAGGCAGGATACTGGAGTAGGTTGCTATTTCCTTCTCCAGGGAATCTTTCCGAACCCAGGGATCAAACCCAAGTTTCCTGTGTCTCCTGCATTGCAGGTGGCTTCTTTTACCGCTGAGCTGCTTCATACTCTGGGCTCTCCTTTCCTTGCTCACTGCCATTGTTTTATTCTCCAGGCCAGTCTCGCCTCCTGGTTGGACCACTGTCACACATAGTCTTGTCTACTCCTTCCTCCGCACCCTCAAATTGCTTCCTTCTTTAATCTGTGGCTTTTGGTAGTTCATTATTGTACACCTGTTAGTATTGGGAGTTTGTGGGGTTACCTGGTAACCTAATTTTTTTCTAAATGTTGTCCACAGATTTTGATTTTGTTGTCCGGGTGCTTTTTACGTGGAAAGGCTGAAAAACTAAGCTGGTGGCACCACCATCCTAAAATCCTGTCTTGAGTTTTTTAAAAAGAGTCACTTAGACAAATACATATTCGTTATAAACAAAGATCAATATAGTAAAGTGAATAAGATAGTTCCACTGCACATCTAAAATCCCAACTCCCAGAGATATGCAGTGCTTACAGTGGGGTGAGTATACTTTGAAACTTAAGGGCAAACTCACTACCTGTGCCTTAGATCCCTTGCTTTCTCAGCTACTCTATGACATTGGCTAGCTCTCTGGCCTTCCCGCTGGTCTCTATTTTTGCCTTTTTAGTGAACCGTTCTTGACAATATACACACATGCTGCTTTTTCTCATCTGGATTCCCCACTCCCCACTAGTTCCTATTTCTCTATTCCAACCCCACCCCGCGCCGCCCCGCCCAACAATGTGATTTGACTTGACTTGATCAGTGGCATTTGACATCTTGTTCGAACTTTTTTTTCTTTGACTTCTAGGATACCACACTTCTGGTTTCCCACCTCACTGGCACCTTTTTTTTTTTTTTAATCTCCTTTATAGTGCTTTTCATTTTACTCTATTTATCTTACTTTTTATTCCACATTTTGTTCTCTTTCCCTGTTTTATTTTACTCACTGGCATGTATCACCTTCTAACAATGTATGTTATTCGCTTTTTACTTTATTTCTCTTCCCCACTGGAATATACTGGGTACGCAATATGTGTTTGTTGAATGAATGAATAAATGAAGTGTTGTAACTGCATCACTGTTTGAATGCTCTGTTGTTTTCTCATTGATTTTAAAGTCCTACTTTTAGTGTTGTATGTTATACTTAAAAAATTTTATAGGCCCCCTGGTATAGATACAGATTCATCTAATGTGGAGCCTGGTAGGCTGTAGTCCATGGGGTCACTAAGAGTTGGGCATGACTGAGGGACTTCACTTTCACTTTTCACTGTCATGCATTGGAGAAGGAAATGGCATCCTGCTCCTGTGTTCTTGCCTGGAGAATCCCAGGGACGGGGGAGCCTGGTGGGCTGCCATCTATGGGGTCGCACAGAGTCGGACACAACTGAAGAGACTTAGCAGCAGCAGCAGCTTTGAGCTCTGTTGTTGCATTTGTTCTGTGCTGTGCTTAGTTGCTCAGTCGTGTCTGACCTCTTTGTGATCCCATGGACTGTAGCCCACCGGGCTTCTCTGTCCGTGGGGATTCTCCAGGTAACAATACTGGAGTGGGTTGCCATGCCCTCCTCCAGGGAATCTTCCCAGCCCAGGGATGGAAGGCCTTGCCATTGTCTGGAGAGGAAGATAGTGTTCTTTTGTTTTACAGAACTTAACCAAGTCCACCTGCTGGTTGGTGTGGGGTTGAAATTCAAACTCATGTCTCTGGATTCCAGTCCCATTGCCATGAACATCATCTGGTGATGATGCTACTGGGCATCCTCCCTTCCCCATGTGTGGTTAACTCTTAGTCATCCATCAGCACGTGATTGGCTGTGCTCACTGACCACAGGAGCCCCTTCCTTATTCCAGGAAGAGAACAGATCTGATGCAGGAGGGTAAAGTTGAGTAGGGAATCGGTTTATACAGGAGTTTTTAAATAGACTTTTTAAAGAACAGTTTTATGTGGGATTTTTGCTTCTAAAGTTTATTGTATGATTTTGGAAGGAAGGTTTTTGAAAGAACACAGGCTGGTGGTCATGAAATAGATACAGTTCACCACTAACTAATTTGATAATATCCCTGCTTCATTTATTTTCTGTGTAATTGATATCTTGGATCTAGGCTTTAAGTTAGAAATGATACTGTATGTGCTGGAAGCCTTTAGAAAGTAATTCTCACACCATGTAAGTGAAAGGTATCACTATTAAAAAATGACTTGTGTCTCATGTTTTTGGTACTTGAGATATATACATTCTTTTTATTATACTGGAGTACTTTTCATTTTGTTTTATGTAAAACTGTTAAAGTTTTTTTGCTGTCAAATTTTGTTGTTTTTCTAACTAAGACAGCAGCTGTGGATGTGGCTTAAAAACTGATGAACATCTACAATGATGAGCCTTTATGGAGCAATGAAAGGCCGCTCACAAATTGTATCCACAGTTGCAATGAATTCTGTGTTTGTTCCCTAAGGGTGAATGTGTTTTGAGAGGGATGAGTTAGGACAGTACAGAGAGAGTGTTTCTATTCTGGGACTCTTTGGAGCAGTCATTTCTATGACTGCTCTCCATTTCTTATGACTTTGAAGGAATTTGGGATATTTTGCTTGACTTTTTGATGATCTTTAACTGTATTACTTGGATATGTGTACAGTAAAGGTAAACTGTAGTTTTAGTTGGTTTATGAACATAGTTTCTGTCATCAAATATTTTTGCTTTGGGCAGTTACTCATAAGCAGGTACTTATGAATGATGCTTTACGTATGTCTGCTGTTTAAAGCTATAAATGTTGGATTGTTTGGAACTAACCCACTCCAGTTTTCTTGCTTGGAGAATCCCATGGACATAGGAGCCTGGCCAGCTACAGTCTGTGAGGTTGAAAAGAGTCAGACTCCACTGAGGGAGTAACACACATAATTAACTCCTACATAGTGTTTTAGACACAGTGTATATCCCTGTTTTCATATCTAACGTATATGGTTTTAATATGTTATTGAGCAGATACAAATAGTTAAGTATCAATTATTAAAGATAGTTTTCCTCTGAGATACTAAAGGGAAGGGGAGTCGCTCAGTCGTGTCCGACTCTTCGTGACCCCATGGACTGCAGCCCACCAGGCTCCTCCATCCATGGGATTCTCCAGGCAAGAGCACTAGAGTGGGGTGCCATTGCCTTCTCCAAAGATCGTGCCTAAAACTGAGCTACAAGAAATAAGGGAACCTCGGTTATTTTTTGTTAAAATATCTAGAAGATAAAACTTCTTCATTCTAGAAAATAATTTATTTCAAAAAGACAATAAAAAAGAGGGAATGGTTGAAGAACAGTAGTTAAAACAAATGAGACTCTGACCAAAAATCAAACAAAGCAAAAACTCCCATAACTATGTGTGGGCTTATAGGTCAGTATTTATGCAGTTATTAGAGTATGTATTTGCAAACCTCTATGTGTTTAAATCAACATAATAGATTCACTTTATTTGTAAAGGCAGTGTTTAACATGCTTCCTAATCATAAATTGCTTATTATTGAAGATATTAAAAAAATACTGGTTGAATATGTCTCATTCTTTCTAATGGTTAAGAGAGTTTAAGAGTTTTTTTTTTCTTCTGAGAGTTTAAACTTTGACAGTAACGTCTATTGTTTTATTGTGTAGCACAGGATTTTATGCACATTAAAAATCACAGTTTTTGTGAATTGTAGTTATTATCCACAGTCACTTTTAGATGTAAAAGTGTTTCCAGTGAGTTACTTCTGATTCATAATCAGATTTTAGTAGAGCCTATGTAGACTACCAGTGGAATAATTAGCCAAAAATATTGCGGACTAGAGAGCCCTTTGTGTAACATTTAGCTTTAGTTTTTTGGCTAGTTTATATGAATAATTAACATTTTGAGGCAGTTAAATTTTCTTTTCTTGGGATTTCACAGTTGTCACTGGTAGCTGTAATCACTAGGGAAATAGAAATATTATTTCCATGAAAAGATGGCTTTTCTAGCACTCATCTCTGGCAGTGCTCCTGAGGTTTCTGTTTATGTTGGACTATTTACCAATCACACCAACTTGTGTCATACTTTGGAAAGATGACACCTGGCAATAGAATGTGATGTAGATACTAGAATGACTTAGTGAACTTGAGAACTTCCAAAAGTTGGAAGTGTATGAAATTCCCATGTTCCCTGGGGGAACTTAGTCTGTTCCTATGAGAGGAATCACCTAGTAATGGATACTTCTTACTCATTAACTCTGACATCATTGTGCTATTTTCATTTCTGCTTGGTCAGATAACTAGCCCATCCAGTGCTTTGAGACACTGGTAGGTTTTTGTTAGGATTAAGGATAGGTTTCTATTGTGTATGAGGAAGATTTTCAGAGGATATAGTGATACAGTTATTGAAAATTACAAAATCATGCCTTTTTTTCTACTCTAATGTGAAGCTTTTTCTTGTTATTAATAAGATTATCCCCCCCCCCCAAACGTGTCTGTTTTCTTTTTCCTTTAATTTTTTATTTGGTGGGGAGGGGCCCTGCTGCCTGGATTGTGGGATCTCAGTTCCCTGAGTAGGAGTTGAATCCAGGCCCTCGGCAGTGAAAGCGTGGAGTCTTAACCACTGGACTGCCACGGAAATCCCATTTTGGAAATTCTAAAACACAAATTTTGGGGATCCACATGCATACCTATGCTCCTGAAATTTCAAAGGCACAAGTCTACTATAGGATTCTAAAAGTTTTGCATTTGTAAGCTACGTTTACTTTGTAGCAAGGAATATCTGTATTTTGAAGTCACTTTTTAAAAATTAATTGAAGGATTATTGTTTTACAGAATTTTATGGTTTTCTGTCATACATCAACAAGAATTAGCCATAGGTACATCATGTCCCCCGCCTCCCAAACCTCCCTCCCATCTCTCGCCCCATCCCACCTCTCAGCCGGTCACCAAGCCCCTATTTGCGTTCCCTGAGTCATACAGCAGATTCTCACTGGCTCTCTATTTTACATATGGTACTGTTAAGTTTCCACGATACTCTCTCCATACATCTCCCCTGCTCTCTCCTCCCCTCCCCTGTGTCCATAGGTCTGTTCTCTAGGTCTGTTTCTCCATTGCTGCCCTGAAAATAAATTCATCAGTGCCATCTCTTCAGATTCCATATATATGTGTCAGTGTATGATATTTATCTTTCTCTTTGTGACTTACTTCACTCTGTATAATAGGCTCTGGGTTGTACATCTCATTAGAACTGACTCAAATGCGTTCCTTTTTATGGCTGAGGGCAACCCACTCCAGTGGATGGCGGAGCCCAATGGGCTGCCGTCTGTGGGGTCGCACAGAGTCGGACACGACTGAAGCAACTTAGCAGCAGCAGCAGCAGTATTACATTGTATGTAGGTACCACGGCTTCTTTATCCGTTCATCTGTCCTTGGACATCTAGGTTGCTTCCGTCTCCTAGCTACTATAAACAGTGCTGTGATGAACACTGGGGTGCATTCAGTTTTGGTTTCCTCAGGGTATATGCCTCGTGGGATTGCGGGGTCATACAGTGGTTTTATTCCTACCTCTTTAAGGAATCTCCATCCGGTCTTCCAGAGTGGCTGTATCAGTTTACATTCTCACCAGCAATGCAAGAGTGTTGCCTTTCTCCACACCCTCTCCAGCTTTTATTATTTGTAGACTTTTTGATGATGGCCATTCTGACTGGTGTGAGGTGGTTTCTCATTGTTGTTTTGATTTGCATTTCTCTAATAATGAGTGATGTTGAGCATCTTTTCATGTGCTTGTTAGTTGAAGTCATTTTTTAATGATATCCAAAAGGAATCTAATGACAGAATTTGTGAAGACACGTCATTTTAAAAAGACAGAATGGAGCTTTCTTTCTATAGTATAACTGCTTGGGGCAAGTTGTAAGAGTGAGAGTAGTCTTTTGTAGTTATTAGAAATTTGTCAAGAAGTAAAAAGGCTGGTGCTTTACACATTTTGTTGGAGTGGGAGGTGGTGGTGCCATTTGTTAGGAGGAGATAGCACTGAAATAAATGACATAGTGGAAGAGTAGAGTTAGTGTTGGTGGGGAGAGGTTTTTGGTTTTGAACATGTTGTGTTGAGGCCTGTGTGAGAGAGTTAGTTGAAGATTTCCAGGGGCCAATTACATATATAAATTTTTTCTGTGGTTTCTGGAGCTCGGGAGAAAGAGGTCCCTTTTGGAAATAGAAACTTGAAGACTGCTAGATAGTAATTAAAACCTGGAGTGTGGGCAAAATCTCCTCAGGAGTTAAGCAGAGACAAACCTCTGGTGAGCATCAGGACTTAAGGTAGAGGTGTAAAAGCTAGTCAAGGAAAATTGACAATAGAGGTGAAACAAAAGCCTAGACAGTGTAGTGTCACAAAAATGAAGGGAGTGCTTCTGGGAGGAGGGAAACTAGTCAGTTGTGTCACATGCTGCAAAGAGGGCACGTGAAATAAATACAGGTGCTCACCAGTGTAGGACTTTAGGATTTCAAATCGGTAAAAACAATTTCAGTGAACTGGTGGGAGCTAAAATGTGGTTTGACGCGGGTTGAGGAGGTGGAGACGACTCAAGAGCAGTGGTTCAGAATTTGGTGGGAATGGAGCCTAGTTGTGGTGATGGAGCTTTTTAAGGTGGAATTGCCTTGATTTGTTATATGCTTATTGGAAGGAACACAATGAGGGAAGGGGATGAAACGTAATTGAAACTCCTTTTGTTGCCTTTTTTATAACATTGTACAGCTTCTTATGTGTTAATGGAAAGTCATCGTTAAAAGTGGCTTTTGCTGGGGAGAGGGACGCACATTTAATAATGCTGTGACAGTGAAGACATTCATGAACTTGACTGATTCTCTTAAACTTTTCAGAGCCTTTCCACATTGACTATCTCATTTTGATGACGAAAAATATTCTTTATTGTTTTTCTCCTCAAGGGATGATGTTTATTTGTTGATTCTTTCATATTATTATTTTTTTTGGCTTGGTGTCCCTAGTGATTAACTGAGGCATGGTGGATTTAATTAATTCACGTGAAGCCAAAGAAGATTGCCTATCTTTTGGGTCTTGATCAATATACTACAAGAGCAATGTGCCTCCTGCAGCAGTTTTTTTGTTTTGTACTGTATTATAGTCTCTAGACTTTTGGTTGTTTACCTGTATCAGTATAAAGTTAACATATACCCCAATATATGTGATTGTGTAGTAATAAATTATTTGAACTGTACTTTGCTAATATTCACAATGAAGTATGTACAGAAATCGCAAATGTTGTGATACAAATGAGGTGAAAATTTTAAAGATACTTTTGATAGAATGGTAGAACCCCTTTTTATCTTCACAAGTATTTTTTAGGGAGAGCAGTGTAGTTAGTTTTCTTCATTATTTTTCTAAACTGTATATATAATATGCTTATTATTGTTTTTTTAAATCTTGGTTTATACTTTATGAGAGTCATTTAGAGAGCTAGTTGTAAATTGTTTTATTTCTGTACAAATCATGTGATTTTATAGTTGAAATGCCATTGTTTAAATGCCATGCTTACCTTAAATGTTTTCAATTTTACAAAAATAACTGCCGGATCACATACTACAGGAAGCTCCATGCCTTCACAGGAAAAGTAATCAATTTGGGAACCTCTTTGTCTAAAGAAAAATGAGTAATTCATCTGATTTCACAATCCTTTTAGGTGCTTTGCTCTTGTGTGAAGAGCAAACCTCTATGTCGTAGGAAAGATTTTCATGGTTACTCCTTATTTCATGAAGCTGCAGTGTTTTATATAATTAACCATATCCATGACATCTGGTAGTACTTTGTACAATTCGGTTGTCATTTCCTTTGCTTGCTAATTGAAAGGTGAAATGAATAAGTTTCTTGTGTGATGGGATCTCAGTAAGCTTTTTTATAGAAATTTTTATTCTGAGTGAAGTAGGCACTCTCATAGCAGATAATATTCTAGATTTTCCATAAAAAAGTTTTAAATAAGTAAAGAATCTCCCTCCTGAAGACACCTTGTCTTTTTGTTCAGTTTTCTATGCCTTGTACCTAGAAGAATGCCTGTCATGTAAAAGGCAGTCAGTAAATATTTAACTGTAGAATGAATTTGCAGCTGAGAACATATTGATATTTTCCTATATTTCCTAGAAATCTTGCATTTCATCAAGAAGCCAGCAAAGACTGTATAAACTGAGGCACATTAGAAAAACATAACTACTCACTTTATGACAAATAACCTATAGTATGTAATTTTTTCTAATACTAGTTTTTCTCCCCACCATAATCTTGAACAGTATTTTCTGTGTTTATTTATACAGTAATTTACTGAAAGAAAAATACGTTTTGCTTTATGTTCATTATATTCCCCAAGTCATATTTAAGCCTTGTCTACCATTACAGGAAAAATTTTTTTCCCCATGGCATGTGTTTCTTATCTTATACTATTTTATAAGAAATCATAAAAGAAGCATGTAAACTCAGTGATTTCCAAAGTTCTAAACTGAAAATCGTGGTTTTAAATATTGCCAGAGAGAAAAAGCTCACAACCCAGAGATCTGTTAATGTTATAAGTACTTAAAATTTTAAGTATTTTACTAATTGTTGTTGCTTTACACTATCATTTGCTAATATATTGGGGCAAATTTCATACACAGGGAGAAGTTATTGTTGGTAATAGGTGTAAATCTGTGTTTTAAAAAGTTATCTTTATCGTCTTTTGACTCTTATTGTATCTGGTTAATCATTTTTACTTGGTAAAGAGGGAATACTAAGAAGAAAAGATACCCTTCTGCTATTTATCTGTTTAGTGTGCTTAAATTATTAGTGTTATCTCCAATGCTACTTTTGTTGCACGAATTATCTTAAGTCCCTCACCTGTTTTCTGTGGGCTCAGGTCTTTAAACTAGGTAATTTGTGATATGTTGAAACAGATCAATGAGGGTACCGTTATCAACCCTTTGCTCAGGGCTTCCCTGGTGGTGCAGAGGTTAAAGAGTCTGCCTGCAATGTGGGAGACCTGGGTTCGATCCCTGGGTTGGGAAGATCCCGTGGAGAAGGAAATGGCAACCCACTCCAGTATTCTTGCCTGGAGAATCCCATGGACGGAGGAGCTTGGTGGGCTATAGTCCATGGGTCGCAAAGAGTCGGACACGACTGAGCGACTTCACTTTCACTTTCACTTATTCCCTCAGGCTGGGACTATCTGACATAAACTGACTGAGCCCTAGTGATATATTCAAAGTTTCTGAGTGCCAGCTATATCCCGGGTATAATTTTATTGAGATAAGGACTTTAGAAGAGAAAGAATGTTGGAAATAGGATAAGGAGTGTCAGGAAGAGGTTGCAACAAGATAAAGTGTTTTTGGAAGGTCTCTGAGATGGGGACACTTGTGCAAAAGACCTGAAGGATAAGCTGACAATGTGAGGCATGTCTGTGGCAGAGCGTTTGAGGAAGAAGTAACAGCAGATGTAAAGACCATGAGGCAAAGTGTGCCAGAATTAGATATGGTGTGTGAAATGAAGACAGGAGTCAAAGCTAACCTCATGTTCTGGTTTGAGCACTGGTATTAATTACAGGTTCCATCATTTGATATAGGAAACAGGTTTTAGGTGTGAAATTGGGAGATGATGACGTATGCACAGGAATAATTTGCTTGTGGTTTCTGGATTTTGCATGGTGATGGATTAAAAAATGTCATGCAGGCAGAAAACGTGATTTTGAATAACTTTCACTCTAGATTGATGATACAGGTTCGGTTCAGTTCAGTCGCTCAGTCCAACTCTTTGCGACCCCATGAATCGCAGCATGCCAGGCCTCCCTGTCCGTCACCAACTTCCGGAGTTCACTCAGACTCATGTCCATCAAGTCCGTGATGCCACCCAGCCATCTCATCCTCTGTCGTCCCCTTCTCCTCCTGCCCCCAATCCCTCCCAGCATCAAAATCTTTTCCAATGAGTCAACCCTTCGCATGAGGTGGCCAAAGTACTGGAGTTTCAGCTTTAGCATCATTCCTTCCAAAGAAATCCCAGGGCTGATCTCCTTCGGAATGGACTGCTTGGATCTCCTTGCAGTCCAAGGGACTCTCCAGAGTCTTCTCCAACACCACAGTTCAAAAGCATCAATTCTTTGGCGCTCAGCCTTCTTCACAGTTGAACTCTCACATCCATACATGACCACAGGAAAAACCATAGCCTTGACTAGACGGACCTTAGTCGGCAAAGTAATGTCGCTGCTTTTGAATATGCTATCTAGGTTGGTCATAACTTTTCTTCCAAGGAGTAAGCGTCTTTTAATTTCATGGCTGCAATCACCATCAGCAGTGATTTTGGAGCCCCTAAAAATAAGGTCTGACACTGTCTCCACTGTTTCCCCATCTATCTGCCATGAAGTGATGGGACCAGATGCCATGATCTTCGTTTTCTGAATGTTGAGCTTGAAGCCAACTTTTTCACTCTCCCCTTTCACTTTCATCAAGAGGCTTTTTAGTTCCTCTTCACTTTCTGCCATAAGGGTGGTGTCATCTGCATATCTGAGGTTATTGATATTTCTCCCGGCAATCTTGATTCCAGCTTATGCTTCATCCAGCTCAGCGTTTCTCATGATGTACTCTGCATATGAGTTAAATAAGCAGGGTGACAATATACAGCCTTGACGTACTCCTTTTCCTATTTGGAACCAGTCTGTTGTTCCATGTCCAGTTTGAACTGTTGCTTCCTGACCTGCATATAGGTTTCTCAAGAGGCAGGTCAGGTGGCCTGGTATTCCCATCTCTTTCAGAATTTCCCACAGTTTATTGTGATCCACACAGTCAAAGGCTTTGGCATAGTCAATAAAGCAGAAATAGATGTTTTTCTGGAACTCTCTTGCTTTTTCGATGATCCAGCGGATGTTGGCAATTTGATCTCTGGTTCTTCTGCCAAGTAGCACAGTGGTAAAGAATCAACCTGCTAGTGCAGGCAATTTCAAGAGATGTGGTTTCAGTCCCCGTGTCAAGAAGATCCCCTGGAGAAGGGAATGGCTACTCCTTCCAATATCCTTGCCTGGAAAACTCAATAGACAAAGGAACCTGGAGGGCTACAGTCCATAGAATCGCAGAGAGTCAAGCAGGACAGAGTGTGCATGCATACATGGAAGATGAACTAATTTATTATATTTGCTCAAGTCAAAAGTAGTAAAGGAAGGAAACTTTCCTGGATTAAATGGAAGTGTTTTACATATTAATTTTTGATTACCTAAATGATTACTTGAAATTTTCTTGCTTTATTCTATTAAAATGCATAACCTCTCTTCCCAACTCTGTTGATGTAAACAATAAATGTGGTAATGCTGTACAGATTACTGTGTAATCCCTGACATGAAAAAAAATAATAATGAGACTATATAGATAGAAACAGGGAAATAGGAAGGCACAACATTAAGACTAATAGAAAGAAACACATTTTTGACCACTGTGATGTTATGATGTATAAATCTGGTCATCAGATGACCAGAATTTATTTCTCTTACATGTTTGGTCTTGTACACAGTTCCTGACTCAGAGCTCCTAAAACCTATTGAATTTCCTAAATAATGAGAGTGATAAAAAAGTGTCTTTTGTTATGTTAATGAAGTAACTTTGGGACCTTTCTCCATTCCTTGCCCTTTGCATCTTTACCAATTTGAGTTCAGTTCACTTCAGTCGCTCAGTCGTGTCCGACTCTTTGCGACCCCACGAATGGCAGCACTCCAGGCCTCTCTGTCCATCACCAACTCCCAGAGTTCACTCAGACTCGTGTGCATCGAGTCAGTGATGCCATCCAGCCATCTCATCCTCGGTCGTCCCCTTCTTCTCCTGCCCCCAATCCCTCCCAGCATCAGAGTCTTTTCCAGTGAGTCAACTCTTCGCATGAGGTGGCCAAAGTACTGGAGTTTCAGCTTTAGCATCATTCCTTCCAAAGAAATCCCAGGGCTGATCTCCTTCAGAATGGACTGGTTGGATTTCCTTGCAGTCCAAGGGACTCTCCAGAGTCTTCTCCAACACCACAGTTCAAAAGCATCAATTCTTCGGTGCTCAGCTTTCTTCACAGTCCAACTCTCACATCCATACATGACCACAGGAAAAACCATAGCCTTGACTTAGATGGACCTTAGTCGGCAAAGTAATGTCTCTGCTTTTGAATATGCTATACAAGTTGGTCATAACTTTTCTTCCAAGGAGNGCCAACATCCGCTGGATCATGGAAAAAGCAAGAGAGTTCCAGAAAAACATCTATTTCTGCTTAATTGACTATGCCAAAGCCTTTGACTGTGTGGATCACAATAAACTGGAAAATTCTGAAAGAGATGGGAATACCAGACCACCTAACCTGCCTCTTGAGAAATCTCTATGCAGGCCAGGAAGCAACAGTTAGAACTGGACATGGAACAACAGACTGGTTACAATTTGAGTTATATCCTTTATTATAAATCAGTAATGTAGTAAGATTGTAGTAACTCTACACATGGACATCACCCACATGGTCATTACCAAAATCAGATTGATTATATACTTTGCAGCCAAAGATGGAGAAGCTCTATACAGTCAGCAAAAATAAGAGCAGGAGCTGACAGATCATGAACTCCTTATTGCCAAATTCAGACTTAAATTGAAGAACATAGGGAAAACCACTAGACCATTTAGGTATGACCTAAGTCAAATCCCTTATGATTATACAGTGAAAGTGAGAAATAGATTCACAGGATTAGATCTGATAGAGTCCCTGAAGAATGATGGATAGAGGTTCGTGACATTGTACAGGAGGCAGGGATCAAGACCATCCCCAAGGAAAAGAAATGCAAAAAGGGAAAACGGTTGTCTGAGGAGGTCTTACACATAGCTGTGAAAGGCAAAGGAAAACAGGAAACATATACCCATTTGAATGCAGAGTTCCAAAGAGAGAGAAGAAAGCCTTCCTCAGTGATCAATGCAAAGAAATAGAGGAAAACAATAGAATAGGAAAGACTAGAGATCTCTTCAAGAAAATTAGAGACACTAAGGGAACATTTCATGCAAAGATGGGCACAGTAAAGGACAGAAATGGTATGGACCTAACAGAAGCAGAAAATATAAGAGGTGGCAGGAATACACGGAAGAACTATACAAAAAATATCTTCATGACCCAGATAACCATGATGGTATGATCACTCACCTAGAGCTGGACATCCTGGAGTGCAAAGTGGGCCTTAGAGGGCATCACTACGAACAAAGCTAGTGAAGGTGATGGAATTCCAGTTGAGCTATTTCAAATCCTAAAAGATGATGCTGTGAAAGTGCTGCACTCAATATGCCAGCAAATTTGGAAAACTCAGGACTGGAAAAGGTCAGTTTTCATTCCAGTCCCAAAGAAAGGCAATGCCAAAGAATGCTCAAACTACCACACGACTGCACTCATCTCACACTCTAGCAAGGTAATGCTCAAAATTCTCCAAGCCAGGCTTCAACAGTACAGGAACTGTGAACTTCCAGATATTCAAGCTGGATTTAGAAAAGGCAGAGAAACCATAGATCAAATTGCCAACATCTGTTGGATCATCAAAAAAGCAAGAGAGTTCCAGAAAAGCATCTACTTGTGATTTATTGACTATGCCAAAGCCTTTGTGTGGATCACAACAAACTGTGGGAAATTCTTAAAGAAATGGGAATACCAGACCATCTGACCTGCCTCTTGAGAAATCTCTATGCAGGTCAGGAAGCAACAGTTAGAACTGGACATGGAACAACAGACTGGTTCCAAATCGGAAAAGAAGTACGTCAAGGCTGTATATTGTCACCCTGCTTATTTAACTTATATGCAGAGTACATCATGAGAAACACTGGACTGGAAGAAACACAAGCTGGAATCAAGACTGCTGGGAGAAATATCAATCACCTCAGATATGCAGATGACACCACACTTACGGCAGAAAGCGAAGAAGAACTGAAGAATCTCTTGACGAAAATGAAAGAGGAGAGTGGAAAAGTTGGCTTAAAACTCAACATTCAGAAAACGAAGATCATGGCATCTGGTCCCATCACTTCATGGCAGATGGATGGGGAAACAGTGGAAACAGTGACAGAATTTATTTTTTTGAGCTCCAGAGTTCAGATGGCAACTGCAGCCATGAAATTAAAAAAAGATGCTTACTCCTTGGAGGAAAAGGTATGACCAACCTAAACAGCATATTAAAAATCAGAGACATTACTTTGCCAACAAAGGTCCATCTAGTCCAAGCTATGGTATTTCCAGTAGTCATGTATGGATGTGAGAGTTGGAACTTAAAATTGAGAGCTGAAGAATTGATGCTTTTGAACTGTGGTGTTTGAGAAGTCTCTTGAGAGTCCCTTGGACTGCAAGGAGATCCAACAGTCCATCCTAAAGGAAATCGGTCCTGAATATTCATTGGAAGGACTGATGCTGAAGCTGAAACTCCAGTACTTTGGTCACCTGATGTGAAGAACTGACTGATTGGAAAAGACCCTGACTCTGGGAAAGATTGAAGGTGGGAGAAGAAGGGGACAACAGAGGATGAGATGGTTGGATGGCATCACCGACTCAGTGGACATGAGTTTGAGTAAGCTCTGGTAGTTGGTGATGGACAGGGAGGCCTGGCATGGTGGAGTCCATGGTGTTGCAAGAGTTGAACATGACTGAGTGAACTGAGCTGAGCTGAATGTAGTAAGTGTGAGCCACTCTAGCAAATAAGTCATCCAGGGAGGATATGCTGCAGTTCATGGGGTCGCAAAGAGTCGGCCACGACTGAGCAACTGAACTGAACTGAAGGAGGGGTCATGGGAACCTCTGATCTGTATAGCTGATTGCTCAGAAACACAGGTAATAACTTGGGGTTGAGGCTGGTTTTTGAAACCCAAGGTGGAGGTCATTGGAATCTCTGAAACCAGAGTTCAATCCAGTATTCTTGTCTTTAAAATCCCATGCATGGAGGAGTCTGGTGGGCTACAGTGCATGGAGTTGGAAAGAGTCAGACATGACTGAGCAACTAACACTTTAACTTTCTTTTCACATTGTATTAGGTATTATAAGTAATCTAGAGATGAGGATGTGCATAGGTTTTATGCAAATCTCGGTAGGTAGTGTCAGAATTGAGTTGAATTGTAGGACACTTTTCTGGTGATCAGGGGATTGTTTGTTGGTGTGAGAATTAGTTATCAGAACCTAAACCTATATTTAGTCACTTAACTTGGGTCTCCTGGTATCACTTGTGTAAGTTTTTCCGAGAATGCTTTGTTGTAAACAATAAATTCTGGGCAACTGTGTGTGAAAATATATATTTTATACGACCTGTTTTCTAGGCAAACTATGTTTATCTTTCTATGTGAGCTTTTTGTTTTGATGCTGTATTCATAGCTTTGGAAATACATGTAAGCTGAATAGCCTTAGATTATTCAGTAGAATCATTCTCCCTAGGATCATCTTCTCTAGTTGTTAAGAAATGAAGTACATTAAGAGCTGTGTTGAGGTATGTGTATTTCTCATGTCTACATTGATCTTTGTTTAAAGATCAATAACAAATCATCAAAGTAGCATTAATCATTCCTGCTGCATTTTACTCCTAAGGAACAGTTTTAACACACATTATTTTCTCTGTAGCATTGGAGTTTACCTCACAAAAAACTATCCGTGGCATTTTAGTCAGTCCATGTACTAAAGGTTCATAAGGAATGTTTTGTCTAATGCACACTGGAGTTGCTGCCAAACTTGCCTGGTGGCTCAGACAGTAAAGAATCTGCCTGCATTGCCGGAGACCCAGGTTCAGTCCCTGGTCGGGTAGAGAAAGAAGAGATAAGGAAATGGCAACCCACTCCAGTATTCTTGCCTGGAGAATTCTATGGACAGAGGTGCCTGGCGGGCTACAGTCCTTGGGGTTGTAAACAGTAGGACATGATAGTGACTAACACTTTCACTTAGTACCTGCAGATTCTACATCTGAAAGGTCAATTGTGATTCGAAACTATTTTGTCGGAAGAAATTCCAAAAGTTCCTAGAAAGCAATGTTTGAATTTGCCACTTGCTGGCAGAGCTTTTTATATACTATTTATGGATATTTGCATTGTATTTCATTGGAAAAAGGGGGCTTCCCTGGACGCTGAGATGGTAAAGAGTCTGCCTGCCTGCAATATAGGAGACCCGGTTCCATCCCTCAGTTGGGAAGATCCCCTGGAGAAGGAAATGGCAGCCCACTCCAGTATTCTTGTCTTTAAAATCCCATGCAGTGAGGAGTCTGGTGGGCTACAGTGCATGGAGTTGCAGAGTCAGACATGACTGAGCAACTAACACTTTCCCTTTCTTTTCACATTATATTAGGTGTTATAAGTAATCTAGAGATGAGGATATACATAGGCTTTATGCAAATACTGTTATTTTTTATATGGGACTTGGGCATCCACAGATTTTGGTATCTGAGGGGGTCCTGGAACCAATCACCTGCAAATACTGAGGGACGACTATGTAGCTTGACAAAACTTGAGATTTGCAAATTTGTGCAGTGAAAGGAATAAGCTCATGGGCAAAAAAAGAGTTGAGACAGACTAGTGAAATTCCCTGAACTCTGATCTTGGATAATAACTAAAAGCAATAGCAAGCCTAATAATAAAGAGACTAGCATTTGTACCTTTTTTTAGTGTCAGGCTTTGGAATCTCAAACGTTAGGCTCAGCCTCTTCTAGTTGTAGGTCCTGGAAGGGCACTGCTTCTAAGAGGCGATCTTCATTNAAATTCCCTGAACTCTGATCTTGGATAATAACTAAAAGCAATAGCAAGCCTAATAATAAAGAGACTAGCATTTGTACCTTTTTTTAGTGTCAGGCTTTGGAATCTCAAACGTTAGGCTCAGCCTCTTCTAGTTGTAGGTCCTGGAAGGGCACTGCTTCTAAGAGGCGATCTTCATTAAAATGAAAAATCTAATTTTATGTGTACCATTCTTCATTAATCCATTGCTTTATTACTGGAAGGTTTTTTTTTTTTTTTTTGCTTCATTTGCACAGGCAGCTTTTGCAGATAGGTTGACCCAAACTGAAAGAAGAACATTACTGAAGCCACTAAACCAACTACTTATAAGAAAGAAAAGTACTTTTGTAGATTTTCAGGGATTTTTCCTTAAAATACTCATCTAAGCTTTTATGTTTGTTTGTAAAAAGCTTTCCTCAGTTGGCTTAAAACATTTAATATGCTAGGAAAAACAGTGTATGGCATCATGAATTCCTTTTACACCAGCATAATTCCAAACTGTTTGTAGTTGCCTAAGAATTAATTCACAGCAAAGAAACATAAATTGTAGCAGAACAGACTTATTTTGATATAATTTGTTAAATGTGTAGGATGAGTGGCAGGTGAATTCAGTTGATCCTTGAACAACTTGGGGGTTAGTGGCGCCAGACCCCTGTGCAGTGGAGAATCCCCACGAAACTTTGCGGTTCAGCTCTCTGTACCCGTAGTTGCTCATCCTCAGATTCATCCAGCCATGGATCGTGTGGTACTGTAGTGCAAGTTTATTGGAGGAAAAAAAAATCCCTGTATAACTGGACCCGCACAGTTCAAACCGTGTTGTTCAGGGATCAACTGGAATAGTTTTGGAGTCAGGAAGATCTAGCTTTGAACCCTGGCTGTACCTCTTAAACATTTTCTTGCAAGTTACTTGACTTCTTTAAACCACAATTTCTGTTTCTGTAAAGTGGAACTAATTTATTATACCTGCCCACGGAAGTTTGGTTGTAAATAAAGGAGATAAGACTTGACAGTCTTTTTTACACACCGTATTTACTGATAGTAAGTATTAGCTCTTATTGGCAGTTGTCATTTATAATTCCATAATACTATTTGGAGCAAAGCATAGCATATACCACTATCAAGGAATATTTTCAGCAAGTTTAACATTTCTCAAATGATTTTTAGATCCTTATCAATTGTATTTAATATTAAATACTTACAAGAAGGCAGGATTTTGTTCATACTGTCATATGTGGGTCACAAGGAAAATAGACACAAAATATATGATAAATGAGGTTTGTGTTTTCATTTTTTTGACAAAGTTTTACATAGGAAACTGGTAAAATGATCAGAACATGCAGAAGCTGTAATTGTATTTAGGCTTATGTGATGTAAAGGGGATACAAACAGATTTTTTCCCTTTAGTTGCAAAGGAGATGAACTTCTTTTCTGCTTAAGTGCCACTAAAAGTTCTATACTACTTTTGCCAGTGACTTGTAGTGGTTTTTGAGATTATGATCTCTCTTTCAACTCAAAGCTTTCAGTTAACCAGATAAGTTGAAATGGAAATTTATAAGACTTCTTGTTATTGATCCTTCTCATTTGATTTGAAATTGCTTATTGACAATGTTATTCTGAAATTGAACATCATGTCTATGAGCTAGTACCTAGTATCATGCACGGAACCATGTTCAAATTCTGTTCTTTTCTTGAAGAAAAGGAATCATTTCTCCTGTTACAGGTAATATCTTTGAATAACTTTTAAGTTTATAAAAGATGAGTCAAGAGAGTTCAGTCTTTGTGCCTTAGTGGGGAATCCAGATATGCTCATAACTAATATAAAGTAGAACACGGTAACTCCTATAATAGAGATATTTTACAAGTACATAAAAATAAGGAATGATTACTTAGGACTGGGGATTTCATCAATGGCTTTGTGAAAGATTTCTTACTCTTATTATTTTTAAATCTTTTTTTTTTCCCCCTCCTTGCCATGCCATTTGGCTTGGGATCTTAGTTTGGGATATTAGTTCCCTGACCAGGACTTGAACCTAAGCCCTCAAACAGTGAAAGCGCCAAGTCCTAAACACTGGACTGCCAGGGAATACCCTTAAACTTTCAAATTATGCTAGAGAAAGATGAGTTCTGGGAATCTGGAGGCAGGATATTTTGTTCAGGAATACCTAGGATACTGTCTGTTCTCTGACCCTCCCTGTCAGGACACGTGGTTCTTGTAGGAGACAGATTAATTTAAAAACTGCAAGTGCCCAATGTTTGTAAAGATTCCTTTAAATGGAAGAAAACAGAATCAGTAGAAGGGTAAGACTAAGTAGGGGCTGAGTGAAAATGTGGCTGTCTAGTCAGCTCTGCTAGACTGGGCCTGAGAAGTGTGTCATTGGCAACCGTAAATGTCATTAGGGAGCCTGGACCACTGTAGATCTGTGCCAAGTTAGGCTGCTTGTGCTTCTGTTCTATGTAGCCATTGCCATTCAGTTAAATTTTGTATCTTTGGGTAAATAGAGTAGGAACTAGATTAGGCCAGGTAGATCAGGAATGAGAGAGATTATCTGTATATCTCTTGTGCCTGTTTGTAACCCATTTGGAATGTTACACAATTAATATGAGAATATATTCTTGTATCATTATTATTATAATTTAGAAGCCTCTAGTTCTACTTCCTTCCCCAGAAGTAACCAGTTTTAAAATTTTGAGATATATTCTTCCAATTTTCCATGTATCTAAATGCATATAAAAGTATATGAATGTAGTTTGGGTTTTCTTCAGGGCAGGTGGGCTCATATTACTGTATTTATATAGTATAATGTTTACTTTAAAAAGTTAATGATTCTTGAGTTCTTAGCATACATTTAGAATTACTTTTCTTGGGAATTCCCTGATGCTCCAGTGGTTAGGATTTGGTGGGCCTGGGTTGCATCCCTGGTCGGGGAACTAAGATTCTGCAAGCCATGTAGTGTAGCCAAAAAAAAAAAAAAAAAAGGAATTTTCCTGGCACCATTTACAAAAATAGAATGAGAAATAGATTTGTGATAAAGGGAAAATTTCTTAAAATATAAGGAAGATAATTTACTATCCACTGCTGATGTATTTGCACGAGGTGTCTTCAGTTTTTTTAATTGTAGCAAAATGTATATGAAATAAGACTTATTTTTTTAACCATTTTAGCTGTACAGTTCAGTGGCATTAGGTGCATTCATATTGTTATGCAACTGTCACTACCATCTGTCTTCAGAATTTTCTCCATCTTCCTAACCTGAAACTCTGAACCCTTTAATTAACTCTCTTCCCCCTTACCCTGAGCGCTTGGTAACCACCATTCTGCTTTCTGTCTCTGAAATTTGACTGCTCAAGGCACCTCATGTGAGTGGAGTCATACAGTAGTCTCCTTTTGTGGCTTATTTCACTTAACAAGAGGTCTTCAAGGTTCATCCATGTTGTAGCATGTGTCAGAATTTCCTGTCTTTTTAAGGTAGAATAGTGTTTAATTGTATGCATGTACTTCCACATTTTAAAAATCCATCCATCTCTTGGTAGACATTTGGGTTGCATTTGTTTGAGCTGCTTGTTGGTTTTTGGTGGGAGGAATCTTGGGTTTTGTGTTTGTTATTGAAAAGTGGATACGGTAAAATTGAATTTAATAAAACTATGCAAAGCACTACACTCCTGTAGAGACCCACTGTTTGAAAATAGTGTTTGCTGCCACAGGGATGAGTTTACTTTTTACAATACAAATATATTATGGCTGTTGGAAAAATGACTTAAAATGCTTATCCTACTAGTGGTAGACACCCCAGTGGTCAAAGGTATAATATAATGTTAGACTGGACATAGATGACTTGAGGTTTTAAATATAGTCATTGGATAATTGTGACCGTTAGTAAAATGTACAAAATTATGTGCACTCTGAAGTGCCCAAAACAGAGATGGTGTTGTAGTACATGTTCCAGTATTACATGATTAAGAACTGTTTGAAGAATTTAAACTATTATAGGTGAAAGAAATAGTCCCTGCATCAGATGAAATAACTTGGTTGATAAATGTAACCTAAAATAGGGAGGAGTTACAACCTGTCCAGCCAGCCCATCCTAAAGGAGACAGTCCTGGGATTTCTTTGGAAGGAATGATGCTAAAGCTGAAACTCCAGTACTTTGGCCACCTCATGCGAAGAGTTGACTCATTGGAAAAGACTGTGATGCTGGGAGGGATTGGGGGCAGGAGGAGAAGGGGACGACCGAGGATGAGATGCCTGGATGGCATCACGGACTCGATGGACGTGAGTCTGAGTGAACTCCGGGAGTTGGTGATGAACAGGGAGGCCTGGCGTGCTGCGATTCATGGGGTCGCGGAGAGTCAGACACGACTGAGTGACTGAACTGAACTGAGCTGAATTTTGAAAGTGTCTAAAATCTTGATATTTTGTGGCAGTAATTTTCTAATTGAAGTTAAAATGAGAGGTGAGAATATCACAGACCTAGACTTCCCTGGTGGCTCAGATGGTAAAGTGTCTGTCTACAGTGCGGGAGACCCAGGCTCAATCCCTGGGTTGGGAAGATCCACTGGAGAAGGAAATGGCAATCCACTCCAGTACTACTGCCTGGAAAATCCCATGGACAGAGGAGCCTGATAGGCTACAGTCCACGGGGTCGCAAAGAGTCGGACAGGACTGAGCGAGTTCATTCATTCATTCATTCATCAAGAATATCAAGTGTATCACAGAGGTTCCTTTCTCTTTTTATACATTTCTCCCTAGAAAACACATACTTCCCAGATTCTCTGCAGTTCTTTTCTGTTTAGCAGAGTTGTAATTCTAGGCCTACAGCCTGAAAATGTGACTTCTATTAATACATTTCAACACAATTCCATCTCGGAAATGTGTCACGTTTTAAAACTCTTTAATACATGATTTTCTTTCATGTTCCTTTCCTGTTAAAATATATACCCAAACAGATTGCTGCACATCAAACTTTTATAACATTTGGCATTAGAAAATGGAAGCGCATGAAGAGAACCCAAAATGTAGGTGAAGCATGGTGATGGAAAGTTACAGCAATGGATGAAAAGAAGTCTTTAGAGACTTTCAAACTAGTTCTTTCTAGGATGGCGAAAGTTATAGGACCATTCTTCAGCTTTAATAACTTCTTTCAGCCTCATGAGCTACTGGAAGTTAGTTGGTAATTTAAATGAGATGCTTAGTGTCAAGTGGAAAGCACTTCATATATGTTGTCTATTAAATTTCCTTCTAATCTGAGGAATTGAGACTGAAGCATTTTGGTGACTGGTGAGCATCAGGTAATAGGCTCGTGTTCTTAGCTGAGATTGCCTGTATTATTTTAACCTCTGCAATGCTTGGACTGTCTCTCTTTAAGTTAGTCTCTATAAATAGAGATTTTCTTAAATATGTTTACCACATTATTGCTTATTTAACACTGACAGATATAGATGGCAAAAAGATGCATAATTAAAATACTGATATTACTAGAACATTTGTTTAATAAATAATACATATACCCCCGTTTTTGGTTGTTTTTTTAAATATAGAGTGCTTCAAGAATTTGCGTGTCATCCTTGCGCGGGGGCCATGCTAATCTTCTCTGTATCATTCCAGTTTTAGTATGTGTGCTGCCAATGTGAGCACCATTTACCTCATTTTTAAAAAATTCGAACTGCAACCAAGAACTAAATAGACTAACCTGACTTATCATATCACCCTACTCTGCAGAAAGTTCTGATAAATTGTAGTAAACTCTGTTAGAATATCTGAGCATGTCCAATTTATTATATCTAAACTGAACTACCAAAACCCCCTTCTTTTTCCCTAATGTATTTTGTCTCTCAGTTTTATTGAGATATAATTGACATATAGCTTATATAAGTTTACGGTATGCAGCATAATGATAACTTACATCACTGAAAGTTTGGTAAACAACCAGAGTCTCATACAGATACAAAATTAAGAAATGAAAACCCCCCTCATCTTCTCCTTAGGTTTTCCTCATTTCGTGAAGTAACTCCATCCTTTGGGTCACTTAGGCTAGAAACCTTGGAGTCACCATTGTCCTACTCCTCTTTTTGCTTCATCTCCATGATCCAGAGTATCATGAGATGTGGTTGGTTTTGTCTTTAAAATATGTCCAGAGGAGAAGGAAATGGCAACCCACTCCAGTGTTCTTGCCTGGAGAATCCCAGGGACGGGGGAGCCTGGTGGGCTGCTGTCTATGGGGTTACACAGAGTTGGACACGACTGAAGCGACTTAGCAGCAGCAGCAGCAACGTTCTAATTATCAATACATTGTAAACTGCTGCCAAGGATTTTGGTCTTGATTTATACACAAAGATATTCTCAGTACTTTAAAAAGGGGTGGCACATTGTAGATGTTAAAATATTTGTTGAATTAATGAATTTATCAAGAGAAAGGAAAATGCTTGAAGGCATGAATTAGAGCCACAGATTGGATCATCATTCACATAATTGAAATAAACATAAAAGTGTGAAAAATTTAAAACAAACATAAGTATTTCGTGAACATTAAATAAATTTATAGGAAAATGTTTTGTTTTGACTTTAGAATTGTGACATTAGTGGTAACTGATTATCAGATTGTGCCTTCAAAATCAGTAATGTTTATGCTTTACTCTCATGGGCAGTGATCTAGGTACTTTCACATTTAAGCAGCATTTAAGCATTATTATTGCAGTTTTATTCTGTTATTATCTACAGAGAAGTTGTGATCGGTCAGAAATTACCCTTCCAGTGAGTTTCACCTATGTCTCTTCACTGCCAAGTCCAGAACTTGATCAGCGCATTCTTTTATACTCATGACCACACAGTTTTTCAAGCCACCAAAATTTATATTTTATTTTAAACAAAAGAGACCTAAGCAAGTAAACTGAAGGAGAAACAAAATGATATGGAGAAACTCAATTCACTCATAACCGTTTTTGTAAGTATATACCTTAAAGAAAGTAGAGGTAAATTTGGTTCAGACTCTTTAGTGTTTCTTCCTTAGTTTCCTCTGATATCCTGGGAGGGAAAGAAACGTCTGTTGATGGCTGTATCTGCTTGTTTTGAGTAAGTGTCTAGTAGTTTTTACAAGCTGATGTACTGTATTACTACTTTCCCTTCCTAATGTCCTTTACTCAGCACTTGAACAATGTACCTTCCATCTCCCTGTTCATTTTCCCCACCCTCCTAGCTTAGACAGGTAACAACTTGCTAACACTGATCTATTTGAAAAAGGGTAGTTGTGTGTGTATGTATGCATGTGTGTGTTTATATTTAAATTATATTTGCCCATACTGTGCCATCTAGATTTCTAGCAAAAAATTCAACCATACTCCAGTTGACCCCTGGATGTTTGTCACTTTAAGAACAGGAGCAGCAGGCACTTAGCTAGTTTTTAATGATGTTGCTGAAAATTAGGATATATATTTGGAGAAAAGTGCTTCCCCATTTGGGAACTCCTCAAAAGTAAAATTAGCTGAATATTGCGTCTTCCAGAATTGCTAGATCTCAGATGTCTTTTAGTTAGTAGGTCTCATTGATCTTGAGTTTAACCTCTTAGCTATAGGTGCTTGAAGTCCCCTGGCCTCCAGTGTTTAATTGGAAAAGGAGTTACTATCAAGATGGAAATTGGAATAGTTTATCATTCTTGGAAAGATTCTTTGAAAGTTGCTCAAACCAGATTTAGCTTTAGAATTGAAACCTTTATTAGCACTGGCAAAATGGAGCTTAGAACTTAAATACCTGGAATACATGATTTTCATACTTGAGATAATAGCTGTGGTTACTTTGCTGTCATTATTTAACAGGACTATTTCTAAGAACTTGATTGACAACTCATTTAAAATTAAAGTTCTGTTAAACACGTTCCCCAAATTATGGTATCTAATTAAAAACACATTGCATCATATTAAATACTCAGTATTTAGAACTTTTCTTCTTAAAAGTTTCTTACATATAATAGCCTGTGGGAATTTATGTAAAAACACTAACTTAGTTCAGCATGTAGTATGTCATCTATTTTAGGCACTGAAAACATTAAAAAGCTTTTTAACTTATTGTCTTACCTATTTCACCTCCTCTTTATTCTTTTCTTGTTAAATGTCATGTGACGTTAAATTCTGTTTTGCCTACTACTACTGCAGCTTGTGGGTATGGAAGGGTGGGGCAAAGGTCCAGAGATCTGAAACACCATGGTGTGTTCTGAGAAGTGTACAGATGTCCAGTGTGGCTAGAACAAATGTTGTCTGGAGGACACCAGAAACTGGATCAGGGAGGAGCTGTTGATATGTCCAATTAAACCAAGCCCAGCGCCTTTTCCCCTTCATACCTCTTAATATTGTGTTCTTCCCTCAACAAAACTTGGTTTCTTTTTTTTTTTTTTAAATCTTCAAATTTTAATTCGATTTGGCTGTGTTGGCTCTTAGTTGTAGCTCATGGGCTTAGTTGTTCCTCGGCATATGGACTCTTAGTTCTCCGACCAGGGTTTGAACCCATGTCCCCTGCATTGCAAGGTGGATTCTTAACCACTGGACCACCCAGGGAAGTCCTAAATTCAAGTTTCTCCTAAAATAAGTCTACCTAGGTATATTTTAAAAGCTGGCAAGTTTCTGTAATACCTTTTGATGATCTTTTAAAAGTTTTCTGTTGAGATTTCTGGTGGTTTGAGAGTAATAAAATTTGGAAGTATGTGACAGATAAAGTCTTCGGAGTATTTTTTTAGCTTTTATTTTATATTGGAGTATAGTTGATTTACATTATTGTGCTAGTTTCAGATGTACAACAAAACGTCTTGGTTATATATACACAGTGCGTGTGCTCAGTTGTGTTCGACTCTTTGGGACCCTATGGCTCCTCTGTTCATGGGATTTTCCCAGTCAAGAATACTGGCGTGGGTTGCCATTTCCTTCTCCAGGGTATCTTACCAGCCCAGGGATGGAACTGGGTCTCCTGCGTCTCCTGCATTACAGGCAGATTCTTCACCACTGAGCCATCGGGGAAGCCCCATATACATGTACATGTATCTGTTTCTCAGATTCGTTTGCCATTTAGGTTACTGCAGAGTATTGAATAGACTTCCCTGTGCTATAAATAGGTCCTGTTTTCTGTATAGAAAAATTAACTGATATTTGACTGAATATCCTCAGCTAGTACGTGATTTGCTCATCATGAGGCTAAGACTGGGAGCAGTCCATGGGGAAACATGGCAGTACAGCTTCTTAAGGGAAATAAATTTCATGCTTGTTTTTGTTTTGTCAGCCAAAATTTATATTGATAACTACTACGATTTAAAAGTCAGCTTTAAAAGATCTTTCGTGTGCATAAGTTCATGAACAACCTGGATCTCATTTGTAGGAATCAAATGAACTTTCTGACTTGAGCGATTAACTATGATTCTAATCCTTCTTAGTGGCTTTAGTGAATGTGCATATAGTCTCTTGCTAAATTATAGATAAAAAATATATTTACATACACTGCCTGGAGAAGGCAATGGCACCCCACTCCAGCACTCTTGCCTGGAAACTCCCATGGACGGAGGAGCCTGGTAGACTGCAGTCCATGGGGTCGCTGAGTCAGACACGACTGAGCGACTTCACTTTCACTTTTCACTTTCATGCATTGGAGAATGAAATGGCAACCCACTCCAGTGTTCTTGCCTGGAGAATCCCAGGGATGGCGGAGCCCAGTGGGCTGCCGTCTGTGGAGTCGCACAGAGTCGGACACGACTGAAGCAACTTAGCAGCAGCAGCATACACTGCCTACATTTTGATTAAGATGCATTTATAACATTAGATTATTGTTATATCAGCCAGGTTGAAGAATAAAGCTTCAGTGTTGGACTTGATTTCTTCTGATTGCTTCTGGGAGATAGATGAGCGTAGCAACATGAGTGTGGGTTTTAAAGTTGGACACATGAGAGGGAATATTAGACCAACCACTTTGAGTCTTTGATGCATTATGTTGAATAAATTAGTGCTCAGATCTCCAGGAGCCTCAGTCTGTAAAAGAGGCAACTAATCAGTCTTAGATCAGGATGAAATAAAATACCATTAGGTTCCTAGCATGAGGCTTCTTAGGTGTTGCTACTGGTAAAGAACCTGCCTTCCACTGCAAGAGATAAAAGAGATGCGGGTTCAATCCCTGGGTTGGGAAGATCCCCTGGAGGAGGGCATGGCAGACTCACTCCGGTATTCTTATCTGGAGAATCCCAGGACAGAGAAACCTGGCAGGTTACTGTACGTAGAGTGGCACAGAGTGAGATGTAAATAAAGTGACTTAGCACATGCACACACACAAGTCCCTAGCTTAGTTTCTGGCATATTATCAACAGTGTTAGCCCCAGTACCACTTCTCCAATAATATTTACGACAATATTGTGTAGAAGAAGTGTTGAAATTCCAGCTGGAGGGTCTAGACTTAAATCCTAGTTCTTTTCTCATATTGTGTGTTTTCTTGGGTCAATCACTTGACCACAGACTGTCAGTTTTCTCCCCGATAAAATGGGATTATCAAAAATGAGATAATGAGTAAACATTGCGCTTTTAGTCTTTATTATCTAATGTATTTAAAGCTTGCCTTAGTTCTCAGTGGTTCACGTTATTCTTCCTGTGTAAGAGAGGAACTAGCTGTACTTCAGGAACATTAACCTGATAGTTACATATAGGATATGTTTATTTGGAGGGACAGAGTGTAGGAAACAATGTGGATTTCCTTCCAGGAGGTTGTAACATATATAGAGGCTTTGAAAGGTTTTAAGCTAGAGGAGGAAAATGATCAGTTTAAAAGGTGATTGTGGCTGCAGTGATTCAGTGGACCAGGTCCCTTGTTTCTGTTGTTCATTATTATTTTCCCACCTGCCCTGGTAGAATTCTTTTCTGTGTTCAGTTATGCCACTATTAAGCTTTCCAAAGAGTTACCTGTATTTTGTAATCTGTATTCCCTACAACCTGCAATAAATCTAAATCTCAGGAATATGTAGTTTTTCTGACATTCATCTGTTGAATCTACCCTTTTAAGCAGGAAATAATTTCTGTTTTTCCTTAGCATGTGCTTTTTAGCATGTTCTTTTTAGCTGGGAAAGTTTTGTCATCTTCCATTCCTTGTCTGTTAACCTTTACACAAGCTGTTCCACAAACCCAGAGTATAGCAAACCTCTCCCAGCTACTTTCTTTCCTTGGAAGCTCTTTTTATGGCTTGCTTTTATTAATAGTTTCCTGGTCAGTCATCCTAAAGCAATGTTAATTGCTTTATGACATGTGTGTATTACTTCTTTTACTTCTTTTGTGTAGCTTATAACTATAGAGTGCCAAGCTTGAAGCAAAAGTAGAGTGAATTTTTAGTTTTAAAATATGGTACATAGACTTCTTACTGTATCATTTAAATAATGAAGTGTTTTTAATTAAAGTCTTCATGTGTAAGAAAGGTGGAGTGGGGTGAAGAGGAAGGAGGAATCAGATAACCTGCCAGGGCAATCACAGAAGCACTAAAACTTGATAGTTAGCCATTGATCTGTTCATTTATCTGCATGTTCTTCATAGAAGTAAACTTTAGAAAGAGAAACTTTTTACACGTTAATGACTTCCATGGAATTAAAATGATTTAGTAATATTAGCATCAGGAAGGGGTGTTATTGAGGGCATTCCTGTTGTGTCTATTAACGAATTCCATTTTATGCAAGTGTGTTGTAATTTCCAGCTCTCCTTCTACATAGAATAGTTGGTCAGAGAAGAACCTGGCATCTGCCAAGTGTTCCACCCGTCTTTTAGGTTATTTTAATTCCTTGAGAAGAAAACTGAAGAATCAGTTGGGGCAAAGAGATTTGTGGGCTTTGGGTAGATCCCAGTAAAGCAAGCTAGTGGTAAAGAACCTACCTGCCAGTGCAGGAAACGTACGAGACGTGGGTTCGATCCCAGGGTCAGGAAGATCCCCTGGAAAGGGCATGGCAGCCCACTCCAGTATTCCTGCCTGGGAGCCTGGTGGGCTACAGTCCATAGGGTCGCAGAAAGTCGAACACGACTGAAGCGAAAGTACTGAGGCATGCAGGAAAGCAAGGGCTGTCACTGGCCACTAAGCAAGTACTCTTCCTCATTCACATGGGGTCATATTAAAAATGACAGTGTTACATAGCAGTAGCAGCAGCTGGCTTGCTTGTCTTAGTTGCGGCTTCAGTTAGCACAGTGCACAGTGGCTTAACATACCATCACTTAAGTCCTTTTTTTGTTTGTTTGTTTTTAAGTCATTGAAATTATGAAACTGTCATTCAGATGGAAGCATTATAGTTCTTCGGAAACATTTTGATCTCAAAAGGAAAGGAGAATGATACAGATAAACTGGCTGAGGTGTTTTGAGGTGCATCGAAGTGTTCCAGCCTGTGGCTTATCTTAACATGTTCTTGAAGTACCATGGCGTGGATTAAAAGGTATGCTTTAGAAATCTTCCAGTGATCCCCCAAGATCATGGGGAGAACAAACACTAATGATTCTATATTTAATTAACATGTATTTTAAAATATTTTAATACTTAGATTGCAGATGTGGTTATGGACTTATGGCAAAGGTATTTTTTGTTTAGAAAAAATATATATATCCCAAGCTTGTTGAATGAGTCCCCTCTCCCCCTCCTTTTGAGATATGGTTATAGGAGACACTGGAGTAGACATTTTTTGCTAAGTTTTAATAGTAATTGGTTATAATTTCTTTCATGAAATAGTTTGGGGATTATTCATATGCTAGTCTGTAATTATCTGTATGGTTTACATCATAGGCTAGTTTCTCTGCAGTGCTGTCATTTCATGGTAGCCTGAACAGGAAATAATTGGATACAGTTCTTCAGTTAGGGTATTAATTTGGCCAAACAAAATAATTTTTACATGGACCATTTATAGTTTGTGCTGTTTTTGTCTTTTACAAAAAATTTTTACTGAGGAAAATGAGTGATTTTTCATTAATAGTGTGATTGTTCTCTCTTCACCACCATAAGTATACAGTTAATCTTTCATGTGCTTGAGGTATGTAGCCCCACTGCTACTTGTGGTTGCTAATAGTGGTAATTCTAGGCTTCATATTACCCTCTTGACCATCAAAAATCTTTAAGGTTTTTCTGTTCATAACATTTTATTTGAGTGATGTAGTCAAAACCATTTCTTAATTATTTGAAACCTTGGAAACCTCCTAATTGTGTACTATGTGCTTGCTACTAAATGTTTTCCTCAAGATGTGGAAGTGAATCAACCCAGGGAGAATGCTGAATTCATTTATGTTACATTGGGTTCAAAATTCTTTATCTTTTAGGTAATGAAGGAAAATATGTTGGGAAAATAGAGGTTGAAATCATGGATATATAAGTGTAATAGAAATACAGTGGAACAGCCTGTAATTTTTATCATTTAGGCTACCTTATGTCAAGAGCCTTTTGACGTGTCAGCAGTTAAATTATCAGTGGAATTTAGTTGTTAAATCTAAGACAAAACTACTTTTTATTAAATTCTAGCCTATAATGACAGTGAATCAAATTTCAAGGTGAAGCCAACTGTCGATTAATTCAACAGGTGTTTTATGTCCAATGTGGCAGTATCTACTCCTTCGAAAAAGATCTTTTCTGACATAATGGGTTGGAGATGGTATTGATACATTATCTACAAAGTATATTTCTCTGTAATATTTGCCACTTCAGCTTAAAAAAGTCTCCTTTTATATCTCTTTTTAGATGCACTTGGGCATCTGTCTGTTTCTCTTTAACGCCACAGAGGATTCTTGATGCACAGCCAGAGCTGGGTACTCCTTTTCTTTTGGAAGAGCTTATACCTTAGTGGTTAAGAGCTTAGATTCTGCAGCCAGCCAACCTGGGTTTCAGGTCTGGCACTACTTTGTTGTTTTGACAGGTTGTAAGAATGGCTTGGAGAAAAATATAAATTTATGTATTAAAAATACAATACCATAAGTATATACTTATATAATTTGTATATTGCATTATGTATATATACACATATATACATACCTTAACACACACCACTTATGTAGATAAATTATATATACATTTAGTGTGGGATTGAGCATGCGAGAAGCCAGTGTTAGCCTAACAGTGGTGATGATTATTAAATGCTGTATCGTGAACTCCTGTGTGTGGGGGTGTAATGCTGTCACAGTTTCTTTTCCTGAATCTTACACCTTCTTGTATGGTCTTCCTAGAGTTAAATAAACAATCACTCTTTGACTAATGTTTTCAGTTCTTTGAGCTTTTTCTCATCAGTGAAAGAAGGTGGCCACTAGATACTGGTAATTTATCTGTGGTTCTCTTATCCTGCTAGTTTGATTTGTGTGTTCTCTGAAGCTGTGTTTTTCAAATTTCAGGTTTCCACCTATTCATTAGTGGGTCAAGAACTCAATTTAGTGGGTTATGATCAGCATTAAGACATGTAATAGAAAAGAAAATCAGCGCAGTGAATGTAGGAAGGAGTATTTTGAAACAAACTTGTTTCATTTTTTTTAAGCTGAAGTAAACAAGATATGCACATTTATGTGTATGTTGATTGGATTGTTTTAGTTCCACTAAGTGTATGCTTCCCATAGTAATAGATGTCCCTCAGAAGTGGTATTAGTTGTATATTGTTTTGCCTTGCTGAGAAAAAGTGACCAGGATAGGTTCCAGTCTGTGGCTCCTAGTGAAGTTTAGTGTAGATTATCTGAGGAGTAGGAAGAAAAGGGAAACATAGTAGCCACGCTCTAGAGGGCATTAACTCCGCCTGTTTATCAAGTAATACTGTCCCTTGGCCTGTATTCTGATGTTAATCAACTCTTAAATCAGTAGTTTTCAATTGACAGCCCATTTTGCAATCAATTTAAGTTGCTGTTCTTCTCGTCGCCCCCCCCCCCGCCCCCCGACAAATTAAATGAAGCAGGAAAGAACAGAAAAGGAAATGTCGTGAGTGTATCACATGATATAGTTGTGTGAAAACTCGTTTCAGGGGTACATATGTGTACTGTATTGCAGACCTAAGTTCTCGTAATGATCAACTGGGAAACAGTATAAAACTCTGTCTTATAAATCTGTATTATCAAACTGATCTCAGACAGAGAAGACTTCAGATATTTAAAACAGTATTATTAGCTCAGTAGTTTTATCTCTGACATTAGGGAACAGTTATCAAACTATGAAACTTCATATTTGTTTTTTATAGTATTATTTGTGTGTATGTATGTGGGTTTTCTTGTTGCTTGCTTGCCCTGGTAAATATTTAAAGGCTCATAGTGTCAGTGATAGTGACACTCTCAGTCATGTCTGACTCTTTGCGACCCTGTGGACTGTAGGCAGCCAGGCTTCTCTGTCCATGGGATTTTTTCCAGGCAAGAATACTGGAGTGGGTTGCCATTTCCTTCTCCAAAAGCTCACAGATAAGAAATTTATAATATTTCTTAGTTGTGGAGGAGTTACTACTCTTTCTTTGAATTGATGAAAATGACCCATGCAATTAAAAAAGTACAGAAAAACTGATGATACATACTAAAATTTACCCAGTTCATTCTCCTATTCCTTAGATCTTACAACTTTTTCATATACCTTCTTTGCTTTAGAAGGTAAATATAAAGGTTTAACACTGAAAAAATTTTTACCATAAATTAGATATATCACAAGTATTTAAGGTAGTTAAATGTTAGAGCTTCTGTTTTTGTAAGGATTTGATAATTTAGAAATTTTTATTTTTCTTGGATTAGTGCCTCTGCTATTCCAGTATCCACATAACAGCACATATTTGCTTTATAGACTTATTAAAGATGATCACAGAGTTTCTGGTGAGTGTTTTTTAAAAAATAAAGCCTCAGAGTAGGATAGTGTCAGCATATGTATGTTTTAAGATTGTGTTTGAAATACAGTTTCCTCCTCCCTAGAAAACAATAAGAGAATGAAGACTTCTGGTAAATTGTTTCATAACAATGGAATTTGTACGTTAGTTTTTTACACTTGGGAGTTGAAAAGCAGAGAAAATCTTTACCAAAATAATAAGCCAAAAGATAATAAACACAATTCATTTTTCTCTGCAAGTTCTTAGAAATTGAGCCAAAACCATACTTAGTAGCTGCTCTGAATTGGGTGGAATATACTCCAGTTTAGTTGCTAAGTCATATCCAACTTTTTGTGACCCCAGAGACTGTAGCATGCCAGACTTCCTTGTCCATCACCAACTCCTGGAGCTTGCTCAAACTCATGTCCATCGAGTTGGTGATGCCATCCAACCATCTCATCCTCTGTCGTGCCCTTCTCCTGCCTTCAGTCTTTTTAAGCATCAGGGTCTTTTCAGATGAGTCAGTTTTTTGCATCAGGTGGCCAGAGTATTGGAGTTTCAGCTTTAGCATCAGTCCTTCCAATGAATATTCAGGACTGATCTCCTTTAGGATGGACTGTTTGGATTTCCTTGAAGTCCAAGGGACTCTCAATAGTCTTCTCCAACACCACAGTTCAAAAGGATCAATTCTTCGGCGCTCAGCTTTCTTTAAGGTTCAACTCCCACATCCATACATGACTACTGGAAAAACCATAGCTTTAAATAGACGGACCTTTGTCAGTAATGTCTCTGCTTTTTAATATGCTGTCTAGGTTTTTTCATAGCTTTTCTTCCAAGGAGCAAACATCTTTTAATTTCATGGCTGCAATCACCATCTGCAGTGATTTTGGAGCCCAAGAAAATAAAGTCTCTCACCATTTCCATTGTTTCCCCATCTATTTGCCATGAAGTGATGAGACCGGATGCCATGATCTTAGTTTTCTGAATGTTGAGCTTTAAGCCAACTTTTTCAGTCTCCTCTTTCACTTTCATCAAGAGGCTCTTTAGTTCTTCACTTTCTGCCATAAGGGTGTTGTCATCTACATATGTGAGGTTATTGATATTTCTCCTGTCAGTCTTGATTCCAGCTTGTGCTTCATCCAGCCTGGCATTTCTCATGATGTACTCTACATATAAGTTAAATAAGCAGGGTGACAATATACAGCCTTCATGTACTCCTTTCCTAATTTGAAACCTGTTGTTTCATGTACAGTTCTATCCTTTCTTTCCATGTACAGTTGAATCCTTTCTATTATTATTTCCCCAAGCACCCCGCCCCCAACCCCCCATCCAACCTTGTCTTTTCTCAGACTTCCTACTTATATCAGTGGCATTACTTGGCTTTTCATCATCACGTTAGTCATGTTTACTTCCATCCTCGTCACTTTTGGCCTCATGCTGCTTATCCTGTTGGGTGCAGTGTTTCATGCAAGGGGATACCCTTGTGGCATTTCTTTCTTTATAACTGTGTCCCTTTTACTTTATCATAACGCATGTGAGCAACTTATCTTTTTCTTTCAAAGCTTTTCCTCCTAAACTGTAGTTTAGAAAGAAACTCAGCTACCTTCTAGTTATAGTTGTCCTAGAACTGAGATCACTGACCAGAGGCAGCATCTCAACCACACATCTAGAATTAGAAGAAAACATATCATAAATTACTATGTCAATTATTAGGTACGGCTCCATTGTACTTTTGGTTACTAAAAACAGATCAGTCAAAAATACCCCCTAAGAATGAAGATTAAGGTGCTTTGAAGGTATTTTAAAAGTTGTTTTAGATTCTGACGATAACAAAGTTAAAAAAAAATAAATCTTTTAAGTAAATGATAGTATTTTTAGAATTAGGAACTTTCTGAAACTAGTTTTTAATTTATTACTTAAAAAATAATACTATTTTGCATTTCTGTGGGATCTGGGATATCTGTTAAGAATATTAGAACCCATCTTGAAATATGAACCTACTTGAAAATGGGCATATGCTTTGGAACTGTCATAAAAATCAGGGAATCTCTTTCTTTTGAAAAAATACAATGGAATCAGTTGATGTTACACTATTGAACTGTTAGCACATGTAGGTGAATGATGAGCAGGGAAATGTGCATGCATTTTCTTGGAAATGCCAGACTTGTCATTTCAGTGAGGAGTACAGCTTTCGTAATGGAGACCATATCAACCATGTAGCCAGTTTCCTACACCTCAGAGTGAATGAGCTCTGTGAGGCTCTGGTAGCTGAAGAAGAAGAGCTGCAAATAAAATCATAGCCCCTGTAGTTGACCTCCACAAGTCTTCAGGTGTTGCTTTAACAATTACCGAGTGAACATAAAATCTTGAAAGATTATAACTGAAAATGTGCTAGTGGTCAGGAAGGACGACTGACTTCTTTCCCCCTCTGCCCCTTAGCTATTTGTTATAAGGAATCCTGGGGATTCCTAGGGTGGGAGAAAGGACAAAACATTTTCAAAGCATTTACTTTGATTGAGTGCTTTTGTGTTTTATCATAGCAATGAGTGAATGAAAGTGATCAAAACTGTTATGTTGAAGTGCTGGTGATAGCAGCTAGATTAATTGTGCATGAAATTGAGCTTATTAAAATTCCTTTATATTTGAAATTCCTGTGGAAAAAATACTCTGAGTGAGAAACTCTAGACTCGGGGCAAGAATAGGGGAGAGGCAAGTAACAGAAGTATATAAAACTTGGAACAGGCAGAATCCATTGAAAGCATTCACTTTTGAAATAAAAGCCCCTGCGTCCTCTGCCAGGAGCCAATTTCTAATCCTTCCCCTCCCCAATCCTCTACATTACACAGATTTTTATTTTGTTGATTCCTATATCCAGGACAGTGACTAGTCATAGCAGGTACTCAGTAAATACTTGTTGAATGAATGAACTTTTTGAGAACACTAGATTTTAAGATAACGTGTCTGTCCTGCAGCAGCAGAATAGGCCATTCTCTTATTTACCAACCTTTTAATTTATAAATAGAATGAGTGGATATATACAGAAATGCATTTTATTTTGAAATGATCTTAATTTGAACGGTTCTGTCATTGGTTACCTTTTGTGAGTTGAGGTTTGTAAGTCTAAAGGCCGAGAAAAGCTGAGTGCGTAATAGCTAACACTTAGCAGGTATTGTACTTACAAAATGCCCCCTTAAAGTGTTTTATGGGTATTAGCTCAGTCTTCACATGGCTTTCCAGGTTGTCATTTAACTTTCCTATTTTACAGATGTAGAGACTGAAGCTTTAGAATAACTGTGAAAGGATTGTGGTGTTTTTCTTGTTGTTAGAAAGTCCTGAACTTTGGGGTAGGAAAAGTTGAAAGTTATTTATACAACAAGTCAACATATTTTTCTCACAATAGTAGATATCCAAGTGTGAGGTTTTTTTTTTTTTTTTGTAGGGAAAGAATCTGATCTGTGTTCATATCCCACAGAAGAAAAGCTCTGTGTTTGAATGAAAACATTTCCATATTTGGTGTTGACCGGATTTGGTTTGTTAGGAGGTGGACGATTGCCCTTTTACGGCCATCAGACACTCCATGGCTCTCTTTTATGTTTCTTTAGCTTGGTGACTCTGTCACTTCCTCAAGCAATCTTTTTCTCTCCAACCTTTTTTTTTTAACTGCTCTTTTATATTGCAGTCCTCTCTTCTTTCTTCCTTTCTATCCCTTAGCCCCCTCTCTCTTGTTTACATGCAGTCTGAACGAACAAGAATATTAGCTCTATATGTGACTGTGTTTTGAGTCAGAGAATCTGGCAAACCAAGTGAGAAATAAGGATGTTATGAAAATAGCATAAAATGTAGGTGCTAGTAAAGTCTCCAAAAGTGAAGAGGGCTGATCCAAGGCAAAGTAGTATTCCTCTTTCAGAAGAAAGTTGTTGAGTATAATAGCCAGACCAGTAGGATTAATTTCTTGAGGAATACTATAACCAAACCAAGGCATTTTTGGATAATCAGGGAAAAAGTCAACAATTAGAATGATCCCCCTTTCGCTTTGATTTTTATTCCAGAATTCAAACTTATACTTAGAATTAAGTACTTAACTTCAATCTTAAACTATCCTTCATACCCAGGAGTTACTAACATTTTAAAAGCCCAGGAAGTTAATTTGTTAAGAGCATCATTATTACTGGCTTATACATAATGGATCTTATGTTAGCACTTGATTATTGTTATTGTAGTAAAAAATTGCCTGGGTGAAATTACTGAAAATTTACACCTGGTGTATGTAAGTTTTCCTAACAGTTAGTTTTAGATTCAACAAAACTACATGAAAGAACATAAACTTCTAAGAAGTTCTTTTCAGCTGTATTGTTTATAGCCCCATTTAGATCTTGATACCGGTTCTTAATAGAATCTGTCAACAATGTGGATTATCACTTTTTTTTGAAGTGTCAGTATGCCTCATTAAACTACACTGCTATTGAAGAGCAAGAAACAGCAATTACCTATAGCATGATATGTTGGAAGGACATTCTCTATGGGAAAAGTAGACAGTTTCATTAGAGTGAGGAAATTAATCATCATTTTAGCTTTTTGGACTTGGTAAAATAGTTAATTCCTTTTTCTCCTCATTATAAAATTTGTGAAGTTAGTATCAGCTCATTTGGTAGACAATTTATAATTTTTTCCTCCACTGTAGAAAATAACTTGTTGGACATTTCAGGTCATTTTGTTCATAATCATTGGTTAATTTAAAATTGTTGGTCATCCTCAAACAACCAAGTCAATAAATGTGCGATAGACATTTCTTCAAAGACATACAGATGGCCAAGAGACACATGGAAAGGTACTTAATGATATCTAGTTATTAAATATCACGTACTTCAACAGTACATAAACCAAGAAATTCCAGATGTTCAAGCTGGATTTAGAAAAGGCAGAAGAACCAGAGATCAAATTACCAACATCTGTTGGATCCTAGAAAAAAGCAAGAGAATTCCAGAAGAACATCTACTTCTGCTTCATTGACTACTCTAAAACCTTTGACTGTGTGGATCACAACAAACTAGAAAATTCTTAAAGAGATGGAATGCCAGACCACCTTAACCACCTCCTGAGAAATCTGTGTGCAAGTCAAAAAGCAACAGTTAGAACTGAGCATGGAACAACAGACTGGTTCCAAATTGGGAAAGGAGTTCGACAAGGCTGTATATTGTCACCTTGCTTATTTAGCTTATATGCAGAGTACATCATGAAAATGCCAGACTGGATGAAGCACAAGCTGGAATCAAGATTGCTGGGAGAAATATCAATAACCTCAGATATACAGATGAAACCACCCTTATGGCAGAAAACAAAGAGGAACTAAAGAGCCTCTTGATGAAAGTGAAAGAGGAGAGTGAAAAAGCTGGTTTAAAATTAAATATTCAAAAAACTAAGATCATGGCATCCGGTCTCATCACTTCATGGCAAATAGAAGAGGAAACAATGGAAACAGTGAGAGACTTTATTTGCTTGGGCTCCAAAATCACTGCAGATGGTGACTGCAGCCATGAAATTAAAAGATGTTTACTCCTTGGAAGAAAAGCTATGAAAAAACCTAGACAGCATATTAAAAAGCAGAGACATTACTGACAAAGGTCCGTCTATTTAAAGCTATGGTTTTTCCAGTAGTCATGTATGAATGTGAGAGTTGGACCTTAAAGAAAGCTGAGCGCTGAAGAATTGATCCTTTTGAACTGTGGTGTTGGAGAAGACTGTTGAGAGTCCCTTGGACAGCAAAGAGGTCAAACCAGTCAGTCCTAAAGGAAGTCAATCCTGAATATTCGTTGGAGGGACTAATGCTAAAGCTCTAATACTTTGGCCACCTAATGCGAAGAATTGTCTCATTGGTAAAGACCCTGAAGAGATTGAAGGCAGGGGGAGAAGGGGATGACAGAGGATGAGATGGTTGGATGGCATCACCAACTCAATGGATGTAAGTTTGAGCAAGCTCCAGGAGTTGGTGATGGACAGGAAAGTCTGGTGTGCTGCAGTCCCTGGGGTTGCAAGGAATCGGACACGACTGAGCAACTGAACTGAACTGAATTATTAGAGAAATGCAAATCAAAACTACAGTGAGACATCAACCCACAACAGTCAGAATGGCGATCATCAAGAAGTCTACAAACAGTAAATGCTGGAGAAGGTTTGGAGAGAAGGGAACCCTTTTACACTGTAGGTGGAAATGTAAATTGCGATAGCCACTGTGGAGAACAGTGTGGAGGTTCCTTTAAAAACTAAAAATAGAGCTGCCATGTGATCCTGCAATGACTTGTCAGGTGCCACTGGTGGTAAAGTGCCAACGTAGGTGATGAAGGAGACTCAGGCTTGATCCCTGGGTCAGAAAGATCTCCTGGAGGAGGGCTTGGCAACAACCCACTTTAGTATCTTGCCTGGAGAATCCTATGGACAGAGAAGCCTAGAGGGCTACAGTCTGTAGTCACAAAGAGTTGGACACGACAGAAGCAACTTAGCACAGCATGGCACATGATCCTGCCGTCCCACTCCTGGGCATATATTCATATTCGGAGAAGAACATGGTCTGCAAGGATACATGCACCTCAGTGTTCATTATAGCACTGTTTACAATAGCCAAGACTTGGAAGCAGCCTAAGTGTCCATCGACATAGGAATGGATAAAGATTTTGTACACGTGTACCATGAAATATTGGGCTTCCTTTGTGGCTCAGTTGGTAAAGAATCTGACTGCAATGCGGGAGACCTGGGTTTGATCCCTGGGTTGGAAGATCCCCTGGAGGAGGGCAGGGCAACAGACGAGAATACTCCAGTATTCTGGCCTGAAGAATCCCCATGGACAGAGGACCCTGGCAGGCTACACTCCAAGGGGTCGCAAAGTCAGATACAACTGAGCCACTAAGCACACCATGAAGCACTGCTTAGCTATTGTAAAGCATGGAGTAATGCCATTTGCAGCAAGGGGGATGGATGTAGTGATTGGCACTGAGTGAAGGAAGTCAGACAGAAATGTCCTGAGGAATCTAAAAATAAATGGTACAAATAAACTTATTTACAGAACAGAAACAAGACTGTGAAAATGAACTTATAATTACCAGGGTAGAAGGGTTGGAGGGAGGGATAATTAGGGAGTTTGGGATTGATATGTACACACTACTGTATTTAAAAGGGTAACCAATAAGGACCTACTGTATAGCGCAGCAAACTCTGGTCAATATTGTGTAACAAACTAAATGGGGAAAGAATTTGGAAAAGAATAGATATATGTATATGTGTAACTGAACCACTTTGCTGTATACCTGAAACTAACACAACATTGTTAATCAACTATACTGCAATATAAAATAAAAAGTTAAAAAAATGTGTAGTGAATATAAAGATAGTAGTTTTCCTTAATTATATATATATATATATTTTAAAACAATAGTTGGTATAATTAATATTACAATTTAAGAGCTACAGTTTCATGACAGTTTTTTGTTCATCTTTTTTAACAGATAACTTACTATTTAATATTATTCATTCATTTAGTGAGCATATGCTGTGTACATACAGACTTGCATTTGAAAACTTGATGTTAATATTGTATGTAGTTGAGTCAATTTTATATGAATAATACATGCATAGTGTTGTCCATAATTCTCTAATGTACACTTCTGCCATTAAAAAAAATTGTCCGGCATAAAAGTTATGGCCAAAAATTCCCTTGTGCATCTCTAGTTTATTATGGAAACTGATATTTTCTTCATTACTGGGATACTTAAAGAAAGACTGTAGATTTGACTAATCCCTAGGGCTGTTAACACAATCAGATTTTCATGGCTGATTTAACTGTGGCATTGTTCCTGTTTTCTAGCTGGATTACTGCAGCATTTCATCCTTGAGAATCAACAGTTTTGGTTTGCTAAAAAATACTTCACAGGTTAAGAAGTGATTTTTCTAGAACATTTAAATAAATTTACATATGATAGGTGGTTTATTTAATGGAAGAGCAAATAGGAATTAATTTATCAGTAAATTGGGACAAAAATAATTATTTGGGGAGCTGAAGAAGATGAGTGGTTTAAAGACTGGAGATGGCTTCCTTGTATATTTAATCTTCAGCCTTAGTATGATCAGTGTGAAATCAGAAGCAGGGGAATATCCTATGTGACTGAGGTTTAATTTTCCCTTCTAAGTTTGAAGGCCTATCAGGATTGTTGGTGATAGTTAAATGAGAGCACATATAAACAGATATATTCTGTTTGTTGTGTGCTTGTCTATTTTATTGCATGAGGCTAGTTTAGGATGCTATAGATACAGAAGTTGTAATAAGAGCTTCATCTAACTTTATGGAATCAGGGAGTGGAAATATAGAAGATAATTTGAGAAGGCAGTGGACAGCATTTGTCAATGAATTCCTTGTGATGGAAGTCAAGAATGAGGGGAAGTCAAAAATCTAATACTTAGACCACATGTCTTTAGAAAACCTGCCTGTATAGATAGATGTTGATGAGAGAGGAAATGTTAAGAATTAAGTTGCTGCAGTGGAGCAGCTGATCTTTAAAGAACTGTGCCCTTCTTCTTTCTAGTTAGACAAATGATAGAGGGGAGTTGACTAGCCAGTTAACTAGTAAATTTATAATAGAACAGCTTTGCAGTTTGCCTAATTTGAATTCATAGCATAGCAAGATATTAAGTAAATATATAACCCGAATGACCCAAACTGTGACAGTTAAACCTATACCTGCCAAGAGGTCTTAACCTTTGTTTTCCTCCTTGCTACCATCAAACTCCCAAGGCTTTTGCCTTGTCTTCTAGTGCTTTATGACTTTTAAGTGACTGATGTTCTATATTCTTCATGGGGTTTTTTTCTGTTTGTTTTTTAGTCGCTCAGTTGTGTCCGACTCTTTACGACCCCACAGACTAGTCTGCCAGACTCCTGTCCATTGGGATTCTTCAGGCAAGAGTACTGGAGTGGGTTGCGATGCCCTCCTCCAGGGAATCTTCCCAACCCAGGGATCGAACCCAGGTCTCCCACATTGCAGGCAGATTCTTTACTGACTCAGCCACCAGGGAAGCCCTAATCACTTCATAGTGATTCTCAATTCAGAGTCTGTCTTTTACCTGTGCCGAGCTGAGGCTCCTCAGATGGTTGATATACCCAAGACAAAGTAGTTTGCTGTTAGATTTTTGTACCACCAACTTCCATTCCCCTGTATTGTGTATTTCCCTTGCAGAGCCCCGTGGCTTCCTTGTGAAGCTTGTGGGAGCAGCTACAACAAACTGCTGGGCCTGCCTTTTTGGTCTAGCAGTGTATGAAAGCAGCTCGACAGGTTAATGGCTCAGATAATCTTTATAAGCTTTGAATTGTGGTTAAGACCACTTCTTCAGAGTGGTTTTTGGCTTTACCACAAATGTACGTTTGATTGTTATAACATGACATGTGATAACAGAAAGTTAAGTTACAGTTCAAAAGAAATGTATTGTTTTGGGTATAAACACTCAGGCAGGAAGGCATTTCCTTATTCATGCAGTGGTGTATAAAAAATTTTCTGGAAATCTTTTCTTCCCCATTCTGAACGTACAGATTTTGATCATTTTATTTTTGCTTATTGATAGTCTCCCTTCACTGTCCTATTTTGCATGTTTTAAAGTTACATTTGCCATCTTTTTTTTTTTTTCCCCTTAGGGTCAGGTTTTGAAATAGTTTAATTCCTTGTAAACTTGAATTATAGCCTTTCCTTTATGAATTAGACTTTTGGCTACACATCCATAAATGTTCTGGTCTGCTTTATTTAAAAGGAAAACAAAAGGCAGATAGACTGCAGAATTCAAATACTTTAAAACCAAACCGTATGTTAGAGGTTTGACTTTTTAAGAAATTGGCCAGTAATGGTTTAATAGAGGTTAGACTGGTACAGAGTCTTTATGTTAATAATTTTGACTAACAGAAAATGTTAGTGTAGACATAGTGTATATATATGTATATATACATAGACATAGAAGATGTTTATGTATTCTTGATCCTTTTCAACTCAGGAAAAAAATGTACTTTGCAAAATTATGATTGGTGATGTAGACAGTGGTCATGAGCAATGTAACATATTTATTATCTTTGTGCAAGAAATATGAAAGAGTAATTGTCAAATATTTGATGTATGTATATACACAAACATTCATGTCTGTTTATGTATATGTATGCAATAGCTAAGGTATGGCTCCCATAGCAGGTGTCTTTAGATTTCCTGAGTTTTATGTATTTATAGCTTTAAAGAGAATTTTTTCACCTTCTAGTAGTCAAAGACAAAAGAATCTTTTACCCTTATAATTTAGTCAGTAGTTGAAGTATTGGAAGGGTAATGAAAGAAGGTTTCCTTTCAGGTTTCTTGTTGACGCCTCACTTAAGCAAAACAAGTCTATACAAAATCATAGAAATTTTTAGGATCAGTTAGTGCACTTTACAGTCTTTTCATAAAAATTGTATCTCTTCATGTGTTAGTATCTAGAATTGAACTGTACTTGAATTCTACCTTATTGCAGAATATATGGAAAATCATGGACATTATACTGTAGTTACATTTTAAACCAAATTTGCTATTGTGTGAACAAGGCAAAGTGGTTTCTAAGCACATTTTTCTCATCTGTGTAATGAGGATAATAGCACCTCCCTTAATAAGACTGACATGTGTATGCAGTGAGATATCCATGCGTAGTGTGTAGGTTGCCTGATGATGCTCCTGTTGTGTATTCTATATGGATAGGGACCGTGTTTCATTTGCTGCTATATGTTCCAAATGTCTACTGCATTTCCTAACATACAGTAGGCCCTTAAATGTGTGTTAAATGTTAAACAAAGAACAAAGAAATGAGAATGTTCAAAACAATTATGCCACTCTCTCTCTCTCCCTCCTTCCTCTTCATCTTGGTTTTTAGTTGAGAGAGGCAAATGAAGCCAATTTAAAAGTTAACAATAGGAAGGTTCTAATCCTAGTACCCATTCAGCATTTTTCTGTGACACTGCGTAAGTAGTGACTTTTAAAAAATGCATTCTCTGGGGTAGATTTGCCAAACAGAGGACCACAATTGATCCTGATTCTTTTGCCTACTAAAATTAGTGAAGAAAATTGTAAATTCTGATTTGCAGTTTGGATGGAGAGAAGACCAGTTTTCAGGACTTAAATCCTAATATTAACCTTTGATATGAAATACATATATTCTGGAATGGTGTAGCTGAGGACTGGAAATCACCACCTTCTAAAATCTGATGTTAAAATAGAATTCAAAGACAATAGGAATAAAATCTAGGAAAGAACTTCTTTCCCAGAATCATCCATTCATTTGAAAAACTTGAATATTAATAAATCTGGATATGTATTTATAAATTAAAGTAATATACCTACAGAAAAACAAAGCACACAAATCATAAATGTACAATAAAGTAAATTTTCACAATGTGAATATACATGTGTGACCCTCACACATGTGAAGTGTGAATATTAAGTTACAGAATATTACTTGTTCTTTTGGATCCTTTCATATAGCTCCTCCTAGTGCAAGGAGATCTAACCAGTCCATTCTGAAGGAGATCAGCCCTGGGATTTCTTTGGAGGGAATGATGCTAAAGCTGAAACTCCAGTACTTTGGCCACCTCATGTGAAGAGTTGACTCATTGGAAAAGACTCTGATGCTGGGAGGGATTGGGGGCAGGAGAAGGGGACGACAGGGGATGAGATGGCTGGATGGCATCACGGATTCGATGGACGTGAATGAGTGAACTCTGGGAGTTGGTGATGGACAGGGAGGCCTGGTGTGCTGCGATTCATGGGGTCGCAAAGAGTCGGACATGACTGAATGACTGAACTGAACTGAGTATGTGTACCTCCCTCTCAAAGGTAACCTGTATCCTGATAAACACTGTAGTTTAATTTTGCTTTTCTTTTTAAAATTTCATATAAAATAGAATCATATAATTTTTGTACCCTTTTGAGTCTGGCTTCTTTTGCTATTAGTGTTTTTGCATATGTAGTGATAATTCGTTCACTTTCATTGCTGGATAGCACAATGTTGTATGGTGATTCTCTAATTTATCTGATCCTTCGACATCTGATCCTTTGAGTTTCTGATTTGGGATTATTATGTCTGATGATGATGTGGACATTCTTATACATGTCTTTTGGTACTCATATATACACATTTGTGGGGGTGTAGCATTTTTATTACTTTTGAACATCAGCAATAATAATCTCAAGTCAACAGGCATATGTTTTAAGCTGTTGTGAGTGGTCTAGCAGTATTTCTACATTCTCAGGTGTACTTTTATTAAGGAAAGATTATGGGCCTTCATGTACTACCTAATTGCATGATACTGCTTCTGAGGCTATTAATTTAGGGAGAGGCCTGTTGGACCTAACTTTTACAGGGAAATACTATTTTTTTCTACTCATATTTTCTTCCTTGTGATGGGAGCTAAGTATTACAATGCCTAGCTTCTCTTTACCAAGTTTAATCCTTTGATTCCTCATTGTCGTTCAGTTGCTCAGTGGTGTCCTGATTCTTTGTGACCCCATAGACTGTAGCATGCCAGGCTTCCCTCTCCTTCATCATCTTTTGGAGCTTGCTCAAACTCATGTCCATTGAGTCGGTGATGAGGTGATTCCTCACTAGGTACTTGGAAAACTTTATTTGTAGGATATTAGAACTCAATATGGGCTTCCCAAGTGGCACTAGTGGTTAAGAACTGGCCTGCCAGTGCAGGAGACATAAGAGATAGGGGTTCAATTCCTGGGTCAGGAAGATCCCCTCGAGGAGGGCACCGCAACCCACTCCAGTATTCTTCTTGCCTGGGGAATCCCATGGACAGAGGAGCCTGGTGGGCTACAGTCCATAGAGTTGCAAAGAGTTGGACACGATTGAAGCACCTTAGCACAGGACTTAATATAGAGCCCAGCTTTAAAATTGCAAGGTCTTCTGGCTTGGTAGCTTTTTTTAAAAACTGAAAATTACCTATTTTTCCATAGTTTGTTAATTCTGTGGAAGCAAAAACTTACTTTGAGTGACCTCCTGAAATGTAACTTATTTGTCTTCTTCATTCTTCCCCACTAAAAATCTCTTTGGTCCTCTCTGCTATATTCATATTCCAACTTCCCTACCAGAAATCACTGATGGTTACTTCTTGGGAATCTGATCTCTTGGTTCCAAATACCTGTACTGAACAGTTGTTAAAGGAGAGCTAGACCCCTTCTAAGATAAATATATTGCACAGTAAATGTTGTATACGTTTTCAAGAATAGAAGAACCCAAGGAAATCAGGCAAAGAAATCCTATTATGGATAGTTGTGTTCTATGGCTTTCAAATGGAGAAGGCAATGGCACCCCACTCCAGTACTCTTGCCTGGAAAATCCCAAGGATGGAGGAGGCTGGTAGGCTGTAGTCCATGGGGTCGCTAAGAGTCGGACACAACTGAGCGACTTCACTTTGACTTTTCACTTTCATGCATTGGAGAAGGAAATGGCAACCCACTCCAGTGTTCTTGCCTGGAGAATCCCAGGGACGGGGAAGCCTGGTGGGCTGCCATCTGTGGGGTCGCACAGAGTCGGACACGACTGAAGTAACTTAGCGGCGGCAGCGGCAGCATGGCCTTTAAAAAAAAAAAAATCACTTTTATCGGCATCCCTCTTTCTTTCCTTTTTAAGTCTCACTTGGATTGGAAAAGACATTTCAAAAGATGAGAAAAAAATAATTTCTAATTGATATCAGATTTCTTTCTTCCTGTGAAGAATTTTCAAATGACTTCAGAGAACTGACAACCTTAACATCTTTGGCAGATGTTTTGTGGAGGAAAAAAATCTTCACTGTTTATAATTTGAGGCAGGGGTGAGAAGTAAGTGGGGAGGTGCAAAGGCAAAAACTATGTGACATCTCACGTACAAGCTGCTTTCCATGATCACTTGGAAGTTTCCACAGGAGATGTTCAAACCAAATAGTTTTTGAGGGATTGTTTGCATGCTCTCTGTGCTACCCTTCCTTAGGAGGTATAGATTCTAGAAAGAACTTCTCTTTTTCTTTTTCTATCTTTGCCTTGATGGTAGTAGGAACCATTTATATATTATACATATACTCCTCATGTTCTTCTTTTGTACGTCTTGGCACCCACTTGTCTGTTTTTTCTAAGTTGTACGGCAGCCACTGTCACTTTTCCTGGCAGTCACATAGGATACCCCTCAAAGCTGAGCCAATATTCCTCATTAAGCCATAGTTTAGGGCAAAACTAAATGTACTATTAGAGGGGCAAAATATATATAAAACATGAAGTTTACCATTTTAATCATTTTTATGTGTACAGTTTCATTAGGTACATTCACATTACTGCACAACCACCCACACCTTCTGTCTCCAAAATTTTTTCATCTTCCGAAACTGTACGAATTAAACAGTAACTGTCTATGCTTCCTTCCATACCCTCAACCATGGTGACAGTCACTGGAAACCACCATTCTACTTTTCTGTCTTCTGAATTTGACTACTCTAGGTAACTTATATAAGTGGGATCATAGGGTATTTGACTTTTTGTGTCTTATTTTAACTTAGCATAATATATTCAGGGTTCATCCATGTTATATGTAACTTGTGTCAGAATTTTTTTTAAGGTGGAATATTTAATTGTATGTGTATACCACAGTTATTCATCCATCCGTGGGCATTTAGATTATTTCCACCTTTTGCCTGTTGTGAATAATGCTGCTCTAAACATTGGTGTGCAAGTATCTGAGTTTCTGCTTTTATTTCTGTTGGGTATGTACCCAGAAGTGGAATTGGTAGATTATGTATTAATTGTACATTTAATTTTGGAGATACTGCCATACCATTTTATATTTCCACCATAATACCATACCATTTTATATGTCCACCAGCAATGTACCAGGGTTCAAATCTTGTTATTTTTTGTTATTTTTGATAATAGGCATCCTGAATGGTATGAAGTGGTATCTTTGTTTTTGATTTGCATTTCCATAGCGATTAGTAATGTTGAGCTTTTATGTGCTCATTGGCCACTTGTATATCTTGGAGATCTATCTCTTCAAGTCCGTTGGTGGGTTAGTTGTGGTGGTTTAGTCACTAAGTCATGTCCGACTCTTGCGACCCCATGGACAGTAGCCTTCCAGGCTCTTCTGTACATAGGATTCTCCAGGTAAGAATACTGGGGTGGGTTGCCATTTCCTTCTCCCGGGGATCTTCCCAACCTAGGGATCAAACCCAGATCTCCTGCATTGCAGGCAGATTCTTTAACTACTGAGCTAAGAGGACAGTCCTTTACTTATTTTTAAATCAGGTTTTTGTTGAGTTCTTTATGTATTCTCAATATTAATCTCCTTGTGAAATGTATAATTAATTATATGTATTTTAAAGCTACATAAATGTGTATTTGTTTTGAAGGCCTTATTTCAGTTTTACCATATTTGTTAGAGTAAATATTACTCTGTAATCCAGCCTTGAAACAGTAGTGGTTTTTCATCGAGTGCTGACTTAGTACCTAGAACTCTTAGGTGCTGTACACTTTCTTTTTCGGTTGCACTTCATGGCATGCAGGATCCTATTTCCCCAACCAGGGACTGAACATGCACCCCCTGCACTGGAAGTGTGGGTTCCCAGTCATTGAATCTCCAGAAAATCCCTCGGTCTGTACACTTACAAACCTTTTAAATTCTTGTAAGAATTCTGTACAGAGATACTTTTATCTGTGTTTCGAATTGAGAAAACTGAAACAGAGAGTTTAAATAACTTCTGCTCCTTTGCTTTAAAGTTAGGGTGTGAATTTAAACAACCTCGTTCCTGAGTCCGTGCCCGTATGGTAATATGCGGCTACCTGTCCCTTGACCTGTATTTGTGACAGATTGTGTGTGCTCTTATCAGATGACACTGTTCACCTCTTAAATATTGCTTAAAAGGCAGTGCATAAGATCAAGTGAGGTGTCTGAAGGAGTTCTTAGCAAAAATTGAATTCTTTTGCAGAAATTAAACAGATGGTTAAGGTTAGGACCTCTTTAAACTTCTTTAAGTTGCATTATATTTTCCTATGTGGAAGTGTATGTTTTCCATAAGGGTGTAAATTTCTTTATTTGGATTTGGCATATTTTTTCCTGTATTATTTCCCCTAGTGAAATTTGTTTACTGAGAACATTTTGTGGGGAATTTTAAACTTACATGTTTTTCTAAGTTTTTATTTTAAGCCACCCTTCTTCTAGACTCAATATATGAGTGGCCTTAACTGACGTTTAGATATTGCAATTTTATTTGGCTGTTTACCTAAGCCAAGCCTAGCTAGTAATGAATAAAACATCTGCCAGATTATATATAATACATTTTAGAGCAAAATGGAATTCTTGCTGCTGCTCAACGTTATCAGTAATACTGATAATCAGTGGGACTGGTATATATATATGTGTATATGTATGTGTGTGTATTATTTTATATACACACTTGGGGAGGGGAATGAAAATATATATCTTATTTTTTCATTCAAAATTAATGCTTCTGGGAATTCCCTAGCAGTCCAGTGGGGGCAGCATGGCCAAAGAAAGAAAAAAATTAATGCTATTAATTGGATAGCTCTTTTTACTTTTTTCTTTTCTTTGTGTTTGTGTCTGTAGGCATGATTGTGAGGTGCTATGTGCAACCAGCAATCGATTCCTAGGTATCATGGATTAAAAATTTTTTTTATTAATACAAATTATGCTTAATTGAATATCTTTGTATACAAATTTTTGCATAGTCACATTTGTCTACCTGTACAATAAATTTCCCGAATAGAGAGTGCTAGGAATTCAAAGGAATGCACCTCTTGAATTACATTAGATGCTGCCAGATGTCTTCCAAAAAGATTGCACAAATTTAAACTCCCCACAGTGCATGAGAGTTCCTGTTTCTCCACTTGTACATCAACACTGGGTATAATCAAACTTTACATCTATAGCAAGTTGTCATGGGAACATAAGAGCTGTGACAGGAAGCTGGCCGTAGAGCCTCTTATTACCTCCAGTGAATGTTTGTTTGTCGCCACCAGGTTCTGTGGTAATTAGTGTTAAGCCAGCACCTAGATCAGGTTAGTGCTTCTCTGATGGTGGCATTTTTTGTTTTGATATAATTTCAGTTCACTTTCTCTTTTCACTTTCATGCATTGGAGAAGGAAATGGCAACCCACTCCAGTGTTCTTGCCTGGAGAATCCCAGGGATGGGGGAGCCTGGTGGGCTTCCGTCTATGGGGTCGCACAGAGTCGGACACGACTGAAGCGACTTAGCAGCAGCAGCAGCAGCAGTTTACAGAAAAATTGAAAATATTACAAAATATTACAAAGAAGTTCAGCCAGATACTTCAGTTATTAGCATTTTACCACATTTACATTATCCCTCTGTGTATCTACACACAAACACACACACACACACAAAATCTTCTTTTTCCTGAACCTTTTGAAGGTAAGTAGACATCATTCCCTTTTCTTCCTAAACACTACAGTGTTTCTAAAATTAAAGACATTCTCTTATTTAATGCCTGTACAGCTATCAAAGCTAGATATTAAAATTTATATGATCCCATTTTCTAATCTACCATTTTATGCAGATTTTGTCACTGTCCAGATAATGTCCTTTTCTAGCAGAAGTAAATCCTGGATGGTCTGTTGTATTCAGTGTTCATGTTTCTTCAGTCTCTTCTAATCTGAGCAGGTTTCTCATTTTTTTGGTCTTTTACAACCTTGATGCTTTTAAAAGTATAATCCACTTATTTTGTTGACTCTTCCACAATTTAGGTTTGTTAGGTTTCTTCTTGTTTAGCTTCAAGTTGTGTTTTTGTCAGTGAAATTACAGAAATGATACTGTGCTCTTACCATGTTAGGAGGCATTTGATGTCAGTTTGTCCCTTTCAGTCTTTTGGCATGAAATTGGAGTAGTTGTGCAACATCTTACTGCTCTCTCTTGTTGAGGCCATAGATTTTCAGACATATACTTTTCATATAAGGCTTTATGTGTGATGTTAATGGATGCCAGGGTTCTCAGCTCAGCTGTGCTGTCTGGGTTGTGAGGCTTATGGCTATCGCAGATTTAACTGGAGCAAATCCCTCTGCAGGTATGAATTTTAGGAAAAGCACCTTTTTCCTAACCTGATGCTAATTTTGGAGATACCTCCAAAGACAGATGCAGAGAATAGCTGGAAACGATGGTCTTGTTCACTCCTAGTTTGTATCTTTCCGCTCTTCCTGCTTCTTTACACAGACTGATGACAGACTAACAAAGTTTGTTGTTGTTTTAATTGAAAAAAAAAGGTAGAATAAAGGGATTTTAAAATTAAGAAAGCAGTACCTTTCAGATGTTCTGTGCAGTATACTAGTAAGAAGGGGAGCATGTTTCTTCACCTGATGGGGCCAATTGCACGTGTGGCGTGTGCCATAAGATATTTGTTCTAATAGAAAATGTTTAGTAAATGTGGTTCGGGAGAATGCATTATGCCTTGATTGTCTTTTTTGTTGTATCCAAGACCACTAGTTATACCTTGACAGGTCTTAAGGTAAGAGTAGGTTAAAGCTAAAAATTGAATTTTGACAAGGTGTGGCTTGTCTTGCTCAAAGTTATTTGACTCAATACATAGACTATTTTCTGTCATAGATATAGAATGAAGCTTTAGAAGTGAAGATGTTACATATTTACTTGAACTGTATTTTTAGATTGTTCCAATATTAGTCTTTTCAATCATATTCAATAAATATAATGTTTATTTCTAGCTTTTAAAAAATAAATTACATTGATGAACATCTTTGAATATACACTATTGTCCATTTGTCTTAATTGCACGTAAGTGCCATAAGGGAATGGATTTTGTGTCTCTGTTTTTCACTGATTTATACCAAGTACCTGTACTTGGTACATACTAGGTGAATGAATGAATCTGAGGACAAAGATGGTATGTTACATGTAGCCTTTTCTAATTAGCCTATTCTGTTTTGGTGAGTAGATTGCTCAACAACTTTCTGGTACCTATTGCTTTGTTTTTCATATTATATGTTAGCATAGACTATGGTGATCATGTATATCATCTATTTGCTTCTTTCTCCTGGTAGAATGATCAGGTATGGATTCTTGAGGGTATCAACCAGGTTTCCTTATTTTTCCCTTGTTAAATGCTGTTTTGTTTCACTGTCTTCAACCATGATTCAAAAATTCTAGTACTTTTTTTGAACTGTATACTACTTAGAGAAGATTTGGTATGAAGTGAAGTGAAGTTGCTCAGTGTCCAACTCTTTGTGACCCCATGGGCTGTAGCCTACCAGGCTCCTCTGTCCATGAAACTCTCCAGGCAAGAGTACTGGAGTGGGCTGCTATTTCCTTCTCAAGGGGATCCTCCTGACCCAGGGATCGAACCCAGGTCTCCCGCATTGCAGGCAGACCCTCCACTATCTGAGGCACCAGGGAAGCCCTACAAGTGTATAAAACAAGTGTACTTTTCTCAGCTTGCTGTTCATTCAGTGTTGTATTTGCATGAAGTTTGACTTCATTAGGAGTTTGGATTGTTCATGCTCTCTTTGATGTTACTTGAGTTAATAATTTATTTTAATCTCATTTCTGCATTAAGCAGAAAACTTGTGAAATTCAAAATACTAGAGGAAATTACTTTTAGTTCTACACCCAAGGGCAGAATAGTTTCCCACATGATTTGAGCCAGCTTTTGCATCTAGAAACTCAAGAGTTCTAATATCATCACTAGACAATATCCTAGCAGTGTAATTACTAAATTGTTCTATATTCAAAGTTTTTTCTTTTCTTTCCATACCTCACCTTTTGGTTTTTGACTTGATTTTTCTCGTGTGAAACATCTGTTAGCTAGAAAAGGTGTTAAGATGGTGAAGTTTTGATAACTTTATCGTGTTTATCCTCAATACGTTTGTGATCATATACTTCCTTAACAGATTGGTTAATATAGAAGAAATGTATCTGTTGTGGGAGAAACAATATTACATGTCCACCATGAGCAAAAAAGAAGTATGCGAAGTTCAACTCTTTTACTTACTTGAAGATTCTAATGGATTGGAGGATATGTGGGAACCTTGTATAGATAGGAAGCATATTTAGTGATTGATGGAAACTTTTGAAAAATCTTCAACACTGCCAGGTGTATGAAAACAGATACAGTTATAATAATATTTTCCCTAACTCTATTTTGAGTAAAAGATCATTGTTATATTAGAAAGGGAAAGCTAGTGAAGTTAAAGTAAAATGAATTTGCTAGCCTAAAATTATACGTATATATACTTTGGACAGTCTAAGGTTTCTTGAGCCATGTGTTATATGAGCATAACTAACTAATGATGGCACAGAGGTTTTGTGTTTTATTTGCCAATTCCAATCTGAGGGAAAGCATATAGAATGGAAGAGGAAAAGGACATAGGTATAATCAACTTTACATAAGCTAACCTTTGCTTGTTACTTAAAAAAAAAAACTCCAGAATTATAACTTTTCTTTTAAATATATAACAGGATTTATATTATCATGATTAATCAAAATATGCTCTATATAGTGTACATAAAATTTGAGAAACCTATTCATGCAAATGAGATATTGACAACCTGTAGTATCAGAAAGATAAATTGGATAGGAGTGATTCTTTGTACAGTGAGGAATTAACTCAGTATTTGATAAAATCAAAGGTGTCCCTAGGTAGTGAAGGATTTAGGGTTTGTTTGTTTGTTTTTTGCATTTTTACTTGTATCATGTGAAGAATTGATGCTTTTGAACTGTGGTGTTGGAGAAGACTCTTCAGAGTCCCTTGGACTGCAAGGAGATCCATCCAGTCTATTCTGAAGGAGATCAGCCCTGGGATTTCTTTGGAAGGAATGATGCTAAAGCTGAAACTCCAGTACTTTGGCCACCTCATGCAAAGAGTTGACTCATTGGAAAAGACCCTGATGCTGGGAGGGATTGGGGGCAGGAGGAGAAGGTGACGACAGAGGATGAGATGGCTGGATGGCATCACGGACTCGATGGACGTGAGTCTGAGTGAACTCCGGAAGTTGGTGATGGACAGGGAGGCCTGGCGTGCTGCGATTCATGGGGTCGCAAAGAGTCGGACGTGACTGAACTGAACTGAACTGACTGCACATCTTATGAAAGTGTCTTACAAAAGAGTGGTCTAAACTTGATTGATCCAATTTATTTCTGGTTTTCAGTTGTCAACACATGTCAGTAGACATCTTATTTTAAAAATAGATTAGAAGTAAAGCTAAAAATTTTGTAGTGGCCTTACTCCCTACTGCAAAAGGGAGGAATAGGAGTTAATCTTTAAATTATAATCAGTCTCTGAGTAATTGTTATCTGACTTGTCGTTTCTGCTGAAAACTGGTTATTTTGATTGTATAATATAAATACTATATCATGAATTTTCTTGACTCACTCATGTTCAAAGATAGGCCTTCTTTCTGCAGAAGATAATTCCTGAAGTGTTAGGTAGATCAGTAGAGGAAAGTGGCTCTTGATAAGTATAGGGTACATATAGTATCTTGGTACAAGTTGACAGTTTTAAATATGTAGATCTATGAATTTAACTGAATAATTAGAATCTAGTTCAGTTGTGAGCTTCAGAGTTATGCATTGCGAACCTACTAAACACTTTTATGAATTTTCTCAGAAAACTCATTTTCTTTTCTTTTTAATAATTAAATTTATTTATTTTTAATCGAAGGATAATTGCTCTAAAATATTGTATTGGTTTCTGCCATAGATCAGCATAAATCAGCAATAGGTATACCTATGTATACCTTTCTCTCTGAACCTTTCGGCCACCTCGTTCTGCATCCCACCCCTCTAGGTTGTTACAGAGCCCTAGTTTGCGTTCCTGGAGTCACGCAGCAAATTCCAGTTGGCTGCCTGTTCTCCGTATGATAGTATGTCTGTTTCTGTGTTGCTGTCTCCATCCCCACCCCACCTCCCTCCCCACGACCTGTGTCCATATGAGTCTGTTCTCTGTGGCTCCATTGTGCCCTGCAAGTAGTTTCATAGGTACCGTCTTTCTAGATTCCATATTCTGTGTTGAAACACGGTGCTTATTTTTCTCTTTCTGACTTCATTCTGTATAATAGGCTCTAGCTTCATCTACCTCATTAGAACTGACTCAAATGCATTCCTTTTTGTGGCTGAGTATATTCCATTCTGTATGTATACCACAGCTTCTTTCTCCTTTCATCTGTCAGTGGACATCTAGGATGCTTCCATGTCCTAGCTATTGTAAATAGTGCTGCAGTGAACATCGGGGTACGTGTGTCTTTTTCACTCAGGTTATATGCCTAGTTGTGGGATTGCTGGGTCATATGGTGGTTTTATTCCCAGTTTTTTAAGGAATTTCCATAGTGACTATATATATATTCCCACCAACAGTGTGTGAGGGTTCCCTTTTCTCTCCACCCTCTCCAGCATTTATTGTTTGTAGATTTTTTGATGATGGCCTTTCTTTCTCTTGTGAGGTGATATCTCACTGTAGTTTTGATTTGTATTTCTCTAATGAGCAGTGCTGAGCATCTTTTCATGTATTTATTAGCCATCTGTATGCCTCCTTTGGAGAAATGTTTGTTTAGGTCTTTTGCCAACTTTTTGATTGGGTTGTTGTTTTTGTGGTATTGAGTTGTATGGACTGCTTGTATATTTTTGGAAATTAATCCTTTGTCAGTTGTTTCATTTGCTATTATTTTCTCCCTTCTGAGGGTTGTCTTTTCACCTTGTTTATAGTTTGCTTTGCTGTGCAAAAGCTCTTAAGTTTAATTAGGTCTCACTTGTTTATTTATTTATATTTATTTCCATTATTCTAGGAGGTGGATCATAGTGTATCTTGCTGGGATTTATGTTGAGTGTTCTGCCTGTTTTCCTCTAAGGGCTTTATAGTTTTCTTGCCTTTCATTGACATCTTTAATCCATTTGAGTTTGTCTTTGCATATGGTGTTAGGAAGTGTTCTAATTTCATTCTTTTACATGTAGCTGCCCAGTTTTCCCAGCATCACGTATTGAAGAGACTGTCGTCGTCATATTGTATATTCTTGCCTCCTTTGTCAAAAGTAAGGTACCCATAGGTGCATGAGCTTATCTCTAAGCTTTCTATCTTCAGGAGACCCATGTTATTACCCTTCTCCCATTCTATTAGATACAGTAACCATTACGTTTAATGAGATCGATAGAAGTGTGATGGCATATGCATTAAAGAGAGGATTGAGTTTACAGACACTTAACTGGAGATGCTTTATTATACACTGAAGAAGTGATTTAATCTTACTATCATTTATAAGATTTCTAACCTTCAGATAGCACCCAGATAGAACAGTGCATCATTTTGAAATACTGTTCAAGCTCAGCAGGCAAATCTCTTTTTCATGTTTTCTCTGGGGGCAGGAATGATGTTGCACAAGCGTGCTATATGATTGTTGACTTCATCTAATAGGTAGTTCCAGAAAAGAATGTAGACAGATATTTGAATCAACATTCAGTTGATTTAATCTGATTTTTAAAGCATTTCAAAGTACCAGAAGACAAAGTTTGCTTTTGAATTTTGAGAGCAGTGGATCTTATTGGTTATGTAATAGACCTATGTTAAATTACGTGTTAGATTCCAAGGGATGTGTGATGGTCGGAGTTATTAGCTAATATGGTTAGTACCATGAGTCTAACTGAAAAGTTTCATCTCATTAATTAGCTGTGTCTCTCTAAAATTTTCACCATTTTAAGCTCTTAGATTCTCTCTATATTCTTTGCTTCTCTTTATAAAGTGTGACTCTGTTCTTAAATATATATATGCAAAGTAATTTAAACTTTGGGGGTTTTGTAAAATATACTAAATCCGATCTAGTGAGGCACTTTTTAATTTTAATCATATGCTGCAATGGCAAATTTAATCAGTCTCAAAAAAAAAATCTTTCCTGTGGAAAGTTTCAGGAATAGATTTTTGCCTTTAATTCCATAATTGGAATTCACATCATAGATTAACCAATAGTTCAGTGTTTTAAAACCTATGTCCTTCGGCAGCCTTGTTGATATTGCTACTAAATTATTGTGTTTAAAATGGACCTTCCTATAGGATAAAAAAAGAGGATTACTTACTATTAATCCTTCTGACAAAAACTTGGGATTATTTACTCATTTGGGGGTGCTGTTTCAATTAAAGCCACTTTTCAGTATTTTAGGGTTAACTGAAATACCAAAATGTTCAAGGGCAATTTCTTATAAACCAAGTTCATGAACAGTGTCACAGAACATTAAATTACTCAACAGAATGAACTACATGGGATTTTAAGACTTTTGTCATCAAGTTAATAATTGTGTGAAATACCACAAAAATAGTAGAGAAGTCTTAAGTCAAATTAGGCTTCTCAAACCTATAACCCGTTATGAACAAGTCACTTAACCTATTTATAACTGCAATGTGGCTTTAAAAAGAAAGAAAAATTCTATTGATCTTTTTTCTTCAAGTGTTGTGTGCCTCTGCCCTGTCTTTCAGAAGACCTCATTTTTTATTTCAGAGGAGACAGGTCATCACATAAGGATTAGTTTCTTCCTCTTATACTTGTTTACCTTTATTAATATCACAGTTAATATTGTTAGTTATTTTGGCTTAACTTTTATAACTATAAAACAGTAATAATTACTAACATTTACTAATAAGTACTAATTCTAGGTGTTCCAGGTGTTCTGTGTGTCTTCTGTATATTAGTTAGCACTTTTAATCCTTCAGCAACTCCTTGAGGTCAGTACAACCACTTTGTCAGTTTTGCAGATGAGGAAGGAAACTGAACTAGAGAGTCAGATAACTTCAGGGCTGCACGGGAAATAAACACTAAATCATAGATTTGAACTCAGCTAATTTACTCTTGGAGTCTCTCTTACCACTCATGCTGTATTCTAATTCCAGCCTAAATTGTGCTAATCTTTGCTTGTGCTTTTTCTCTTTGCCCTCTCCCAAACAATGTTACCGTCTTTCCGTGGTTCTATGCTAGAATATTTAGCATATTTCTTTTTGAAGGGCCATATATTATGAACTAATTAATTAGTCAACATCTAGGCTTAAATCTTAACTCTGCCTGCCACTTAGTTGACTTTGTGACATTGGGCAAGTTGCTTTCTACATCTTTAAAACATGACTTCCAGAATTATTTTATAATGGTTAAAAAGGGTTAACAAAAAGTATAATGCTTGCCACATGGTAAACATCTGTGAGATCTACACCCCCTTGGGCTGTGAGGAATTTTTTGAATACTGTAGATTATGTGAGAATAGAAGATCATCTTTTGTTAGGTGTTTTAGCAAGGTGTCTCTGGGAAGTAACTGCTGCTGCTGCTAAGTCACTTCAGTCGCGTCCGACTCTGTGCGACCCCATAGACGGCAGCCCGTCAGACTCCCCTGTCCCTGGGATTCTCCAGGCAAGAACTCTGGCGTGGGTTACCTAATCAGTGTAATACACACTCAGTGTGTGGATGTGTCAGTCCTACCTAGGGTCTGTTGTTTTGTTTAGAAACAATTTTAAACTCTGTATTTTGACTACTGAGTGTTGGTATTTACTGGAGGATTTCTTTTTACAGTGACCTTTAGTAGGGTTGAAGTATAAATCGTAAAGGAGGTTTCATGGTGTCTAAAATACTGTGGAGTATGTCATATAGCCTATTTAATTTTTTTTTTTATTTCTTCTAGAAAATTTGGTGAGCGGCCTCCACCTAAACGACTCACTAGGTAAGCATTATATTAGTCTTTTACCCAGACATTTTATGAAAGTGTTATATCCTGTCATTTTGGAAACTCTGTTAGGTTTTATTGAAAAGAAGTTACTCACATAATGTTATCTAGATCATAAGCCTATTTCTATCTTCCCTTCCTTGTATCGCCCCCTTTTCTCTCCTACATAAAGCAAGATAAGATGATACAGTTCAAAGGGAAAATGAAACCTTTCAAGAGTTAATATTGAGTATTATATAGTTAATGTAACAAGGACTACAGCATAGTTTCCTTTATCTAGTTTCATTAGCCAATCAGAATTTGTTGATTACAACTGGGACTTGAAAGATACTTAAATGTTTTTAGAAAGAATTTTAGAACAGATTTTATACATTTTAATGAGACTATAAATATTATACTGTTCTAATTATATAATTTTTACAGTGTGCATTTTAATTACATGTTAAATTTAAAAGTGTTAGTCTTGAAAATACTTTTAAAAATTTCTGATTGCCAGTGATTGTAAAATAAAAAGTAAGATGCTCAGTTCCACAGCTATAGTCCTGGTGATAATGCTACCCTGCCTTGTTATTATCTTTATAGAAAACTGTATGCATGTATAAACAGAGACGTGTCTTTTTTTTCTTTTTAAAGTCTGGCATCATACTCTTGGCATTGTTCTGTTAACTGTAGATCTTCTACCTTGCTCTCTTTAGTGTCTTCATAATTTTTCATTGTCTTCTGACCAATCTTTATTTAATTCACACACATGGCTATTTGGGTCATTTCCACCTTGTTGCCGTTATTAAAAAAGCTGTTTCACTCAAAGAATGATGGGGACCTGCCAGAAAGACACACAACGGGAGCCAGTTTGAAGAGACTTCTTTTAGCCAAATCATGGACACTTTGGTCATCAAAATAAATAATGACAATAATAGATTAAAACCCACAAAATAAAACGACAGATTAGAAGTCTGCGCTGAGTTAAATAAGTGGAGGAAAGGAGATAGCTTCCCTTTCCAGAAGAATTCCGCCTAATAAACGCAGAAGAAACGGTGCAGTGGAGCCACACAGTGCTGCCAGTACAGTGGCAGCCGCTACAGTGATCGTTTCGGCAACGTCACCAGCGATGTCTAAGCCACTGCTTTAACGTCTGATGAGAAGCAAAGCTTGCTTACAGTGTCCAGGCGCATCTCACAAAGTACGTGTCAACTATAAAGAGAACAACAGTAACAGGACAGTGAGGGAATCTGACAGAACCCACCTTAATTAAGTGTTCTAAATTGACATCATCAATAATGGACAAATAAATTCCACATGCATCACGAAGAATCACGGTATAGCTTTGCTGTGATTCTTGCCAAAATTGCATAAGCTGAAATCTAAGCTTAAGGAAACCGTCAGACAGACACAGATGGAAGGACATCCTGTAAAGTAAACAGCATTTACTCTTCAAAATGTTTAAGATTATGAAGAATAAAGACTGCAGAGTACCAGAGTAAAGGAACCCCCAGGGTCACAGCAGCTAGGTTACACATGACAGATTTAACTAAACTGGATCAGGAACAAATTTTTCTTGTGCTCTAAGGATCCATTTTCTCTAATGGATCAGATAATGAAAGTGTTAGGCTTTTTGGATCACACTGAGTTTGTTGTGACTTTTCAACTCTGTTCTTGTGTCCCCAAATCATCAATAGACAATATGTAAGTGAGTGGTGTGTTCATGTTCCAACTCAGCTTAATTAAAATTACAAAATGGAGGCTATCCTGATTTGGCCTGAGTTCAGAGTTTCTCAGCGTTACTTCACACTTCCACCCCCAAATAAAGGATATTAGAGGGATAGTTGGAAACATCTGAATAAAAATCTATTGTGGAAGTATTGTATCAGTCATAATTGCATGTGATTGTATAAGACAGTGTTTCTTGGCAATAAATACAAGTTTTTGGGTAAAGTGGTTTTATGTCTATAATGTGCTCTTAAGTGTTTAATATACAAATATAGTAAAATGTTAACATTTGCTAGTCTGAGGGAAATGGAGACTAGGAATTGTTTGTACTACTGTTGTAACTTTATGTCTGAAACTCAAAATTTAAAAATATTTTTAAGGCATATTTCAGATCAAGTGGGTTGGGAAAATGTAACTTACCCTCACAGGTCCATGTAAACATATTGTCAACTACTTGTTTTTATATATCTTGAAGAAATTCTAACTGGAATTTGTTTAATTCATGTAATAGGCATTTTGAAATTTAAAATTTATTAGATAAATAATATTACTGGATAACTATTTTCATTACCAGCAGCAATAGATTTGAGTGACTTCAAACAATAAGATATATTTTGATGAATAAATTAGTTACCTCCATAAAAATAGCAATTAGCACAATGTATAAATGTTATAAATAATATAATAAATGGTAATAATGTAAGGAAAGGAGGTTTTCCTTTCCTTAAGTGTATACAATGATATAGTTAGGTCCCATCTACTTTATCATGGCTTTCCATTTACCCTTTAAGCAGTTTTCCCTGGTTAGAAAATTTTAGTAGCTTTTAGGACTTCTGTTTCTGGCCAAGATGGAGTAACAGGGACTGGAATTACTCTTCAGCTTGGAACAACTAAAAACGTGGACAAAATATATGAAACAGCAGTTTTCAAGATATTGGACGGCAGGCAAGAAAGGACAGTGACCCTTGAGAGATAGACAAATGAGGTGAGCCCCAGCTTAGTGCCTGGAGAAAGTTTCCAGTATATAATATAGGAAGGGGAATCCAGGTTGAGCCTGGTAAGCACCTTGAGTTGTGGAGAAGAACTGGGAATGTAAGGAGGCTAATTAAAGTGGTCAGAATTCTTTGGGCAGAGAACTGGAGAGGAAAGAGCTATGCAGAGTGTCAGAGATCTTTAGAGGGTCCTCTCTAGTCTTGAGCTGAGTAGTGAACAACACCTGTTGAGTAAACTACCCAAGGCTGGGGGAAGATAAACCTAAAGAATCAGAGGAAAGAATTCCTAGAGCTCTCTCAATTCTGTGAATTGTGCCTGTTGCCAATAGTCAAAGTGGGGAAAAAATCTCATAATTCACAGTGTATCAACTAGAGTATTCAGAAGAGTTTTGTTTCAGTGGTACAAAATTAGGCCTAGATTAAATGCTGCTCTGGTTTCACCTTGAAACCTTAAGCAAGTTTGAAAGGATCAAACATTTTCTAAATAACTTAATTTAGAACTAGAACAAAGCTCAAGAATATTTAAAGAATGGAAAAATAGGAAGCACTCAGAAAGATGGTAAAATTCATTGTGTCTTAACATATGGTAAAAACAAAAAATGTAGGAAAATGGTTCATAATGAGAAAAACCAGTCAATTAAAACCAACCCAGAAATGACACAGATGATAGAAAAAGGCATTAAGACTGTTAATTATGTTTGTCTTCTTTATGTTTAAGAAGCTAAGATCAGGACTGTACAAAATTTTTGTCAAAGGATAAAATGGTAAATATTTTTGTTTTTGTGGCCTGAACAGCCTCTGTTGGAACTACTCAACTTTGTTGTAGTGCAAAAGTAGCCAGAAACAATGTCTAAATGAATGGACATTACTGTATACTGGAGTATAACTTTATTTCTACTATAGATGGTAGGTTGCATTTGGCTATAATTGCAGATCCCTGAGCTGGAAGAGAGATTGGAAGTTAAATAAAGGACATGGAAGATTTTAAAAAAAGAGAAGATCCAATTCACATTTGTAGAGATGAAAACAAAACTATTTAAATGAAAAAATACACTTGTAGTATTAATCACAGATACATGCTATTGAAGAAGAGATTAGTAAACTTGAAGGCATACCAGTGGAAGCTATCCAAAGTGAAGCACACAGAGAAAATGTCTGAAAAATATCATTAGTGAACTGTATTTTATTTTCAAATGAACCGATACATGTCATTAAAGTCATTGAAGAGGAAAGAAAGAAACAGAAAGTGAAGTTGCTCAGTCATGTCCGACTCTGCGACCCCATTGACTGTAGCTTGCCAAGCTCCTCCATCCGTGGGATTTTCCAGGCAAGAGTACCAGAGTGGGTTACAAGAGATAATGAGTGAAAATTTTCTAAATTTGGTGAAAACAACAGTTCTAAAACTCAGTGAACCCTAAGTGCAAAAACTATTACTTTCTTTTTCTGGAAACACCTCATCATCAAACTACATAGTTCAGTTCAGTTCATTCAGTTGTGTCCGACTCTTTGCAAACCCACTGAACCACAGCACACCAGGCCTCCCTGTCCGGCACCAACTCCTAGAGTCCACCCAATCCATGTCGATTGAGTCGGTGATGCCATCCAACCATCTCATCCTCTGTCGTCCCCTTCTCCTGCGCTCAGTCTTTCCCAGCATCAGGGTCTTTTCAAATGAGTCAGCTCTTCACATCAGGTGGCCAAAGTATTGGAGTTTCAGCTTCAACATCAGTCCTTCCAATGAACACCTAGGGCTGATCTCCTTTAGGATGGACTGGTTGGATCTCCTTGCAGTCCAAGGGACTCTCAAGGGACTCTCTTCTCCAATACCACAGTTCAAAAGCATCAATTCTTCGGTGCTCAGCTTTCTTTATAGTCCAACTCTCACATCCATACATGACCACTGGAAAAACCGTATCCTTGACTAGACTGCTTAACCTCAGTAATAAAGAGAAAATATTAAATGGAACAGAGAAAAATGATACATTATATACAAAGGACAAAGATAGCATGAGGTTTTTCATCTGAAACCTTGCTAGGAAGAAGAGGACAGTGGAACAAGAGTATTTAAGTTCTCAAGGGGGGAAAATATGGCAATCTAGAATCCTAGACCCAGCAAAGGCAAAAACAAAGACAGTTTCGACATAAGAAACTGAAAAGGAATCAATCATAAACAGGCCTGAGATATAAGAAGTGCTAAAGAAATCCTTTATGCAGAATGATAAGGAATTTTGTATCTCTGGGAGTATATGGAGGTTGGACAGTTTAATTCAGAGTTTCTTTCTTTAAAAAAATAATCTTTTAAACCTACCCTATTCTAATCCCTGTCTTCCAAATTAAGCAGTAGTTTATAAAATATGTTGTTATTTAGAGGATGATCTTTTAGATAGTGTTCTAAAAGTACTATTTTACTGATACAGAGTTAATATTTTTGATTATAGTTAATACCATATACTGTTCAGCATTTCACTTTTTAAAAATACTACATTATTCTGGATATATAGATGAATACATATAGTAGGAATTGAATGCTAACTCTCAAGGGCATCCCACTCTCTTGAAAATAGTCCTCTTAATGTGGATCACAGGTATAATTGACTTTACTTGACTGTGGATTAAAAACCCAGAATAACCAGGTTTTATACTGAGATAAAGAAACAACTGTTGTGGTTCAGTTGCTCATCATGTCCTACTCTTTGCGACCCCATGGACTGCAGCATGCCAGGCCTCCCAGTTTTTCTCAAACTATACTCTGCAGCTATCTGAAATGTTTGCAGGTGTTGGGTGTATGTGTGGAATTACTTAATGCAACGAAAATAAGTTTCTTTACCAGCAAACAGTTCATGTTGGAACCTTTATTATTTGGATTTTACAAGTGACAAAAATCCAATTTGAGTACAGAGACTGATCCCATTGGTAAGGGTGACAGTTTAGACCTTCTATCTTTGTGGGCCACCTTTCTTCTTGAGTATTTGGGATTGGCTATGGTTAGTTCCCAGCTCAAATGCCTTCCCCACAATCCCCAGCCCCCAACACACACACACACACACACACACATATACACACACACACGTTCCCAGCTCAAATGCCTTCCCCACAATTCCCAGCCCCCAACACACACACACACACACGCACGCGCACGCGCACACGCACATGGTTTAAATCACTTATGCACCCTTTGGCGCAGTAATGGCAACTTAACTGAATGTGGTCAGGAAGTAAGGGTTCTATTTTCAGATGATTAGGGGTTATGACCATTAAGGACATACTTTTTTGAATTTTGCTTGCGATATAAAAGAAGTACACATTTATAAAGGAAAAAAGAGTCAGAAGGTTGACAAAGTGATGGTTTAACCATGTCAAATTATAATGGCATTTGCCATGATTTCATGTTAGTAAAAATATGATAAAAATTTCTGCTTTTCTAAACATTTAAGCTAAATAAATGTGTTTTAAGTGAGTAAACTCAAAAATAGTTGCTCCATGCTCTTCTTCAAATAGTTTTTAATTGGCTTCCATTCAGAATGAACATAAGGAATTATGGAATGAAACTTCAAAACTTGTTAAATAGTAACTGTTGAAACAGATTATGAGTTTCGGCTTTATTGTTACTTTTTTTTTAATTCAGTAATACAAAGTAGTAATTCTATTGGTAAGATTCTTATAGCTCCTATATTGTTTTCAAATGATAAAATTTCTCTCGTTCTTTCTTAAAAAGACATTGGATGATTTTCTCATCTTACTGTTGGAAGGAACAATTTTGGTTTTCTTTAATCCACTTATTTTCAGCCCAGGTGAATTTTCCCACCCCTCTGATATTTGGCAGTATCTGGAGACATTTTTGGTTGTCACAAATGGAGCAAAGGTGCTATTGGCTTCTAATCGATAGAAGTTAGAGATACTGCTAAACACTCTCCAGTGTACTGCACAGCCCCCTCACAACAGAGAATTGTTTAGTCCAGGATGCCAACAGTGCCTAAATTGAAACCCTGTTCATTTGAAGAAACTCTACTCTGTTTGAGTGAAGAGCGTATAGGCTATCACTTCATGGGCTTTACTTTTTAATTGTGTTTCTTTTGAGTGTATTGCCTTAATTTTTTTTAGTGGTTCTTTTAAGATACAAAATAGAACTATCGACCTACAATTGCCAGAGAACATAATTTTAATGTTTGATGTTCTGTTAACAAACTGGATTTTGTCTTGTTGAAGAAGCTATTTGTTAAATTGTTATTACAGAACAACTATTATTAAAGTTTTTAGTTGCATTTTCAAGAATTTATATTATAAATATGAAGGGAAAAGACAAGGAAAACTGGAGCTATCTTGCATTCATCATAAATATGTTGAGCTCTGTACTTTTTTGTCATGATGACATTGTGAACAGTTACTTCCAGTGTGAGCAGCTAGCATGATAACCAGTGCCTGGGAGGTAATGGGCTCTCAATAAATCTTTAATGGGAAGATGGATAAAAGTGTAGCCTACCTGTTATGCTGGCAAAAACTCGTGCCTTGCAAGTCAGGTGAGACACCTGATCCTTTACCTCCTGGTCCCTTTCAAGTTTGCTGTCAAACTTAAGTGGAAGTCTTCCAACCTCTACCTCCTGTCCCCTTCCTCCTGCTGTTCTAAGAAAATAATAATAGGTAGAGTTTCCTGACCCTTGATATTTGTCAGATTGTGGGGATACTTAATTTAAAATATTTTTCACAATATGAGCTATTAATGTCATTTTTTTTAAACAGGTGGGAAAACTCAGGCTCAGTAATTGATAAGATTAAGATTCAGACCCCTGTTTCATACCAAAACTGGGCTCATAACCAGTGCAAAATATCTAATAATATTAATTTTGTCTTTAAGGGTCAGACTGCCTGTTTGAATCCTGAGACTTCAGTGTCATTTTGGAAAGTTACTTAACTGTTGCTTCATTTCTAAAATGTGCCTAATAGTATGTCTTAGAGGCTTTGCATACTGTTTGGGATGACAAGGAAAAAGCCCTGACATCTGACACACTAAGTAATTGCTAAATGATATAATAGAGACTATAATGCAAGTAGAATTCAATGTGGGGAAATATATTTGAAATTGCTTCTTAAAATTTTTTTTTCAAGTATATTGCAACTATTCACATTTTATGCCAGTGACTGGACTTCTGTGTCGGTTTTGTCAAGATATTGACCTTCTGGCTTAGCTTTTGTTTCCTTATCTACCTTGAACACTTTGGTCAGTCACATGACTTACTCGCACCTCAGATCCCATATTATCCTTATCCTTTTCATGCTACACCACTTGTCTACTATCTAGCAGGTTTGAGAATGTGCTGTCTATTCCCTTGGAATGTTAGTGGGAATTGTCACTATCGTTTATGAATTTCAACATTAGCCAGTCTTTCAGTACAGATTTTCAGTCATTTACATTGTCAGCTTCTTTCTCCATTCCCTAGAGAGTATTTTCAAATATCGGTAGTACCTATGGCCTTCTTCTGACCTGTTAGACATCACAGCAGACTCTCATTTTACAAAAGTTGGTAAGACTTTTTGTGAGCTGGTGGCTGACTTCTTGCTAAAATTAGAGACTTACACCTCTGCAGCATCTCAATCTTGATTGCTACCTTCTTTTGAGGTTGTCTCCTTCCTTAGCATCTGATAGACAGTTTCAGTTCTACCCTTAGTGGTTCTTCTTCATTTCCTTTTATACATTTTCTTCTTGACATTCCTATCACTGTGTTTTCTTTCTGAGAGATTTCATTCACTTCCATGTCTTTAGTTGTGAGCTATATACCAATGAACCCTACTTTTCCAGCCCAGATCCTTCTCTGGAACTACAGGTGGTTATTTCCAACAACCTATTGAATACTTCCAGCTTGCAGTTCTGGGGCATTTCAGGGTTGACATTTGTCAAATATAATGGAACTTATTATACACTTGCCTCTCCTGAAACGAAAGACTTAAAAGTTGTCTTCTCCTGTACTATCTTCTATTACTTCTTTCTTAGTGTGTCAGCCTTATTTCAAGTTTTTCTCTGTGCTTTCTAAAGTCCTTTCCCTATTTCACCACTAGAATTAACTGAAAAAGAAAATTGACTGTATGTCTAAAAAAAAAAAACCCTGAAGATCTTACGTTGCCTTTTGTGTACATTGAAAATCCGGGTTCCACAGAATGGTGCTTTTTTGTTTGTTTCTTTAGCTTTAGCTCGTGAGATCTTCGATCTTCATTACTGCCTGTGGGATCTTTTTGTTAGTTGCCCGCAAGCAAAATCTTAGTTGCAGCATGTTGGATCTAATTCTGTGACCGGGGATCAAACTCCGACCCCCTCCTTTGGGGTAGCAGAGTCTTAGCCACTGGACCACCAGGGAAATCACAGCATGGTGTTTTTTTGCTAATGGGGTTCGGTGGCTCAGATGGTAAAGAATCTGACTGCAATGTGGGAGACCTAGGTTCCATCCCTGGGTTGGGAAGATCCCCTGGAGAAGAAAATGGCAACCCATTCCAGTATTCTTGCCTGGAAAAGTCTGTGGACAGTGGAGCCTGGTGGGCTGCAGTCTATGGGGTTACAAAGAGTTGGACAGGACTGAGCAACTAACACTTTCACTTTGAGATAAAATTAAATGATGATCTTTTCCCAGTTTCAAAGAGATGGATTTTTTTTTTTAAGATTTTAAGTTTTTTCTAGGTATTTTAAGAAGTTTATTACCTGCTATTGCTTTTATCATCATCTGTCATAGGGTGAGATTTGAATTAACTTAAATGTTTATATTTAGTATTTAATTTTTTTAAAGATTTATTATTTTTGGCCATGCTAGGTCTTTGTTGCTGCGCATTTTTTTTCTCCAGCTGCGGCGACTGGGGACTACTCTACATTGCGGTGCACAGGCTTCTCTTTACCGTGGCTTCTCTTGTTGTGGAGCACAGTCTCAAGGGCACATGGGCTTCAGTAGTTGCAGAACTACTCAATGGTTGTGGCTCAAGGGCTCTAGAGCAAGGGCCCAGTAGTTGTGGCGCATGGGCTTGGTTACTCCACAGCATGCGGGATCTTCCCGAACCAGAGATCGAATCAGGCCCTTTATTACCTCTGCCCTCCTTAACATCAGTTCAGTTCAGTCACTCAGTCGTGTCTGACTCTTTGTGACCCCATGAGTCACAGCACAGCAGGCTTCCCTGTCCATCACCAACTCCTGGAGTTTACTCAGATTCACATCCATCAAGTTGGTGATGCCATCCAGGCATCTCATCCTGTGTCGTCACCCCAATCCCTCCCAGCATCAGAGTCTTTTCTTTGCTGGCATATTGAGTGCAGCACTTTCACAGCATCATCTTTTAGGATTTGAAATAGCTCAACTGGAATGCCATCACCTCCACTAGCTTTGTTCGTAGTGATGATGTCTAAGGCCCACTTGACTTCACATTCCAGGATGTCTGGCTCTAGGTGAGTGATCACACCATCGTGATTATCTTGGTCGTGAAGATCTTTTTTTGTAGAGTTCTTCTGTGTATTCTTGCCACCTCTTCTTAATATCTTCTGCTTTGTTAGGTCCATACCATTTCTGTCCTTTATCGAGCCCATCTTTGCATGAAATGTTCCCCTGATATCTCTAATTTTCTTGAAGAGATCTCTAGTCTTTCCCATTCTGTTGTTTTCCTCTATTTCTTTGCATTGATCTATTTCTTTGCGTTGATCTGAGGAAGGCTTTCTTATCTCTCCTTGCTATTCTTTGGAACTCTGCATTCAGATGCTTATATCTTTCCTTTTCTCCTTTGCTTTTCACTTCTTTTCACAACTATTTGTAAGGCCTCCCCCAGACAGCCATTTTGCTTTTTTGCATTTCTTTTCCATGGGGATGGTCTTGATCCCTGTCTCCTGTACAATGTCACAAACCTCTCTCCATAGTTCATCAGGCACTCTGTCTATCAGATCTAGTCCCTTAAATCTATTTCTCACTTCCACTGTATAATCATAAGGGATTTGATTTAGGTCATACGTGAATGGTCTGGTGTTTTTCCCTACTTTCTTCAATTTAAGTCTGAATTTGGCAATAAGGAGTTCATGATCTGAACCACAGTCAGCTCCTGGTCTTGTTTTTGCTGACTGTATAGAGCTTTTCCATCTTTGGCTGCAAAGAATATAATCAGTCTGATTTTGGTGTTGACCATCTGGTGATGTCCATGTGTAGAGTCTTCTCTTGTGTTGTTGGAAGAACAAAACTTTTGGTCATACCTCTATTTGAACCATGTATTTCATTACAGTTTGTTTTCCAGATATGTTTTACTGTCTTTACTGGACTTTGAGCTTTATTCCTGTGGTAAGGATTAATTCTCAATCTGTTAGATTTCAGTGTTACCTTTTCTGCCTTGAATCAGTTCATATAAACACTGTCATCTAGATTATCTCATTTATCCACAACCACTCTATATTATGTCAGCATTATTCTTATTATCAGATACAGAAACCAAGCTAGATGTGGTTAAGAGATACGCCCTAGGCCACTTAGTTTCTGAGTGCTACAAGTGTAAATTCCTCACCCTTGATAACTTACTACGCTTCTGTGGGCTTCCCTAGTGGCTCAGACCATAAAGAGTCTGCCTGCAATGTTTGAGACCCACGTTGCATCGCTGGGTCGGGAAGATCCCCTGGAGAAGGAAATGGCAACCCCCTCCAGTAGTCTTGCCTGGAGAATCCCATGGACAGAAAAACCTGGCAGTCTATGGGGTAGCAGACTCAGACACAACTGAGCAGCTAACTCTTTCACTTCACTTTTTGTTAATCTATAGCTCTCCTCTTGTACATTTGTCTTTTTACTTATAAATAAAATAGTATTCAGTATATTAGAAGTGCTTCTTGATGATTGTTTTTGAAGCACTTGTGCTTTAATTTTGTAATGTGTTAAACATCTTAAGAATCAGGATTCTACTGATTCAGATAAGTGAAAGTTTGATCTTTATAGACCTTGGGTTCTTTGTATTCTATTGTATTGCTTAGCAAAGTAATTGATAAATATTTTTAAGACATTGAAATTTTTATACAGTATTCGCATAATAAATGGATAGTTGGAGTACTTTGTACCCAAAACAGTTAACATTGTATTTTTTCCAAAATTTAATTGTTTTTCCCTAATTTGAATTACCCTTTATTAAACTTTGTGATTAGTAACATCATTGAGAGTAATTATGAGTTTGTATATAAATGATAGCCCTTTCTTCTTCCTTTTGTAAGGTTGTTATTTTAAGAATATGTAATAATAAATTGGATGACCTGAGAATTTCTTACGGTTTTGTATTTGGTGAAAAACACTCATTCTAATAGCTGGAGGGAGAGGGGCTAGTCTTAGTGGTGAATTAGATTATTAAATACAAAATATTGCACATGATTAATTTAACAAAGGGTTTAAAGCCTAATAAGCAATGTACTTGATGTTTCTAGTTACTCTATAAGTTGTAATTGTGGTTTAATTGAGTTATATCGTAAATTCTTATACTGAGGGACAGTTTCTTCTTTGCAGAGAACAAAGTATACTGTTGAAGATGAGCAGTATTTGTTTCCTCATTGTATAATATTTTTTTAATTTAGTTACGGTTTGTTTTGCTTTATTGTTTTCATTTTTAGATTTACTTGTTTGAAACATTTTTAAGCATTCTTTTTACAGAACATAGTAATATTCCAAATCTTACCCCTGTAATAGTAATATTTATATTTTATTTTAGGGAAGCTATGCGAAATTATTTAAAAGAGCGAGGGGATCAAACAGTGCTTATTCTTCATGCAAAAGTTGCACAGAAGTCATATGGAAATGAAAAAAGGTAATCTTATTTTTTCTTTTTGTGGATAGTTAGTTAATAGTTATCACAGGCCCCAGAATTGAATTATGGAGTGATTGTGAAGAAAAGTACTTCCAGCCCTTTCCACCTTGACTGTGTGCCTGTTCAGATTAAGGGAGAAACAGCAGAGTTGAGCTGGTGCTCATATTATGTGAATGTGGCATTACAGAAATGACCTATAAATCAGATTAGCCAAAATTAGGTAACAGATTTTAATGTTTAGTGTTTATCTTGGTATCTTTTCAATTTCAGCATTTTTGGTATATGCTTATGGGTTTTTGTTGCTTGCTTTTTCACTTAATTCCCAGAATTTTCCTGTTAATAGTTTCTCAAGTCTTCGTCTTTCAGATAGCATTTTTATGTTAAGCATAAAATAACATGATTTGGTGGACAAGGCTGCTTATGGAGGAACATGAAAGATTTTTTGGGGTTGGCTCGAAAGGTAATAAAAGTGAACTGGAAGAAGGAATGAAAACTCAGGTTTAAGTATTGGATTGAAAGGAATGAGTGGACTCTTTGTGATTCCACAAAATCTTTGAGTTTGTGAGATAAAGGAAATCTTAGCATATGCATAAGAGAAAGGAAATGGAGTACATTGATTTCATGTGCTAAAAAGTTTTTAGATAGTCTGTTTCTAAAAGTCCTCTAAATCTGAGCTGAAACTATTTATCATCAAAGAGGATTAGCAGCTGAAAACAGTATTTAGGACTCATATTGTCAAGTGTTCTTTTTTAGTTATTCAAGTTCTCTAAATTTCTGATTACTCATGAAACTTAATCATATGATTCAAATACTAGAAGTTGATACTTATGGTTTGGGACATAGAAACCAAATCAAGATAGTGGCCCCTTTTTGCATGAAGTTGATACTGGATGTTCAGGTCTCCCTGCCCCATGACATCATGTAAATATAGGAGACGGTCTTTTTTTTTTTTTTAATTCCTAAGGAAAGCAAACCAAGTCAGTACCTTCATTACTTGAGATGGATCTAAAAGGCTGGTGTTGCACCTCATGGTGAAGAAGGAACAGCTTCCCTTTATCCAGTCATATCTAGACATTATTCAGGAAATGCCTTACAGATGTTTTACAGTTTTAATCCTTAGAAGAATTTTGTAAATAGGAGTGCATTAGTGAGGAAACAAAAGATCAGATTCTTTAGAAATGGGATGGTAGACAATAGAATAGAAAATACTAGAGATCTCTTCAAGAAAATTGGAGATATCAAGGAAGCATTTCATGCAAGGATGGGCATGTTAAAGGACAGAAATAATAAGGACCTATCAGAAGCAAAACAGATTAAGAAGAGGTGGCAAGAATACACAGAAGAACCATACAAAAAAGGTCTCAATGACCTGGATAGCCACAATGATGTGGTCATTCACCTAGTGCTGGACATCCTAGAGTATGAAGTTAAGTGGATCTTAGGAAGCATTACTAGGAACAAAGCTAGAGGTGGAGGTGATGGAATTCCAGCTGAGCTATTTAAAATCCTAAAAGAACATCTTCTTTTAAAGTGTTGTGCTCAATATGTCAGCAAATTTGGAAAACTCAGCAGCAGCCACAGAACTGGAAAAGATGAGTTTTCATTCCAGTCTCAAAGAAGGGCAATGCCAAAGAATGCTCAAAACTATAATACAGTTGCTCTCATTTCACATGCTATAGCAAGGTTATGCTCAAAATCCTCAAGCTAGGCTTCAGCACTACATTTACCGAGAACTTCGAAATGTACAAGCTGTGTTCCAAAGAGGCAAAGGAAGCAGAGAGAAATTGCCAATATTCGTTGGATTGTGGAGAAAGCAAGGAAGTTCCAGAAAAACATCTGCTTCATTGACTATGTTAAAGCCTTTGACAGTGTGGATCACAACAAACTGTGGAAAATTGTTAAGGAGATGGGATTGCCAGTCCACCTTATCTGTCTCTTAAGAAACCTGTGTGTGAGTCAAGAAGCAAAAGTTAGAACTGGACATGGGATAACTGACTGGTTCAAAATTGGGAAAGGAGTACATCAAAGCTGTATATTGTCATCCTGGTTATTTAACTTTTATGCAGAGTAAGTACATCATACGAAATGCTGGGCTTGATGACTCAAAAGCTGGAATGAAGATTGTCAGGAGAAATATCAACAACTTCAGATATGCACATGATATCACGGTAATGGCAGAAAGTAAAGAGGAACTAAAGAGCCTCTTGATGAAGGTGAAAGAGGAGAGTGAAAAAAACGGGCTTGAAACTCAGTATTAAAAAACTAAGATCACAGCATCTGGTCACATCACTTCATGGCAAATAGAAGGGGACAAAGTGGAAACAGTGACAGGTTTTATTTTCTTGGGCTCCACAATCAATGCAGACTGACTGCAACTATGAAATTAAAAGATGCTTGCTTCTTGGAAGAAAAGCTGTGACAAACCTAGACAGCCAGTATATTAAGAAATAGGGATATCACTTTGCCAACAGAGGTCAATATAGTTAAAGCTATGATTTTTACAGTAGTCATGTATGGATATGAGAGCTGGACCATAAAAAAGGCTGAGTGCTGATAATTGATGCTTTTGTATTGTGATACTGGAGAAGCCTCTTGAGAGTTCCTTGGACTGCAAGGAGATCAAAACAGTCAATCCTAAAGGAAATCAGTCCTGAATCTTCATTGGAAGGATTGATCCTAAAGCTCAAGCTCCAGTACTCTGGCTACCTGACTCATTGGAAAAGACTCTGATGCTGGGAAAGATTGAGGGCAGAAGAAGGGGTCGACAGAGGTCAATATAGAGATGATTGGATGGCATCACCGACTCAGTGGACACGAATTTGAGCAAACTCGAGGAGATAGTGAAGTACAGAGGAGCCTGGTGTGCTGCAGTCCATGGGGTTGCAAAGAGTTGGATACGACTTAGTAACTGAACAACAACAGTGAAAATAGGAATAATTTAACTTAACAGGTTCATTGTATAGCTGCTCACCTGGGCAGTGTTGCTTTCCCTCGCCCCACCCATGGATTTTTGAAGATCCATTTTAGTATGTTTTGATTTATGTATTAACTCATTTTTTTCTTTATTTCTGACAACCTGCTAGATTCTAGGTACTATGCAAAAGGCTCTTTTAAGCCAAGAGTTTTAAAAGTCGCTATGTCATTTAATACTGAAGTGGATAACTGAGATCCAGTGGAAATACAGACAGGGAAGAGCTTCTCAAAGTCCCAGATAAGATTCCTGTTTGCTAGTCATTGTTAAAAATATAAAGCTATAGTGCTTATCGAGTTAAAATAGGTGATTTAGTGATTATTTTTTATTATGATTGTATTTATTTTCAATTTCTTTCTATTATTTGGGTATTGTCTGGTGAATCTAAAAACCTCAGTGAAGGGAAAGATCAAGGAATCTAAGCTTCTGACTCCAAAAAATGAAAAGATTAAAAAAAAAAATGCCAGAGTAACTACTTTCTTATATTTACTGTGTTATTAACATTTCCAGAAGAGACATGGCACTAGTTTTACACTAAAGGCAAAATCTTCTCAAAATTGCTTGATTTTTAAAAAGTATTAGTTAGTAGTCTGGAGAAGGCAAAGGCACCCCACTCCAGTGTTCTTGCCTGGAAAATCCCATGGACGGGGGAGCCTGGTGGGCTGCTGTCTATGGGGTCGCTAACAGTAGTCAGGGGCTGCTAACAAAAGCCAGTCTCCTGGATGATTGTCAGGGCTTCTTACAGGGAGAGGTCTTGTCCCTTACTGCTTGGTAGAGTGTAGTAGAAAGAGGAAGATCTGCTTTCTTTCTTGTTGATCAGATTCAGGCCTTTCTGAAAAGCTGCTAAGTTTAGGCATGAGGTAACCTGGGGACATGACCACAGTCCTCTTGGCTTACAGAATAATTCCAGTGAATGATGCTAGAAATATTTGAGCAGGAAGTTTTATCCTAAAATTTAAATTGTTCTGAGAATTCACTTTTGTGCCTAATAAGGAATATTTCTTTGCTTAACACATTTGGTATCCCACTTATGTTAGTGGTTAGTTTTAACCTTTCATTGAAAACGTTCTTTACAAGATTGAAAAGTAAACGTAAATAAAAAATTTTTTTGTCTAGAGGAAAATTTCCATTAAAGATATGGAAATGCAATTTGATGTATTAACATTTCTTCAACTTTGTGTTAGGGGAAGTATGAATAATCATCAAAGGGTAATGATTCTGCCAAAATAGATAATGTAAATGGTGTGTTTAGATTTTGTCTGATATTATGTATTGGGCTGAATAAAAAGACTTCTTTGAATCTGTAAGGTATTTTCCAGACCTCATCTTAGGATTTGAGGGAAAAGTTGTTGAATCATTCTCTGAAAATAAAGACTGATTGTTTGACTTAGGAAATGAATAAAATCATAAATGTGTGCATATCGCCACCAAGTGGTAGATAAAAGCATTGTTTGCCTTAGTTGCTTAGATGTAGCTACTGGGAAAGATTAGAAAATAAAGGCACATTGTTTCATAAAGTATGCTTTCATAGCAGCTGTTAAACTCTGAAAGGTGAGCACTTGATTTCAGACTTTTCACTAATTGTTTGGTACATACTGAGCATCTGTCCAAGTTAAAAACATCGATTTGCATACTACTATAAAGGTATATAATTAATTTTTCTTCTGTTAATTAGGTAATATTCTTTCCTTCCCTTCCTTCATTTCTTTTCATTTGTCTGTAATTTTTAAATTGATGATTATCTTGTTTGATTATTATATTACTGCAGAAGTCTCTGGAGATGAAGATTTGAATCGTTAGCTGATTTTTTAGGGGGTGGCAGTATTGGGATGTTTAAAATAAGATTTCATCACATGGTAGAAATAATGTTAATGTTTATATTGGATTTGCTATTTTCTTGCATCACAGCTTTCTTAAAATTAGTTGTAGAGTTGATTTAAAACTAAGGCTAGTTTAGAGACAGTTGAAGACTCTTCATTTTTCTTAGATTTATTACATGACTGGAAAGCACTTTCAGTATAGAACCTTAGTCAGTGTTTTAAGTGATAAAGAATTTCTTGACAATCTTTCTGATTTTATGCCCTGTTGGTTTCATACCACTTCATTGTAGTACTTTTGAGAAAACCAGCACTACTGAGTCTTCTGGGCTTTCCTCGTGGCTCAGCTGGTAAAGGATCCACCTGCAATGTGGGAGACCTGGGTTCGATCCCTGGGTTGGGAAGATCCCCTGGAGAAGGGAAAGACTACCCACTCCAATATTCTGGCCTGGAGAATTCCGTGGACTGTATAGTCTATGGGGTCGCACGAGTCGGACATGACTGAGCGACTTTCATTTTCTTTTTCACTTTCACTGAGTCTTTAACAGTTTTAGACTTCTTTCCAGGTGTGAAGTAAAAGTATCTTTTGTGATAACTTGTTGGGATTTGATCACTATATTTGGTACCCTATACTGAAACGCAGCAAGTTTTATAGCTGGTATACCAATTTACTAAGGAGACCTAGTATTTGTCAGTGTTCAATAAAATATTAATAGGAGATAAGTTTTCCAAAATTGATGCCTTCTCAGCTTCCTAATAGTGTGCCAGCTAGGAATTTGAGTCTATGCCATGGTAAGTATTGGGTAGTTCCCAGCATTAGAGGCCAGAGAGATCCCTGGTATAGACTTGAATGAGCAAATTCCAGAACTGGCCCAGCTAATCTAGGCATCCCTCCAAATTTGGAGTGACCTGGAGCTGAGCCCAGTGCCTCTGCTGTGACCTCTGTACTCATGGCAACAAGGAGAGTATACAGGCAAAAAAGCCACTCCGATTCCCTTCTCTTGGCTTAGAAAAGTATGAGAAGACCCTCGGAAGGTTTCCTCCTCACTCAGCCTGACCCTTCCAGTCTACTAGGTCTACTTCCCATTACGCCTGGTTCACATCCTATTGTTCTCCTCTATACTCCAGCCACACTGGTCTGTTGTTTCTCTGCTGTCTATTTTAGTCCTCCCTACTTCAGAGCTTTTGTGCTTGCTGTTCCGTCTTCTGAAATGCTCTTCCCCAGACACCCATGGCCATAGGTCCTAACTCAAGGTCACTTTCTTTAAGAAATTTTCCTTGGCCATTCTGGTGGCCACTTCCTTGGTTTATTTTTCCCCTCACCAGCTAAAGTACATATGTTATTTTAGTCATCTACATTTTTAAAATTGTCTTTGTTATTAGAGTACAAGTTCGATTAGGGCAAGGATTTTTGTTTAACTACTAATATTTTTCCAGTGCCTGATACAGACTAGGAATGTAGTAAATTTTTGTGAATTAGTAAAAATAAACCCAGCTCACTTTTTATAAATTGTGTGTAGATTGCCTGTTAAGAAGTAGTCTTTGGTAGAGTTGAGCAAAATGTGGATGCCGTTGTTTATTTTGATTGAATTCAGTCAGTATTATAGTAGGTGCTGAGGGGGAAGCAAACAAGTAGATACTACTCTGCTACCTTTAGGATGGACTGAGAACTAAATCCAGCATGATGGTATCTGTGTGTTTCTGTGCATGCACACACGTGTGTGTGTGTGAGATGTGCATGGATACACTTCTTTTTTTAAAAGTCTGTACATTGTTGGCCTAAAAAGTTGTAAAAAAGCATAATAAATTAGCTGCTAAATTTTAGAATTAGGAATTTCATATAAAACTTGATTTTCAGTGACTATTGGAAAATTGGAGGATGTGACCAACACGTGACCTTCATGCCCTTAGTTCAGCCACGTGGGAATGCTTGCAGTTCTCAGTTGTTTCCTTGTCATCAGAGCCACACACTAGTGGGTGATGACCTTTGCGGTTAAGCCTTTTTTCCCCCCTTACAGTGAACTTAAAAGAATTAAAAGAGAAATTTCTATGCTTATAACTACATAAAAAGTGGGAATTGCCTTGAGGGTTTTGCATTTCAATAAAGAAGGGAAGGAACATACGTCTTTGGGTAATTAAAGAATATTTCTACTTATTTATTGTACACCCGGTCCACTCATTTAGATAACTTACCTGGCCACTATTATCTGAGTAGGTATTTGAGTTTTCAGGCCCCTTGATGAGACATGACATATTAATAAATATTTTAAAGTGTGTATAAGTCAATGTGTGTAATCAAGCGAAGGTGTTACCTCCTATATAAGGACTGGATTGGTGGTCTTCTGAATTAGGTAAAATGTGGGGCTTGAGCTAGACTTCGAAATAATATAACTGCTAAGAGAAAATTATAAGGAAGTTATTCTAGGTGGGAAGAATTTGTGAGGGCAGATTATTGGCAACTAACAAAACAAATCTGTTGGTTGTCTTTGAGTTAAAGGGACACAATATATTGTTCTTTGATCTATGTGCAGCAGGTGTTTAGGTTGTAAGATACATAGTAAACTAATGATCCATTTTGCTTTTAATTCCTTTACTTGTATTAATATTTTGAAAGTGTCTACTTTGGGCACTGCTCTGTTTTCCAGATTAATTACCAAATGAAATTAAGAGTGATATCCATACCAAGAATGTCATTAATTAACAGTACATCATTTTCAGTAGACCTTAATCAGTAATTGCAGATTCTCTGGTGGTATACCCTATTTTTGTATATGTTGGAGTACACTGGATTTGGCTGAAGTGCAGATGTTCAGAACTCTGAGCTGTGTGAAAATTTATGTTCCCTGCTCTGAAAGTATCTAGGCTAAGTGAATGCATAATGTCATTATAGATGAACCTTAACCAGAACAAATGGAAGTATTGATTTCTGCGCTGTGGGTATGGTTATTTGCATTACAAAAGGCTTCACCAAAATGTTTCTTTAGGAGCTAACTTGATACAGTTCAACATGATTTTGTATTCATATGTTCAAGAAAAGGAAGTGCTTTCTTGAGTGTAATTGCATTGTGTTTCCTCCCCCCTCATTATTTTAGGTTTTTTTGCCCTCCTCCTTGTGTGTATCTTATGGGCAGTGGTTGGAAGAAAAAAAAAGAACAAATGGAACGCGATGGTTGTTCAGAACAAGAATCACAACCATGTGCATTTATTGGAATAGGAAATAGTGACCAAGAAATGCAGCAACTGAACTTGGAAGGAAAGGTAAGTTTACATGGTTCCCTGTCAAGAGCACCATGATACCATAATGTAGTTTTCTTGTTTTTGTAGTGGTGATTTTTTTGGATTTTATGGTTACCAGTAGCACTTCTTGACTATATAAATCAGAACTAGAATAACCTCTAATAGCTGAGGTCTAGTCATGACTCGTAAAGTATGAGCTTTGACATCTAAAGGTGGCACACAGTAAGCTTCCTCAGCTTGCTAGCAGTTCTGGCAGGCTGTGAATCATATTTCTATTGAGGGCTGATAATAAATTTAGGAGGCTAATTTCCCATCCTTATAAGGGCATGATATTCAAATAACAATGAAAATACATAGTTCCCTAATGTTTTACTCTGCTCATTTAATCTTAGTCTTTTACTGGAAGCAAAGTATTGAATAAGTTGGTAATATCATAAATGTTTTATTTAGCTTCAGTGTGGAAGACCACTGTCTTGTGTCGACAGGAACACTGTGAATAGCTTTCGTCAAACTTTTAGGGATTTTCTTTGATTACTTTGTTAAGGAATGTAGTTTATGAGATAGTTTTACTAATTGTATTTTGTGAATTTAGAAAGCAGTTATCTCAGTCTGTACCTTTAATACTCAAAAATAATTCTTTATTGACTTAGCATCAACTTGTTTTCTCTTGCTATTAAAATTGAAAAATGGATATTTCTGATCTCAGTGACCACATGTATGTCTTTTAAAATACTGTATAAATAGCTATTTTCTCACTCAGTAACTATTTGTTGAATGTCTTAGTGTTTGCTGTATTGTAGTTGACACTAGGGATGGGAATTGGAGGGCAAGGTTGAGGGTGATGAACTAGGAGATTTGTACTCATTTAATTTTTTTAGTGATTGTACAGATAATGAGTCATTTTACAGATAATGAGCACTGAGAATAAAGAGCCTTAATATCAGTCTCCTTCAAATTTGAGTGTTTCTGTCATTTATATTCTTATAATTGTTATCATTAATGCTTGTCAACTATGTATTTTAAGTTAGGCTTGAGAGAAAATTTACTACTGTAAAGATTATTTCATTTTAAAATAGAGCGATATAAAATATATCTGAGTTATAAACTCTTGAGCCAAAGTTAAAGATATATTTGAGTAGTTGGTTGAACAAAGAGGCTTTGGTCACATCTCATGTATTTTTGTTATGTATGTCTCCAAACTGTACACCTAGACATTTGTAATTGTGATTGATAATTAGATAGGTAGTGAGAAGCCCAGCTGTTTGATAGGTGACACAGTGGTGAAGAATCTGCCTGCCAGTGCAAGAGACATGAGAGATGTGGATTCAACCCCTGAGTCTGGAAGATCCCCTGGAGAAGGAAATGGCAGTCCACTCCAGTGTTCTTGCCTGGGAAATCCCGTGGACAGAGGGGCCTGGCAGGCTACAGTCCATGGGATTGCAGAAGAATTGGACAGGACTTAGCAACTAAGCAACAGCAATTGAACTTTATTGCTAGCTTTAACTGCTTCCAGCAATTCTGAGGGCAGTAATACCAAACAGCATGCCCACTTGCTTTTCTCAGCATCGTGGCTTAGTATATCTTTCATCATCTTCTGCCATTATATCATTTCCCCAAGCCCTAGAAATTTGCAGAAAATAATACCTGAGAGCTTGAGTATTAACTAGTACTTAAAACACTTAATTACAGGGAAGTACAGTGTTTCTAAGCCAAATATTAGTTTTAATGAAAAAAATGCTATTAGAAGAGTCTATAGAGAATAAGATTGGTTGAGAGTCAGCAGAAGGCATTCCACGCAGAAAGAACAATATAATCATATGCTTGGACCATCAAGATACAAGAATGAGGTCAGTTTGGTTCCAGGTAGGCAAAAATGGACCAAGCAGTGAGATGGATGCTGAGCTTCAGAAAGTGGCACTTTACTCCTGTCTTACTTAACAACCATTCATTTAAGGTAATATTGTTTTCTTTCAATAGTGTGTTCATTGAATGGTATGATTAGTCATTATTGGGAAAGAAGGATTTTATTTTGCATGTTGCATTCTTATTTTAATATTTATTACAACATAGTTCTAGTATATGTAGCCCTTATTTTTATTATGGTCATGGTATTTGACTATATAGTTATATTTTGGATCTGATGTTTTTAAAATAATTTCTTAAATATTCATTTTCTCTGTTTTTGTCTTACATAGTTAAAGCTAGGTAAGCTATGCAGCATGATAATTTTTATCCTAATTAGCATTTGAATTTTTATTTTTAAGAGTTACATGCCCTATACCTCTGTTGCTAGTATTGTTTTGTTTCTATAATTCAAATTCTACAGTTCAGGTATTTCTATAGACTTTTGTAGCATTATATTTTGTATTTCTTTTTCATTTCAAGGCAAATGTTTTTATTGCCTGAATGTCTTGATAATTTTGTAAATAGATGTAGAGCTGTATAAAACAATAAAATTTTTTTTTTTTTGAAGTCTTTTTGAGAGGGGGAAACAGAATAATACAGTGTTGGTATTGTAGACTCAGTAAGGAAGACTTTGTACTTTGTTTTTAGAGATCCATTTCAGTACTTTTTACAGTTGGTTTTATCAGCTGTTCAGTGGAATTACTGCCTTAAGTCTAATCAAACTTAGCCATAGCCTTATTGAGTTATTTGTACATAGCTGACAAGGTTTTGATGCTATTAAGACTTATCCTTTTCTTTCGCAGAACTATTGCACAGCCAAAACATTGTATATATCTGATTCAGACAAGAGAAAGCACTTCATGCTATCTGTAAAGATGTTCTATGGCAACAGTGATGACATTGGTGTGTTCCTAAGCAAGCGGATAAAAGTCATCTCCAAACCTTCCAAAAAGAAGCAGTCACTGAAAAATGCTGACCGTGTGTATACTTGTTTTCTTTTTTTCCCCGTCAACTCCCAATATGAATTAATAAGACTAATTCAACTATTTTTTAAATTAAAATTTTCTTTTCAGTAGCCAGTTCATTTTTTTAAAGTCTATTTTTGGTCTTCACTTTATCTGAAAAAGTCATATTCAGTTATTGCTGCTGCTTTGTTGTATTTTTTCTCTAATTAAAAATTGGCAACATCTGGTGTAGCAACATGGTTCTTAACCAGAATTGCTTCCTCACTGCTCCCCAGAGGCATTCGGAAAAATGGGAGTTTCCTTTTGCTGTCAGTGACTAGAGGGAGTAATGTTAGCATTGAGTGTCTAAATATCCTGCAGTGTGCAAGATGGTTCCTATTCCACAAGAATTGATTCACTCAGAATATCAGAACACCTCTTTGAGAAGCACTGTTATATCAAATGGACTTTGGAAGGCTATCATGAAAACCTAAAAAAAATTTAACATGGTTGTCTGGCAGACTGCTGTCTCTGCACATTTTTAGACTTTCACCAGTAAATGCTGTTTGAATTATACATTTCAACTTCTATACCCATTTTTCTTTTTTTCTTTTGACTTTTTATTATGAAAACTTTCAAACTTACATGAAAGGGGTAGTATTGATGTAAGGTGACCAACCACCAGACCTCAACAGATTTTACCAATTTTATCATTTCTGTCACCACCAACTCTTCTTCCTCCTCCAGTTGCTAGAATTTTTTAATGTAAATCTTAGACATCCTGTCCTTTCAATCATTTCTGTAGTAGTGACTCTTAACAGAAAATTTTCCTTTTAAACGTCATTATACCCAACACAAGTTGATGATAGTTCATTAATGCCATCTACTGGCCAGTCTGTGTGCCGATTGATCATACTTTATCAAAATACCTTTTTACAGTTGTGTTTTTGTTGTTTTGTTGTCTTCAGTAGTTGGCTTGTTCAAACTTGGATCCAAACAGGGTTCATATATTTTAACCTGAAATAGTTTCTGTTCTTTCTACTAGCCTTTTTTTTTTCTTTCTGTGTTATTTATTTGTTGAAATTGGGTGATTTTTCCTATGCAATTTCCATATTGTGAATCTGACTGATACATGTTTCCTCTGTCTCTCATATCTCCTATAAACTGTTGATTAGACCTAAAGACCTTCATTTTAGAATTAGCTGGTTCTGCATATGCTCTTTTCTCTCAGATCAGAAGTCTTATTGTCTGGTTATCCCACTTCTAGTCATACTAAGATTGGTTATAGTAAGTTGAGTTGTTAGTCTAATCCAACAGTTACAAAATTCCTCAGGAAACTTTAACCAAATGATTTTAGTAGTCCTTCATCATGGTTGCAAAATAGTGGTGTTTCTAATTCTTTTATTCTTAACTTTTGCGTTTGTTAGCTGTTTGCTTTAAATGTAGTCTATGAAGAAAAGGCAGGATAAATGCTTGTCTATTAATTTGCAGAATACTAGTTTCGTTCTTTGAAGGCGAGGTTTTAGGATTTTGGTTAATTTGCTTGTTTTTACTTTGTTTTCTGGTTTTTTTTTTTAATGAACTTATGGGATGTTAGATAGTGGGGGGTTTTCAGTCTGCTTTAGTCATTATCATCATTGTTATGGAAATTTCAAACATACTAAAGTAGAGTTGCATAATAACATGAAACCTCTTGTGTTTATCCTCTAACGTTTCATCAGTGATCGTAACTTCAGGCCAGTCTTGATTCATCTTCATCTGCAACCCTACTCCACCCACACTTTTCTCTGCCTTCATTTTAGTTTGATGCAAATCCAAGACATTATATCACCTGTAACTGTTTCTATGAGCCTCTGAAAGATAATGTCTCTTTGTATTCTAATATAATACCATGATCACACAAAAACAAACATAAAACAACTATAAAAAGAAATAAGGTCTTAGTATCATTAAATACCTAGTCAGCGCTCAAATTGAAAATTGTCTAAAATGTGTGGGGGGGTTGGGCGTGTTGGTTAGCCATTGGTTTGAATCAAAATTAAAATATGATTCACCAGTATTATATGTTGTGTTGACATGTCATTGAATTTTCTTTTAAAATTTGTGGATTTTTCTCTTCATCTTTCTCTCTCTCATATTTATTTATTCAAGAGGCTAAGTCAGTTGACTATGAGAGATTTTCACATACTGGATTTCAATAATTGTATTCCCTTGGTGTTGTTTAATGTATTTTCTGTAAATTGGTAGTGTCAAAGAGAAACAGAACTGGACATTAAAGGTGGTAAAAGTACATTTTATTCACTACATTTGCAGTAGGGAAGAGAGCTTTCAGTATAGAGCTGAGCTCAATTACAAATACAACAAGGACAAGAGGGATTTATAATCAAGGAGAAGAGTTGAACATGTCAGTAGGTGGAAAGTTACTAAGAGGAGACATCAAGGGTGTAGGTATTCTTGACGAGAATTTTTATAAAGATAGGCCAAGTTGATCAGATGGACTTTCTGGGTGGCTCAGAGGATAAGAATCCATCTATCAGTGCAGGAGACACAGGTTTGATTCCTGGGTCAGGAAGATCCCCTGGAGAGGAAATGGCAACCCATTCTAGTATTCTTGCCTGGTAAATCCAATTGACAGAAGAGCCTGGAGGGCTATATAATCCATGGGGCCACAAAAGAGTTACACACGATTTAGTAATTTACCAAGAACAAGATGATTAGATATAAAGGTGGAGGGAAAAAACTTGATCAGACATCAGGATGGAAGGATGACTTAGCAGGATTCTTGGCAATAACTGGCTAAGCTAAGCCAGTATTGGGACCCAAGGAAGAGTCTCCATGGGTAAAGGTCTCAGATGAACCTGTCTGAAGTTTGGTTAAGGAGAGAGTCTTTGTCCAGTAGTTAATTTAGAAACTTGATCAGATTTCAGTTTGTTGTTCTTTTGTTGTTCTTTGTTGCTGGAGGGCAAGCCTGCTTCACAGTAATATAGTGTTTTTGCATCAGTTCAGTTCAGTTGCTCAGTCATGTCCAACTCTTTGCGACCCCACGGACTGCAGCATGCCAGGCCTCCCTGCCCATCACCAACTCCCAAAGTTTACTCAAACTCATGTCCATTGAGTCAGTGATGCCATCCAACCACCTCATCCTCTGTCATCCCCTTCTCTCCTGCCTTCAATCTTTCCCAGCATCAGGGTCTTTTCCAATGAGTCAGTTCTTCGCATCAGATGGCCAAAGTGTTGGAGTTTCAACGTCAGCATCAGTCCTTCCAATGAATATTCAGAACTGATTTCCTTTAGGATTAACTGGTTGGATCTCCTTGCAGTCCAAGGGACTCTCAAGAGTCTTCTCCAACACCACAGTTCAAAAGCATCAATTCTTCGGCGCTCAGCTTTCTTCACAGTCCAACTCTCACATCCATACATGACCACTGGAAAAACCATAACCTTGACTAGACGGACCTTCATTGGCAAAGTAATGTTTCCGCTTTTGAATATGCTATCTAGGTTGGTCATAACTTTCCTTCCAAGGAGCAAGCGTCTTTTAATTTCATGGCTGCAGTCACCATCTGCAGTGATTTTACAGCCCAGAAAAATAAAGTCTGCCACTGTCCACTGTTTCTCCATCTCTTTGCCATGAAGTGATAGGACCGGATGCCATGATTGTAGTTTTTCTACAGTTTGTTGTGATCCACACCGTCTAAGGCTTTGGCATAGTCAGTAAAGCAGAAATAGATGTTTTTCTGGAACTCTCTTGCTTTTTCAGTGATCCAGCGGATGTTGGCAATTTGATCTCTGATTCCTCTGCCTTTTCTAAAACCAGCTTGAACATCTGGAAGTTTACAGTGCACGTATTGCTGAAGCCTGGCTTGGAGAATTTTGAGCATTTCTTTACTAGCGTGTGAGATGAGTGCAATTGTGCAGTAGTTTGACCATTCTTTGGCATTGCCTTTCTTTGGGATTGGAATGAAAACTGACCTTTTCCAGTCCTGTGGCCACTGCTGCGTTTTCCAAATTTACTGGCATATTGAGTGCAGCACTTTCACAGCATCATCTTTTAGGATTTGAAATAGCTCAACTGGAATGCCATCACCTCCACTAGCTTTGTTCGTAGTGATGCTTCCTAAGGCCCACTTGACTTCACATTCCAGGATGTCTGGCTCTAGGTGAGTGATCACACCATCATGATTATCTAGGTCTGAAGATCTTTTTTATGTGGTTATTTTGTGTGTTCTTGCATCAGGAGGCATTTAATGCCATGTATTTACGTTGTTTCCAATTCAGTTGTGCAGCAGGGCCAGGTGGCTAAAGAATCTGCTTGCCAGTGCAGGAGATGCAAGAGACTCGGGTTTGATTCTTGGATTAGGAAGATTCCCCTGGAGAAGGAAATGGCAACCCCACTCCAGTATTTTTGCCTGAAGAATCCCTTGGACAGAGAAGCCTAGCAGGCTGTAGTCCATGGGGTCACAAAGAGTCAGACACGATTGAGCATGCACAGACGTCTTAAGCCAATTCAAATTATAGGATTTTATTTAAAGTCTTTAATTTTGTATTTCTGTTGATTATTGAGTTTTTTGATGGCAGAGAAAGTATTTCATTTATAGAGTATTTTTCCTGCTTACATAGATGTGGTTGGTTTTTCAAGAAATTTCATGTAGTGCTATACTTTAAGGTATTTAGAAGGAAGCAAAATCTAAAGTCACAGTATCCAGAGGCAATTGCCATCATCTTTGGTAAACAACCTTCTAGACCCCTCTTCTTTGAATATATTCCATGAGATTATGTATGAGCACGTGGAGACATATGTTATCACATAAAAATGTGTATGTTTACCTACTGAAACCACAGTATAGTCTGCTTTGCATTCAGTGATATATCAGGGAGATATTTTCTCATCAGTGCGTTTAAATACACATTATTCAATTAGGTCAATGATATCATGTTTTATTTAATCAATTTCCTGTTATTTGATACCTATTATTTTAAAAGTAACTTCCTTTTAAAAAACAGCACTGTGTTAAATATATAGCACTAATTTAAAAATCATTTTTATGGGCATATTATATAGCTGTAGCTTAACATTATTAATAAAAGAGTTACCCTGACTTCTGGGGGAGTAATATCTGTATTTTCTTGGAGGGTTTGAAATAAGTGTTAGCAGAAGCCATTAATTATTATAGTAAAGAATAGCCATAACTTACCAGGTACTGGTCCCTTCTTGCTCTTTACTGTTACCCTACCCCACCCCTCAATCACGTAAATAGCTGTTTTTTCTTTGCAGTCTGCATTGCCTCAGGAACAAAGGTGGCTCTGTTTAATAGACTCCGATCCCAGACAGTTAGCACCAGATACTTGCATGTAGAAGGAGGTAATTTCCATGCCAGTTCTCAGCAGTGGGGAGCATTTTACATTCATCTCTGTGAGTATAAAAATATGTGTTTGGTTTTTTTAGTGAAATTAATTCTTTTTAAATAATAAGACGTACAGATATATTTAGTTTTGTCATTTTTATAAGCAGATTAATAAATTTTAAAGATGATAATTTGATCTCTGTTTCCATCGCACTGCAGTGGATGATGATGAATCAGAAGGAGAAGAATTCACAGTCCGCGATGGATACATCCATTATGGACAAACAGTCAAACTTGTGTGTTCAGTTACTGGCATGGCACTCCCAAGATTGGTATGGCCCTAATGACCTCATGACTGTTTATAATAAATTTTGACAGCTTTTCCCTTTTTTTGGGTTGTTTATCTGGACAATAGAGGGCACTGTAAAGTTACATTATGATTTATCTTGTTAGCTAATACAGGTTCATTATTCATTCTTTCGGAGAAGGCAATGGCACCCCACTCCAGTACTCTTGCCTGGAAACTCCCATGGATGGAGGAGCCTGGTAGGCTGCAGTCCATGGGGTCGCTGAGTCAGACACGACTGAGCGACTTTATTTTCACTTTTCACTTTCATGCATTGGAGAAGGCAATGGCAACCCACTCCAGTGTTCTTGCCTGGAGAATCCCAGGGACGGGGGAGCCTCGTGGGCTGCCGTCTATGGGGTCGCACAGAGTCGGACACGATTGAAGCGACTTAGCAGCAGCAGCAGCATTCATTCTTTGTGGTGCTTGCTGCATCCTGCCACAGGCCCAAGTTTTCAAAAGCATAGAAATTGTAAATTTCTTTAAAAATATAAGCATAGTTTTTGCTAGTTTACTCTCCTGCAAAAAGATAGAGACAGTGTTTGGGCTTTTTAAAATAGTAAAAAACTACTTTTCTTAACAAAATGAACCAAAAGCCTCTTATACATTCTGCATCATATTCCCCCTTGATTTCTGAAACAACACAATTTAGTTGTGTTAAAGATGGAAGTTTATGAGTAAGTTCGATTCAAGGTCAGCTTGGGGGAGGGGCTGAGCGAATGGAAGAACTTTGGTATTACTTTCCTGAATATGCTTTGTATCTCTTTGATGAAATATTTCATTGGCTGATATTTTCTGATATTATCTATAATTATCTAAGGTAATGCATCATCTTGTGGTTTTTGTTATATTTTTCTGTGTTGCGGTTGTACAAGGTGATTTTATTTCCCATTTCAACTTAAAGCCAAAATATGTGAAACATAGTAATATAAATTTACAAAACTTGAAACTAAGATAGATTATAAAAGGGAGAAAGGTAGGGAAAAAAGGGTGCATAAATTAGGAAGATACAAACCAAAAAACAGACCGAATGAATTTTACTAAAGTTCTCTTCTTATTTATTCTGTGTCACTATATTCCAAGGATAATGTTTATTTGCTTTGGCATTAAATGCTTGTACTTTGGAGGCACAATTCAGAGGCTTATGTCTCTGACCAGCAACAACTTATATATAGGCCACTGAAAAGACTGACTCAAATCTAAAAATGGTCTTTTCACTTAGTTTCATGTAAAGTACCAGTCTACCTTGCTTGAAAGTCATCTTTAATTGAATATTTTTACATTCAAAACTGTGTGGCTCTCATTATAGAACTGTTGAAATAAAAAAACCTGATCCAGAGAATGCCTTAGGAAAAGTTGCGGTACCATCGTTAATGTTGTTAACAGTAAACACTTCTTTCTAGAGATCATGTGACTGAGGCATTAGTTTAATAGCTAGGCCTCAGAATCATAGCTAGGCTTTATATGGTCTATACTACTTCCTGCCTTCCTTTTCATCCACTTACATACAGTTTTCAATGAAAACATGTTTTTCAGAGGAAGCATTCTATAGTTTTCATATGCTTTTAAGAAGGATAACACTGCCTTAATATCTAAAGTTTATGTTTTATGTGTCCTAGAATATTAGCCTTATTAGAGATCCTTGCTTGATGAACACTGTCCCCCCAAGACCAATTTCAATGGGATGAAGCTCTTAGTGAGAAATCCTGGTTTGGGTACTTTGAGAACAGGCACAATCTACATAGCCAACTAATAAAAAACACCAGTTAGCATTTGTCTCATGTCCTCAAGTCTGTCAGATACCCAGAAATTTGGGACATCTAACATCTGTTAGATAGACTAATCAGCATAAATGAGCCTGGGCATTTACAAGGTATATTGTTAAGAGTATGAATAAGGTGTGTTTTCTGTCATTAAGGGCTGCATCCCAGTTACCTAAGAAGTATAGTAAAGACTGTACCAGTGACCTACAGAGCCAGCATAGAGGAGAGAGAGCTGGTTGGAGTAACTCCTGGTGTTAGAATTCATCACTTTCTCATCACACATAGCTTATTATAACATTCACACTACCTGGCTTCTCAGATTTCTTTCCTCTTCTTAATAATTAGAAATTATCACAGCAAGTTTTTGATACCAAACAGTAGAGGTCATCTTTCATTTGTTTATTGGTGAGACCAGGTCACTCAGCAGTGTCTATGTCCAGAGAGCTATTGTGAGAAATAAAATTGAACCAAACATGACCCGTGTTCTCAATATGCTCATTATTATTAAGTAGTGGAAAAACAGTAGATTACAGGAATAAAGCTGTTATAGGCAGATCTTGATTCTTATGTGGTGAAGTCATAAATGAGTGTGGTAGACTTACAGGAAGTTTTAGGCTTACCTCATTCAGAATTCGCTATTTCTCTAAAATTCAAGCATTGTTAAATACAGCTTTAAGGCTAGAGTTGAATGGAAACATTTTACTTAAGTTTATTAATTAGTCTCACAGAATATATTAGAAAATATAATTGCTAAAAGTGTACTGTCTCCGTTTAAACTCGAAAATTAGTGGTGATATAAGTAGAGTGACAATACTCAGATAAACTGCAGAGCTAAAAATATGTAAATATGAAAAATGCTGACTTTAAAGATCAGGATTTTTAATAGTTGTGGCTTAGGTGAAAAAAAATGATCATGGAATATAAATTAGGTGTGTGAATCAAGTAATAAAAACCCAATAGAAACCCATAATATTTATAGCACTGTTCTGAGCACTTTTACAAATATCAATTCATTTAACCCTTCAAAATTCTGTCAGTTATTAAGAATGTCCATTGTGGAGCAAAGTATTATAGTTCTACATGTATATGTGCATTCTACAAAAGCCCTGAACCTTCCATGGGCCAGTCACTGTCTAGATGCTGGAGATACATTGGTGAACAAGGTAGACTTCCTTTCCTCTTGGAGCTTATGTTTTGGTAGGGCGATAGACAAAAAAAAACAGCTCAAGAGATGTCTATATAATGTATTTAAAGGTTTGTAAGTGGCAAGACAAATTAAAACAGGATAAATGCATAGGGAAATGGAGAACTAACAGTGGTCAGAGAAGTCTTTATGAAGTGGGGCTATTTTAACACAGACCATAATGAAGTTGGGAAGCAGAAACTGGGTCTGGAACGTTTCAGGCTGACAGAATGAGAGCAGAAAGAACTTAGGACAGAAATGTGTGAGGACTAGCAAGGAAGCCATGGTAGCTAGAGCTGAGGGAGGAGTGGAGAGGGCATGTGCCCGGAGATGATGCTGCAAAGAAGCCACGGGCAGCATCTTGTCAAATCCTTCTCTCTGTCTAGGGTAAAACTTTCTGTTACCTATGTATAGTAGGAGGCCACTGGAGGCTCTCACAGAGTATGATGGCTGGTTTATGTTTGGAAGAATAATTCTGGCTGCTTTGTGAATAAGAGCATAGGGAGATATAGCAGTGGAAGCAAAGAGAAAGATGACTTGGCTTATGTCAAGAATTCAGGCAAGAAGCTGATGATGATACTTTAGACCAAGATGGTACTGGTAAGGGGATGAAGGGTGACTGATTTATTTGAAAGTAGACCGAACAGAATTTGTTGACAGATGGCGTGTAAGAGAAAGTAGGGAGTCAAAGATGACTCCACAGTTTTAGGATTGAGTGAACATGGTGTCATTTATTGAGCTTAGGAAGAAATAAAAAAATTATATTTTTGATTGAGATGGCTATTAATAGACATTTTAAGTGGAACTGTTGAATAGGTAGATAAATATACAAGTTGAGTGCTTGAGAAAGGCTATGACTGGAGAAAAATTTAGGAATTGCCAGCCTCTAAAGCTTAGACGGTAAAGAATCTGCCTGCAGTGAAGGAGACCCAGGTTCGATCCCTGGGTTGGAAAGATCCTCTGAAGAAGGGAAGGGCAATCTACTCCAATATTCTTGCCTGAAGAATCCCATGTACAGAGGAGCGTGGCGGGCCACAGTCCATGGGGTCGCAAAGAGTCGGACACGACTGAGCGACTAACACTACTACTGCTGACCTCTAAAGAGAATAGAAAGTCTGTAGAGTATGGGAAGAGGGAAAGAGATCTGGGGACTCAGCTCTGGGGCACTGAAGGCAGTTAGAGCAGGCGTATTTCCGAAGTAAGAATGTGTGGGTCAGATGCTTCTGAGGAAGCTAAGGTGAGGACAGAGAAGTGCTCATGGGATTCATCTGTCTTGAAGTCCTTAAGGACCTCACCAAGAGCAGTTTTGAAACACAAAGTTGGAGAGATTTCAGGAGATGAGATGGTGAGGAAGAGGAGTTTTGCTATAAAGGGGAACAGAGAAAGGGGGTGGTGAGAGGGAAGGAGAAGGACATGTAGTCAAGGAAGGGGTTTCTTTTTTTTAATGTCAGTGACTGGAGACTGTTTATTGATTTGCCACACCACTTGATATGCAGGCCACACCACTTGGTATGCAGGATCTTAGCTCCCCAACCAGGGATAGAACCCATGCCTCCTGCTTTGGGAGCATGGAATCTTAACCACTAGACCACCAGGGAAGTCCCAAGGAAAGGGTTTCTTTATATCTGATTTAAAGATGAGTAGTTCCAACATGTTTGTATGCTGTTGAGAATAATCTTCACAGTCCTCAAACACTTAGTGATTACCTTCTGTGTGATAAGTAATACTGAAGGTTTGAATAGTAATATCTTTCAGATACCCTGTGTGTTTTGTGGAATATTTGTAGTGTAAGGTCATACTATATAATGGAAAGAGTTCAAGCTGGGCAGGCAGCCAGCCTTGGAATCATACTTTGGTTCTTCAGCTACTGACAGGGTGAATTTGAAGAGCTTAACCTGAATGCTGAGCGTGTTTCCTGATCTGCAGAGTGATGCCTATTTTATGTTAAAACAAAGCAACAGCATGCCAAGTATGATAATTGACTTAGGTACTAATTAACATACCCATAGTGACCTTTAGAGATAATTTTCCCTTTGATGTTAGAATATTTGTCATTGTGTGTTATTGGAGAGGCCATCTGAACTTGCTACTCAAAATACAATTCATAGACCAGCAGGATGAACATCAGCTGGCAATTAGCCAGAAGTGCAAAATATCAGGCCCTCTCCATGATTGGCAGGCTCAGAACAGATGTATGTTTAACAGGAACCCCGTATGATTTGTACAGATGTCAAAGTTTGAAAAGCACAGATTTAGAAAGCAAGTGCCTGCCTGCCCTATTGTTTTTAGGAGTTGGTGGGAGAAGGCAACATCTCCGCATTCTTAACATGCTTGCAATTTAAAAGTATTTCTATGCCTAACTTTACTGTTTGTAAATGCTGTTGTGTATGAAGATATGTGACGGTATCTGTGATGTATTATTTCATGGCAGATTCTTGCCGTGGACTCTTAGCAGTGTAGGAAATGAAGGCTCTCCATATGTGATGACCTTTCCTTTTTTAATTGTTGAAATGCAGATAATTAGGAAGGTTGATAAGCAGACCGCGTTACTGGATGCCGACGATCCTGTGTCACAGCTCCACAAATGTGCATTTTACCTTAAGGATACAGAAAGAATGTACTTGTGCCTTTCTCAAGAAAGAATAATCCAGTTTCAGGTATGTTTATAAATTGCTGGTAAAATCTAAAATGTGCAAACTGTTAGGTTCGCAGCATTCAGAAACATGAAACTTTTGTTTAAAAAATGTTAATAGTATTCAAATGCATGAATCTGTGTTCAGGTATTTATCCCAATTTCATGGGTCCTTAGCCCACATGGTCTTCAGACATGGTAGTCGTTCTGCCTCAAAGAACTCAGAACTATGAGAGTGTTCTAAGAGAAGCCGTTAACATCTAATTCTGAGGGATGAAACGTTCTTCAGATTATCCAAAAGTAGATGTGGGTGTTGAGAGTCTCCTGAAATATGTGCAGACGACACTGTATATAGTGGTGCATGCATATTTTGGAGGAGAGTTCATAATTCTCATCAGATCTATATTGGGGTCTTCTAAGGTAGTAACGATGACATGTTAAAAGCTAATTAGTCAAAATCTAATTTTTAACTGTATTGACTCAGAAGACCTTTATGAGGACATTTATGACATGAATAAATGATTTAATAGAATAATTACACTTCCACATGAAACTCATTTGTGGACATCTGGAGACTTTTTCCAGCGAGATGGCCACACACAGCTGGTCTCCTCAGCCCAGCACTGATGGTCTGGCCTGGGCGTTTCGAGGTAGGATAGGGGATTGCCCTTTGCATCTTGGTTCCTTCCTGCTGAAAGTACAGAAGTTTCTATAGTTCTGTAAGTAGGAGGGAACTTCCATTCTCTCTTTCTTTTGTTGTTGTCCTTTAGTCACTCAGCCGTTTTCTACTCTTTGTGACCCCATGGGCATAGCCTACCAGGCTCTTCTGTCTGTGACATTTCCCAGGCAGGAATAGTGGAGTGGGTTGCCATTTCCTTCTCCAGGGGATCTTCCAAGCCCAGGGATTCAACCATGTCTCCTGCATTGGCAGGTGGATTCTATACCATTGAGCCACCAGGGAAGCCCCCCACCTCTCTTAGGGATCTTTGAAGCATTTTAAGTAGCTAATTATATCACATCTACTGATCTTTTATTAAAGAAATTATACAGGTACTGGTGTAATTTTACTTAAATGGTTATTCTGAAAGGTATTATTAATTTTTAGTATGTCACAAAATAGTTTATATTAAAATAAAACTAGCCTTACGTGAGGTTTCCATATTAATATTCTATTTTTAATTAGGAGTTGGAAAATTATGGTGCCTGGGAAGTTTGTAAATTTGTACTAAATTCTCTTCATGAATGTTACTTTGTTAAAATTGTTTTATAATACCACAGTGTATATAATTTATAACCGTTCTTTTTTTGTAAGGCCACTCCATGCCCAAAAGAACCAAATAAAGAGATGATAAATGATGGAGCTTCCTGGACAATCATTAGTACGGATAAGGCAGAGTATACATTTTATGAGGGAATGGGCCCTGTCCTTGCCCCAGTCACACCTGTGCCTGTCGTAGAAAGTCTTCAGGTGAGACCTCTTACAAGTTGACTTCAGCTTTTTGCAACTGTTGAGCTATGATGTGGCGTAATCTTACTTCATAATAAATTTTATTTTTCTCCAAATCCTGTGATTTGGAGGGTTTTTTACACAGTGAGGAAGTAGAAAATCAGAGGAACACACATAATTTTAGCTAGAAAATTTAAATGTAAATCAGCTTGTATATCAAGAGTTTTAGTTCACTTTGTCTTTATAATCATGTTATTTAAAGGAAGTATTTTAATTATCTTTTTTTTTTTGCACATGATAGTTGAATGAAAAACTCATCTGTATACTTTAATGAAAAATGAAAAGTTTCCTCAATGTTGTTTTGATTTTCTGTGAATTGCAGTTGAATGGCGGTGGGGACGTAGCAATGCTTGAACTTACAGGACAGAATTTCACTCCAAATTTACGAGTGTGGTTTGGGGATGTAGAAGCTGAAACTATGTACAGGTACTTAATACAATTTTTTACATCATCCAGAGTTTTTCATGGGGGTGGGTATGTGAGACACTTTCCCAAGAGTCCTGTATTAAGAGGTTAATTGTCCTGTATTAAGCAACCTTGTTTTTAAGTTTCAGTTATAAAATTTGCCATGCTTTTAAGTGACTTCTGTTTCCTCCTCAGATGTGGAGAGAGTATGCTCTGTGTTGTCCCAGATATTTCTGCATTCCGAGAAGGCTGGAGATGGGTCCGGCAGCCAGTCCAGGTTCCAGTAACTTTGGTCCGTAATGATGGAATCATTTATTCCACCAGCCTTACCTTTACCTATACCCCAGAACCAGGGCCACGGCCACATTGCAGTGCAGCGGGAGCAATCCTTCGAGCCAACTCAAGCCAAGTGCCCCCTAATGAATCAAACACAAACAGCGAGGGAAGTTACACAAACGTCAGCACAAATTCAACCAATGTCACATCATCTACAGCAACAGTTGTGTCCTAACTACCGTCTTTTTGCTAGGACTTACACTGACTTGAGTGCGGCAAAATGTTGACAGAAAAAAAAGAAAGAAAAAAATGAACAATCTTTTGTGGTTTCTTGGGAAAACTTTTCATACCAGGTTATACTATTCAAAAACCCCATTACCTGCAAGTGCTGATTTGAAGTGCAGAAGCCACAGTAAAACAAAACAAACAACAACAAAAAACTTGTACAAACTTCTGGAAATCAGTTTTTTTCAGCTGTTTTTTTTGTTTGGTTGGTTTTTGTTTGATTTTGTTTAAATGAGTGAGAAATAGAGATGTGGCTGGAGTAAAAGTTAATCAAAGTGAAGTCGCTCAGTCGTGTCCGACTCTTTGCGACCCCATGGACTGTAGCCTACCAGGCTCCTCTGTCCATGTGATTTTCCAGGCAATAGAACTGGAGTGGATTGCCATTTCCTTCTCCAAGGGATCTTCCCGACGACCCAGGGATTGAACCCCGGGTCTTCCACATTGTAGACAGACGCTTTACCGTCTGAGCCACCAGGGAAGTCCTCAAAAAAAAAAGTTAATCAAACTAGAAGACAAAAATCTAACATAGTTTTTATGGACCAAGGAACTTGTATAAGCTTTAGTAAAAGGTACATTTTCACCATACCTTTTTTATATCACATATATAATACACCTTTGTTACCAAATAGGTTGTTCTCCTCCCCACCCACTTTGAGCTTTTGCTCTTAAGTACATTCAGGTTCCAAGCCTGACCATGGTTGTTTAATCTAATTACCATACTCTTCCAGGTCTTTCTGGTCCAAGGCTGGAACTGTTCTTTTATTATTTTTTAAAAGCTGAAGTCTTATGACTTTTCTTGAATGGAAGGTGTTTTGATTTCAGCAAGTCAAATCTTGTAAAGGCCTGCATTCATATTTCTTTTAAGATTATATGAAGTCTGTGCAAAAGCTTTAAAAAAAGATGCCTCTGCCTTGCCTGCAATACATTCAATGTACTTAGTCTCTTTTCTCAAATACCGTTGATAGTTATTTCTCTGTGTTACTTTTTTTTTTTTAATGTATTTATAGTGGTAATCTAAGAGGTTCTAACATTTACCTGAAATTAAATGTGGCCATTTAGTCATTAATGAGTTAATGGCATGGAACATGTTGGTTTTTACAGTGTTCCCTCCCCTTTTCCTGTGCAGAAATGTATCTACTCAGTCAACATTTGTTCAGGTTTCCTCCCCCTCCTTATCTTGTACATAACTTGTATTATGTGTAAGTTAAACATTTTATTTTGAACTTGGAATATTCCCAGTGATTTCATTCAGCAGGGTGTTTTTCTGCCTTGTTGGCATATGATAACAAAAAAGTATCATGCTAAGTATTTGCTACCAGTTGGTAGATGGTGCCCTTATTGTATAATGAGGAAAAATCTCAGCAAAAGCATGGTTTTATTTACTTTTTCTTTGGTGGGGGGCGGTGGGTAGCCTAGGTCAAAACATCACTGTAACCTTGAAACAGGATGCTTTTACTAGATGACCAACTAAAATAGCTGGAAGACAATACTTTAGAAATGGATAGTTGTAAGATTATAAAAATGCAAATGTAATTTATCGTTCCATTTCTCTCCCTTTTTTTGTCTTCTCTTCCCCAACACTGAGTGTCTTCACAAATGTCACCTACTCAGAAAGCATTTCTTCTCCATTTAAGATTTGATTGCATTCCGGGTTGTGTGCTGCCTATCTGTGCTGGACTCACCTCTTGTACATTGGTTTTGTTCCTACACTCTGGTTATACCTTTGGTTTCTTAGAAATTGCAGCAGACCATTGGGCTACATTTAGTACAGGATCTATGTGTGTAATGTTACAGGACATGGTCTAGTAATACAATCATCTTTCTTCAAGTAAAAACTACCTCTAGATTGTGGTAAGCTTTTACTGTCCCATAAACAGAAGCCACAAGTACCTTAAGGATGCAAAACTGTAACTTCCTGCATATCTTTCCTTACAGAGATTGTCTTTTTGGTGTCCTGGGCTATTTTGAAAAATTTCCACCCGTAGGCTTTTTAAAACATCATCATTAGTAGCTTCCCCCCATTCCCACCCCACAGCTTTGATAAATCTTCATTACTCATTCTTTTCCTCAGACTATGCCATTGTAAATATAGTTCCTAACATCTTGAAATTGCTTTTTCCTCAGTTTTCAAGGGCGAAGTCATTTGTAAAACACGTAGTTAAAGTTACTGTGGTCTTTTCTTTACTGCAAGCCTTTTTAATTACTACAGGCTGCATTATGCTATATATAGCCTTTCTCTCTTTAAGTCTGCTCCCGTCACTAGCTTCTCGTGTAAGCTAATCCTGCCTCATACTTTAAATCTGTTTCAGTGACCAAGGGCAGAATTCTTTGTGGCCTTATCTTTCTTTGTTTTACCTGTTTACTGGCTTTTTCTTGCAAACTTGCTTGTTTCTGAGTAGTATTTATTCTGCTCTCTGTTAAGTCTGGAAGTAGCCTTCACACAGTGCTTTTTGTTCAGAGCGCAGAAATGTTTTCAGTGCTGCTGAAATGGGCCACAGGTTTCCTCCACTTCCCAAGTTTGTTATTTAGTTACCAATTTATATTAAATTAACTGATAACAAATAAGATGCTTTTGAAGCACAAACTATTCCTACCCAGCATTGCAACTCAAAGTATTTTTTTTCAAGTTTATGACTTTATTAAAATGAACTTTTGCTTTTTTACTGTTTAACTATGTCTAATTTTGGCTCTGTTTATTTTAATAAGATAATTGAAATATTGGACCGTAAACCCTTTTCATTGTTGGTTCTTTTTTTAAGATTTAAGAGTATACTCCTACAGGCCCCCACCCCACCCCCTGCCACTGTTTTATGCCATTCTACATACCACAAACTGAAATGATTTGTCTGTTACGGCTTATCGTTTATCAGTAGTTCTTTTGTCAGCTGCTTAAAAAATTTTTTGTGAATTATTTTCAGTGTATAATTTACAGGAGCCTCGTCCTCCAGTTATAGTATTGTAGAACGTGGCCCTTCCTCCAATTGTGGCATTATTAGAGATGCTGATCAGTTTCCCTCATAAAGACTCTCAGAATGGTAACCACTTCAGTTAAAGTATAGTATGTTCAAGTTTTTTTTTTTAAGTCGTGTATTAGAAGTATATCCTATGCTTTTATGATTCTATGCAGTTTCTGAAAATATGCATAGAAGCTGTCTCTTATCTAATATATTGTTTTAATTGATTACATAGATTGAGAAGGCAAACAAAAAGCTATAAATATAAAATGCCCTTTTTATTTTGAATGGTTTCAGAGTTGAACACTAGTATAATCTGCTGCTGACTTTTCCTAAACCACGACAAGTAAAGATATCCATATGTGCGTATTAACTGGTAAAATATTTGTCACTCTTACTGCACAGACTTATTTGCGATATTAACTGGTTATTATTATTATTTTTTAATGAAACTAGTACTGTCTGTGCCCTCACAGGAAATTGTCAACAGTTTTAAAGAACTAAACTATTCATGTTTAATCAGATAATCCATGCGGAGGGTGGGGGTGGTGGGGTTCTTTTTTGAATCAAAATGTTATTCAATTATTAACTAAGTTACTTACTTTTGATTTCAAAAGCAGCTGTGTTTCTGATGAATACTGAACAAATGTGTGTAATTTTCTGTGCCAGACTTTTGACTTTGTTTTCAAGCACTGTAACGTGGGATGGATGGTTAGAAACAATAATATATTAGGGTTTCTATTTAACCCTTTCAGGACTGAACTGTATTTCCTATTATTAATTTTTCCCTGTGTTGTGATAAATGTTTGCCAGCATTCAGTACTGTGTTGGTCCAGATGTAGGTTTATATGCTCATTTTTAGCTTATTTCTTGTACCTTGCAGCATGCTCTATGCATTCAGTCCTTAAGGGGTTTATTTTACAAACTGTGCGCCTGTAAGGTTTATTAGCAATAAGATAGAAGATTGAGCAAGTTTATACCATAATTTTGTAGAAAAAAGAATCTGCTCAGTTCCATATTTCATCCATGAGAAACCTGCAATACGGGCAGTTTCAAGAAATAAATAAAAAGGAAATGTAAACCATTGTAAAAGTGTTCTGTTGGACGTGCCTGATACATGTGTTATCATCCTTGATTTCAGAATACTTAAAGTTTGTCTGTTTATAGTTTTATCTTGCTGTCTAAGCTTCATCACATCAAAGTAATAACTATACTGATTTTATTTTTCTTTTTTGCATTTTTAACTAGATAGTACTTTAAAAAGAAAGTGTTTTTTTGAGACGGTTTTTTTTTTTTTTTCTTTCATCCTTGTAAATGGGGAAATGGACTTTGGACAACTCGAGTTGTCTCCTAATTCAGGAACATTTTGAACTAATATCAACATGATTGGAGAGCATTATTTAATGACAGCTTGCTTTTCCAGTATGAGGTTATCATTTGGGCCTGGTGTATGAAAGAACATAGAATGGTTTGCGCTTTTTGTTGGGGGCTCAGAGAAAGCATACTTTGTTTAATGGTGGTTTAGTTGCTAAGTCGTGGCCAACTCTTGCGACCCCATGGCCTGTAGTCTCCTCTGTCGTGGGATTCTCTGGGCAAGAATACTGGAGTGGGTTGCCATTTCCTTCTTCAGGGGATCTTCCCGACCTAGGAATCGAACCTGGGTCTCCTGCATTGTAAGCAGATTGTTTACTGACTGAGCTATGAGGGAAACCCACTTTGTTCAATAGGGAAACAGTGAAGGAGGAGGTTGTTACGGATTTTTTAAATCATAGCAAGTTCATTTACCTGACATCCCTTAAAAGAAAAAAAACATAAGCCAGGTTATCACGATTTTGCTAAAGACATCTTCTGAAAATAGTGATTGTTAAATAAATAATTTAGTTGGGGTTTGAATGGTGAGACTTTCAATGGCTAGGATTGGTAATAGCTTCCTTTAAAAAATAATTTATTGTTTTTTTAACAGTAGGTCTTGTTGGTTATCTGTGTTAAATATAGCAGTGTGTACTTGTCAGTTCCAGACTCTCATCTCTAGATTAAGTAACAGCTCCTTTAGAATTTAGATGGGAATAATAAAATAATATATAAAGAGTGTGTGATCACTTTCTAAGCAACCTAATGAAAGATCAGTGTATATGTATATGTTTTTTGTCCTTGGATCCCTAAGTGGTTGCCACTTTAAAAGATACAGATGGCAAGCTACATCAGATACTAGTGGTGAAGGATCCCAGTAGTAAGTCCTCTTCCCAAAGAAAGATCTTTTTCCCTAGTTTAGTGCTAGATGACAATGAGGGCAACGATTAAGTTGATGTATATAAGGTATAAATGAAGGAATTAATTTTGACTTATGGTCAGACCCTAAAGCTTTAGGCTCAGAGATAGAACACACAGCCCTGGCAAGAACCTGCAAGACTGGACAGTTACTCGCAGTTCTGTGTGTTAAGGATAAAGTCATCTGTGTGCCTGACGTGCAGGTGTTCAGCAAATACTTTAAGGTGTTATGCACACATATGTAAGAAGTCGTGACACATCTTGGTTTAAATAAAATACAGGTGAATATTATCTAGTCCAGAAAAGGAACAGGGTTTCAACTCTTAACAAGAAACATTCATGCTGAACTCAGGTTGTTTTTTTTTTTTTTTTTTAACGGAATTTATAGAATGTTTTGCTTGGGGGAAAGTAGCACTTTAAAATGTGAAATTCTATGACACATTTTTTAAAAGATAAGTATGAAGTTCAGGTGTGTATTAAGTTCTTTCTGGCACGATCAACTGTAGTCCCTGCTTCTCACCTCCTTGTATTCCACGACTCTGCTCATTGAGTGCAGTCAGCATGCAGGTTGTTCATTTCTGGTATCTTTGCCTGTTGGATCATTTCTGCTGATGCTGAAATCCCAAACTGTTGATCCAGAAATACCACCACCCACCCCGCCGGCCCCCGTCGTCTTCATATAAGAAAGTAGACTGTGATGAGGTCATTCCCAGTGGCCTGTTGAGCCAATTTTGACAGCTGTTCTTTTTTCCTGAAACTAAGCTTTCTCCCTGCAAGGATGTTCTCTTTGTCCTCACCACATAACACAAAGTCAGTGATTGTGACTTTCTCCTGTTCCTTAAACCTTCACAGCTAAATTCTTAATTCAGATACTTTGATATAATAATGAAAAGCTTTGGAAAATAATTGTGACTCAGAAACAATCATTTTGACTTTAATCATTGATTATCTTAGAGAGTAGCTGTAAGGGTTGTCAGCTGGTAAGATTCCAAAGGTCCAAATGTGATCTTTGGGAAGTCAGGTGAAGGATAATGGAATATGCACGTATTTGCTTAGAAGCATGAATATCCATCCCTGTTATTTCTGAGTAGTGCTAGAAGTTGGAATTAGTTAAGACACAGCTAGGAATGTTAAAACAGCCAGTAGTGTTCTAGGTGCTGAGCTTATTCAGGGCGTGGCTGTTTTCCTAAAAATTTTCATGAAGGACTTGTCTGTCTGCTTAGGCTGAAAAAGAAAATACTGCATGGCTTGAAACAACAGAAACTTATTTTCTCACATTTCTAAAGGCCAGAAATCTGAGATCAAGGTGCCAACATGGTTAGGCTCTTGTGAGGATACTTAACTCATTTGCAGGTGGGGCCACCTTTTGCCATGTGCTTTCACAGCATAGAGACATCTGTATCTTCTTAAGACCATAGTCCCTTTTTGTTTAGGACCCAATCCTTAATTAACTCCTAAAGGCCTATCTCTGGATACAGTCAGATTGAAAGTTAAGCTTCAACATGAAATTTAGGGGAAAACAATTTAGTCATAGCAGGGCCCTTCCTAAAAGCTTTCTAGATTACAGTTTCAATAATTTATTGGATATGAATCTATAGAATAGTATTCAGGTTTCTTGCATTTTTGAGTCCTGGATGGGGGTTTTCAGTAGTCAGCTAAGATGATGAACGGACTTGGGCTGAGGGACAAGGGGAGAGGCAAGATTGAGATAGAAATCACTTTTACCACCTGTGAATTGTTTTGTGGCCATGATTTAATCCTCACCACGACACTGTGAGCTAATACGCTTGTATCAGAGATGACACAGGCTCAAGACTTGCCCAAAGTCATACACTAAATTTAGCAGAGCTGGGCTTCAGAAGTGGACCCAGGTGCCCCAAAATCATGCTCGAGGGGCACACTAGATGTCTCAGTCACAAAGGAGCAGGGACTCAGGTTACTAGGGGCTGGTACTGTTACAGGCTCTGTTTCCCTAAGGAGCTTTATAGGGAATAGCCATTCTAATCCTCACTTCACAGTTGAGAAAGATGCAGCCCCAGAGAAGGTGAAAAGCCCTAATGTGACTATGGATTGAAAATGCTTTATTCACTTGAACGTGCTATCCAATTTCAAGGTGTTTGTTTGTTTTCACTATTAATATAGTGTCCTGGCCTCTTGGTTAATGTTCTTGAGCCCTCTGGCCAAGCCTTACACATAAATATGTGCTAAATTATACAACTCTGGAGAGAAACAGGAGGCCACTTAGTCTGGGTCCTCCAGGGTCATGGTCTTCAGGCTTTTTTTTTTTTTTTTCTTGCTACTCATTCAAGAAAACAGTGATATGGTGGTTTTGTATTTAATACTTCAAAGATATAAAATTTTACACCTTCAATACAATAGTGGTTATTAGAGTTAACAAGAGTTAAGTCAGAAGCCAATCCTGGTTAACTTAGGGAAAAGGGATTTTGTAAGAGTAGCAGAAACTCATCAGACTGACGGGAAGCCTGGATCATGTTTCTAAGGAGTGCAGCTCTAGTGAACCAAGGAACCCTGGATAGTAGGAATGGTCTGCCCAGAGAGCCACTACTGTGAGCCTAACCTCTTTAATCCTTAATCATCTGCTCTAGATTCAATTTGCAGATGACAGCAACTGGCAGTGTGAGCCCAGGTCGCTTGCCTGTCCTGTGCACTTAGAGGAAGGGTCAGTTAAAAGGAACTTCTTGGAGGGCATGGCAACCCACTCCAGTATTCTTGCCTGGAGAATCCGAATGGACAGAGAAACCTGGCGGGCTACAGCCCAGGGGGTTGCAAAGAGTCAGGCATGACTGACCAGCTAAGCACAGAGGCTCCTTGGCTTCTGTGGGCACAGGCAAGCCTGGATTTAGAACCAACAGGGGAAGAAATACTTCCCTAGTAAGGAATTTGAGGTTGCTAGGATAAGGAATAGGTGCCAGGCAGCTGCTCTAGAGGGCTACAAGCAATAAGTTCTGTAGTAAAAAGTATTAACTGTATTCTCTGTGCTAAAGGCTTTACTTGAAATATTTCATATTCCTCAAATCTCTGAGTCCATTTAATAGGCAGTTTTGAAAAGGATTCTCAGATGAGTCAGAACACCAAAACCCCTTCTATGTTCTCTAGCCTTCCAACCATCCCTAGAAGGGCCCCTTCCACCCAATAGGCTCTCAGAAACTCTGACTCTGCTTACCACACACCCCCCACTACATCCAGCAACTGATAGCCTCAGGACTGCTGGAGAGACTTCCTCTTGCTTTCTGCGGGTTATTGGGCAAGAAGCAAACAGGAGATTGCATGGAGCTTGTTTTGACGTAGCAACTCTAACGCATCCACTGAGAAGCAAAGAACATGTTTGCAGGAAGAAGAAGGAAGCAAACTTCTAAAGACGGAACATTCCCAGTTCCACCCCTTTTTGAAGCTTGACTATATTCCTGCCTTAAGTATCACGAGATGACTCATCCATTCAGTGCTTCAGTGAACTTGAACAGGTTCATATTACTTGCAACCAGTGTTGTAATAGGAAAGTCTTGCCACTGTTGCCTTAATTTCATCGATGAAAGGCCATTTTTAGGGTTCTGCAGCTGTAAGTGGCAAAACCATGTTCAAACCTAGGCCCCCTGGACCTGAGGGGAGGTCAGGGTTCAGAGGCAGTACCAACATCTAGGGGAGCAGCATCTAGATAAAAGCATTTGAACCATGTCAAAAGAGTGAGGGGTCCAGGATTTTACCAGGTAGACGTGCCTGTGTGGATGTATGAGGAGTGGAGAGGCTGGATGAAGGCAGGGAGCATAGTCCAGGCAGGTCCTAGTGTAATGGAACCATGGGAGCAGTAGGAATTGTCAGGAGATGGTGTATAAATTTTAACAGGCTACCAGGGTTCCACAGGTAGAATGTCCTGCCATGTCTGTTAAGGGGAATGGTTCTCTCTGCACTTCATATCCTTGTAGGGGGCCTTCTGTTTGCTAAGATTCCTGGCCTCTGCCCTTTACTCAGTACAGTATTGCTGCTGCTGCTGCTAAGTCGCGTCAGTCGTGTCCAACTCTGCAACCCCATAGACAGCAGCCCACCAGGCTCCTCTGTCCCTGGGATTCTCCAGGCAAGAATACTGGAGTGGGTTGCCATTGCCTTCTCCGAGTACAGTATTAACTTTGCTGAATGAGTTAATTTAGCTCTACATCAGCCAGGAACTGCAGATACAGTAATAAAATCCTGCTATTTATGGGGCTTTCCTGATGGGACAGAAAGAAGGAAAACTAAGTTCAAGTATTCAATATATGTATATGCATGTCATGGGCTTCCTTGATAGCTCAGTTGGTAAAGAATCCGCCTGCAATGCAGGACACCCCGGTTCTCTCCCTGGGTTGGGAAGATCTGCTGAAGGAATAGGCTACCTTCTCCAGTATTCTTGCGCCTCCCTTGGCTCAGCTGGTAAAGACTCTGCCTGCAATACGGTAGACCTGGGCTTGATCCCTGGGTTGGAAAGATCCCTTGGAGAAGGGAAAGGCTACCCACTCCGGTATTCTGGCCTGGGTAATTCCATGAAATGTTATACTCCATGGGGTCGCGACTGAGCGACTTTCATATGCATGTCTATGTATTCTGGCCTGGAGAATTCCATGAAATGTTACACTCCATGGGATCACGACTGAGCGACTTTAACTTTCATATGCATGTCTATGTATTAAAGTGCTCCTACTGAAAATGTCAGTCCTTCCCCGATGGCTCAGTGCTAAAGAATCCACCCGCCAATACAGGAGACTCTGGTTTGATCCCTGGGTCAGGAAGATCCCCTGGAGAAAGAAAACAGCTACCCATGCCTAAGACGTCCCATGAATCACAAAGAGTCAGATGTGACTTAGCAACCAAATCACAACCGAAAATGTCACCATCTTGAGCCCAGAGATGATGGAATCTGACCATCAAAAAAAAAAAAACCCTCCAGGGACATCATCTATGGATGAGAACTACTGTGTCCTAGAAGTGCTGAGTAGATGACATTCAGTATAAAAAATCTTGTTTTTAACGAGTGCTTTGCTGTTTGGGAGTACCATCACTTCACAATCTTGTACAGCCAGCCGAGGAACTGAGGCCTGCCCCTATTGTCTTTCTCGGGGTCCCTTTCAACCACTTTGCCGTAATCCCTGGGCACACATTCAGAGGGCAGGGTGAGATGCTGTGAGCTCCTGGTGATCGAGAGATGACTACAGTCCTTGCCTAGGAAAGCCTATTGGGAAGCAGGCTGTGACTGGGATTCCCACACTCCAGGAGGGCTTGACCCACGTGGGGTCTGGGAAGCTTCCAGAGAGAGTCTCACCTCAGAAGAGCCGAGCTTTCTGGAGGCTGGGGTGGAGAAGCAAGGTTGAGGGAGGCAGGAGCCGTGCAGGGACCCCGGTGCCCACACAGCAGCTTCCTGCCACTCTGCTGCTTTAAGGCGTGTCCTGTCCACCCCGGGATGCAGCTGGAGGAAGGTTGCAAGAGTGAAGAGTCACATAGCTTCATTCTGAGACACCTATTAGACTTCAGTTAGAAAGGCAAGTGAGCAGCTAGATATCCAGAACCGGAGCTCAGGGCCATCTGTGCTGGAGACACACATTTGGGAGTCAGTCACATATAGGTGGGGTTCGATGCCACCAGCCTGATCTCTGAGGGAGGAGAATATGTAGAAAAGAGGTCCAAGCCCCACCCACCTCGCCAACAGTCCCTGTTTAAGCCGTGTTTCTCAAACTTTTTATGCTAGGATCCCGCAGGGAAAGGGGTTAAAATTCGAGGCTGATTCTGTAGGTCCGTGGGTGTGTGTTTTGAGATCCTGTATTTCAGCAATGCTGCAGCACGGGGACTGAGGTCTGGAGACCCCACCTAGAATGGCGGGGGCCACGCTTATGCCCAGACAGAAATGGGAGCGATTGACAAAAAGGGTAACATGCCTCTTCACTTGGAGAAGGAAATGGCAACCCACTCCAGTGTTCTTGCCTGGAGAATCCCAGGGACGGGGGAGCCTGGTGGGCTGCCGTCTATGGGGTTGCACAGAGTCGGACACGAATGAAGCGACTTAGCAGCAGCAGCAGCCTCTTCACTTGGTAAAAGTGATAGTTTTTAACTAACCTCACTATTTCCAGGTCAGCATTAACTCACAAATGGTTTGAGAGTTAGGCTTACTGTTTTTGAAGCACAGGGTCAAGATTTCTCTCTACCCTTGAGAAGACCTTCTATACCAAATTGCAAATGGACTGATCAGAGTCTGCTGTCCGTGCTGATGAAGTGGCTTAAAGATCAAAATGTTCACATGCAGTCATATTTACAAGACCCAGAAACCTACGTTACATGATCACGGACCATAACATCCAGAGTTCTTCGAGCATCTTTGGTGAATTGCTGTACCCAGGAGTCAGGAATGCTGAAAGAGTTTTTAAACTCTGATTGGGGCAAAGGGAACCTACTTGTAATTGGGTTTCCTTACTCCTGTGCAGTTTTGCAAATTCAGAAACAGAGACCTAAAAAATAAGTGGTGTCCAGCTGCTAATGAGATTCACAGACAACTCTGAGCTGAGAGAGGCAGACCCTTCGCCTTGTTTCTCTGCTTCTCTGTGGCCTGCCTCTAGGAAGACTGCGTTTTCTCCTTCCTGTGATTGTAGGTCCAACTGGAGCAAACGATGCACAGCGTCCTTCTAGGGGTTACTGTAGACTCAAGGTGATCAGAGAAGCAAACTAGATCATCAGAAATGTTACGGACCCAAAGGTGTGCACACGTACACATACACACACACAAAACCGCACCCTGCTCTGGTAGTATTTCAACCAAACCAAGAAGTCTTTTTTTGGAACGTGATGTTTAACTTTGTCTATCATGTGGTCTGAACACTAGCCAAGTGTGTGTAGAGAGCAGAGCTTTGGGCATAATCCCTGAAGACTGGGTCACTGAGGACAAGCAGAGAAAGACTTGGCTTTTGGGTCAGTGCAAAAAAACTTTGCTTTTGTGTTTTTTTTTTTTTTCCTTTTTAACCTTTGTCACAAATGTGGAGATATTTTAAATGCTAGAAAGCAGTTTGTTAAAGCCCATGAAATACTTTGTTTCCTGAGTTATCAGAAAAAAATGCTTGCAAGCCCATGTTTTGTTTGCTCACTGTGAGTGGTTCATTACTGTGTTGCTTTGAAACAGTGCCCATCCCTCTTGCTCACTCCTTTGACACAGCTGATTACCTCTTCAGTTTTGAAATTCTCTGTTCTCTTGGCCTCTGGGACACCAACCTTTCCGGCTACTCTTTCTCAGTCTGCCTTGCTGGTTCCTTCTCAGCTCCCCAACCTGCAAACTTTTGATAGTCCCAGGGCCAAGACCCATCCCCTCCTCCCCAACCTTACTCCTCCCTCCCACAGTGATCTCTCTACCAGTCAGATGACGCTCCCAACCTACTACCCTGATGGCTTCTTTAATTTTTTTATCTTTTTCCTATTTTCCGTTTCTTTGTCTTTTTATTTCATTTTTCAGAGAGATTTCCTCTACTTTTCCTTCCAGCCCTTCTGTGTGTTTTTTCCATCTTGGCTCTCGTTTTAAGTCTTCAAAAACTCTTGTTCTTTCTTTCTTAACATTGTGTTCTTGGTATATTTTATGGATACAGTATTTTCAGATGAAGTATTTGTTATAAGATCCATTTTAAGAGAGTTTCTGACTCAGGAGGTCTGGGTTGGGGACCCAAGAAATCGCATTTCTAACAAGTTTCTATGTGATGCTGCTCTGAGGACCTCATATTGAGAACCACAGGTCAAAGAGTGTTGACCCATATCTGCCTTTCCTTTACAACTTTTTCCTCAATTGTGATTTGATACAAAACAAGAACAAGCCTGAATAGCCTGGAATGCAGCTAAGAAGCTCAGAGAACAAGATATAAACATTTCTTTCTTCTAGAAATCAACGTTGATGCATTTGAACCTGTACTTGCAAGAGCGTGAACATAACTCAGTCTGTCGCTAATACATTGCCTGCCCACAGGAAGTTCACCTAAACTCGACTATCTGTCTCCTCATCTGTAAAGTGAGGGGACTGTAAAAGATAGTCTTGAGGTGCGTCTAGCTGTAAGATTCCACGATCTGACCCTACCATCAAAAGCTTGAATACTCCTACTAGAAAACAGAAGTTGGTGCTACTCACTGAACATTTATGTTCTGGGAATTATGCTAAATTTTTTACCTGCTGGATCTCATTTCTAAAGCTCTCAGGAACACTGGGGAGCAAGACTTAACATTCCCACTTCATAGACAAGGACACCGAGGCTCAGAAAGCCTATCTTGTTCAAAAGCACACTGTGAATTCTGTCAGAGCTAGAGAAAGTAGCATGGCTGGGAAAGGAATATGAGCATCAGAGATGCAAAGACTTGGGCGGAAGTTCGGATTTCCTCTTTCACTGCTGGCTAGCTTTAGGGTCTTGGACACCTCACTTTATTTCTCTATATCTCATATGTGTTTCCTCAGTTAAAAAAAAAAAAGGTAATGATATCTGCTTCATTGAGGCTGTTGACTTAAAAAATATTCACAACCTAAAAGTTGAGAGTTATGTTTTACTTGAGAATTTTCAGGACTTCAGAGAACTGCTCTGAGGAGACGAGGGGAAGAAGCCAGGTTATATAGAAGTTTTGCAACAAAGGGCAGGTAATCTGAACATCAAAAGATTATTGTTAATTAAAGAAACTAGATAACCCAATAAGGAATTGAGCACTTTTGTCTATATAGGAAGATGCGATCCCAAACTGATCACTGAGATCATTCCTTTGATATGCACTTAAGCTGTCTGGGGCCAGTATTGTGTTTTTCACATTCTCGGCTTCCTTGGGGCTCGCTGTAGGGAGTGGCTGTATTCTGATGACGGCTTTGCTGTTGTTCTGTCCCTAAGTTGTGTTCAACTCTGACCACATGGATACATGCCAGGCTTCCCTGTCCTTCACTGTCTCCTGGAATTTGCTCAGACTCACGTCCGTTGAGTCAGTGATGCCATCCAAGCACCTCATTCTCTGTTGCCTCCTTCTGCCCTCAATCTTTCCCAGCCTCACTCGGGGTCTTTCCCAGTGAGTTAGCTCTTCACATCAGGTCTGATGGCTGCTAGATCTCAGGTATTCTTCCCCAGTGCCCTCATCAGTTCACTGGAGGGTTGCAGTTTCAATGACTGACATCCTTGTTTACTGACAGACAGGGGAGGAAATATTCCATTTCTCATGATAAACATAAAAATGCAAGGAACTATGTGAAGTGGCTGGCATAAAGTTCACATTCACATAATACTAAGTTTGATCTGGGTCCCATGGAAATGCAGCCACGTCTTTAGGTGGGAGGCAGTGGCTTGGAAGAAAAGAGGCAGGCCCTCATTACATTTGGAGCCACCTTGATTTTCACCCCTCGGATTTCTCCCCCGTGGAGGAGATGAGGGAAGGTTACCTGTGTCTGAGTAGTCACCTGAATTCTCTAGTGAGAAGGATGAACACTCCCTGTTTTCAGCTTCCCAGAAACCATGTCTGTCATTGTGAATTAAGCTGCACAGAATTCAGGAGGTCCCCTGGAGTAGTGGAGAAGATAAAAGTTGAACTGAGAGGAAACTGGGCAGATTTCTCCATCTCTCCTGTAGAAGTTGACTCTTAGGATTTTGAATTCCTGCAAAAAACCCAGGCATTTCAACTCACAGATGGTTAGAAAGGGGCTTGTTGTTGTTGTTTTTAACTTATTTTGTGTTGGGGTATAGCCAATTAACAATGTTGTGATAGTTGTAGGTGAACAGCGAAGGGACCCAGCCGTGCATACATGTGCATCCATTCTCTCCAAAACTCCCCTCCCATCCAGGCTGCCACACAACATTGAGCGGAGTTCCCTGTGCCACACAGTAGGTCCTTGTTGGTTAACTACTTTAATGCACATGTCCATCTCAAACTCCCTAACCTTTCCCCTCATCCTGCTCCCTCACCACTGTAAGTTCGATCTGTGAGTCTCAGAAAGGGACTTTTTTTTAATAGATGGAATCTGTGAGTCTCAGAAAGGGACTTTTTTTTTAATGGATGGAATGAATCCTGGAAGGGACTATACTCTGCACAACAGTGACTGGCTGAGTTAGTGTTGCAGTACAGCAGAAGTTCAAGGACATAGAATTCAAGCAGGAGGTGAAGACTGAATTGGGCCTGCCGTGACTCCCAATTCCCAACCCCGACTAGATCCTTCTCCCCTGCAGGGGAGCAGGCAGCCTTCCCGGGGAACAGGTGAGGTCACCAGCAAGCCTTTTTTGTAAACAAGTTCATTGACTCTTTCATCTCAGGGAGCTTGAAGGTGCCTAGTCAGCGAGATATAAGCAGGTAGTGAGGGTCACCCAGGTGTGTGGGATCTCACGGGGCGGAAAGCCGTAGAACCAAAGGGCCTCTCATCCGGGTGTTCCCACACTGGGCAAGGACAAGCAGACGCAAACAGTGAAAGATAAATACATGAAAAGAGTTCAAAAGCAAATGTTGATGTTAAACAAAAGGCTCCTTTGAACCCACAGGAGGACATGTGTAGCCCAACAGAAGCCAGGCTCTGTGGGGGAGTCTGAGGGGATTAGCAATGTCGACTGTTCATTTATTATTGGAGATAACGAAGTTACAGGTTGATAAAATTGCCTCTCAGCGGGTCCCAGTCAGCCCGTCTGGGCCGGCGCGTCGTGGTCCCGGGCGGGTGGCCGAGGCACGCAGTGCCGCAGGACCCTGTGTGTCTGGCTTCCGGAGCCTGCCCTGGACACTAAGACAGGGACAGTGACAGGAAGAGAAACTGCTTTGTCTGAGGCCAGGGGCTGGTGTTCCAGGAAGCAAGCCCGGGGAAATGAGATTCAGTCCCCGGCCCTGCTGGGGCCCTTCCTCTCCAAAGTCCATTTATCTAGAGGTTCTTGGCTCCCCAAGGGCAGGGGACTCGGGCCTGGACCCGAACTCATCTGGAGCTGCAGGCGAAACCAGACTTGGGGTGAGGCTGGGGTATGCTCAGGTCCCAAGGCACAGCGGCTCAGAGATGGACAGAGGGGGCAGGCCACTAGCATGCTCTGAAGCCATCCTGTGTTATCAGGTAGAGGAATGACCCTCTTGTCCTGCAGCCAGGAGAAAAGAGAGCATGGGTCTGTGCTAAAATCTGTGGGTATTCAAAGCGGGGGGTGTTAATACCCTCCTCAAACTGGAAACCACAAATGCCCATCAGCTGGTGAGAGAAGAGAACAAGCTGTGGTCTATCCTTATGTAATATGTTAAATGGCGGCCCCCAGAGGTCATACCTGTGTGCTGCTCCTTAAAGCTATGAAGGTGTCCTTTTTTGGAAAAAGAATCTTTGCAGATATAATTCGCTGGTGGCTCAGTTGGTAAAGAATCCACCTGCAATGCTGCAGACCCAGGTTCAGTCTCTGGGCGGGGAAGATCCCCTGGAGAAGGAAACGGCAACCCACTCCAGTATTCTTGCCTGGGAAATTCCATGGATGGAGGAGCCTGGAGGGCTACAGTCTATGGGGTCTTAAAGAGTTGAATACTACTTCGCGACTATACCACCACCAGATGTATTCACACTGTATTCTCAAGTGAATCCCAGATCCAAGGACAAGAAGGAGAGAGGAGGAGGCCGTGGGAGGATGGAGGCCGCCTGCAGTGATGCAACTGCAAGCCATGGGGCCCCCGGGCGCCTCCAGGAGCTGGAGGAGATGAGCCTCCCGGAGATGAGGCAGGGGGCATGGGCCTGGCCTCCAGAACTGTGAGCAGATACGTTTCTAGAGATAAACGTATAAGAAATAAACAAGTTCATGGTAATTCTTCACACAAGGAAATGCTGCTGCTGCTGCTGCTAAGTCACTTCAGTTGTGTCTGACCCTGTGTGACCTCATAGACGGCAGCCGCCAGGCTCCCCCTATCCCTGGGACTCTCCAGGCAAGAACACTGGAGTGGGTTGCCATTTCCTTCTCCAGTGCATGAAAGGGAAAAGTCAAAGTGAAGTCGCTCAGTTTTGTCCGACTCTTAGCGACCCCATGGACTGCAGCCCACCAGGCTCTTCCATCCATGGGATTTTCCAGCAAGAGTACTGGAGTGGGTTGTGCTACCTAGCCACAAAAAGCAACAGACCAATGATACATGCACAGTGTGTGCATGTGCGTGTGAAAGAAGTCAGGCACAAAAGGCTCCATGTTCTGTGATTCCATCACAGGACCTAGACAAGGCAAGACCCAGGAGACAGACATCACACCAGTGGTTGCCAGGGACTGGGGGAGGGTTCAGTACAGAAAGGGCTCCAGGGAACTTCTGGTGGGGGAGGAAAATATTTCATATTTTGATTGTAGCCACACACAACTCCACATATTTGTCAAAAACATAGAATTATGCACATAAAAATAATAAAGTTTATGAGATTTAAATGATACCCCAATAAATCTAAGTTTTTTAAGTGAAAAAATGCCAAGGCAGTGTTTTCAAAATTGTGTACATTGAATAAATCAACACTATAGTCACACCCAGAATAAAGGAAATGTGGAAAATCTGCCCTCAGCAAAGGTCAGGTCATAGGTCAAATATGCCTGTGTGAAGGTGTCGATCTAATTTACTATCCAGTGTAACATTCAAACATTTTGATTATATTGGAAACAATTTGTAGGTTTGATTTTCTCCCTTGGCTAGGATTTTGGGGTTTGCCTGATGATGGCCAAGAGACAAATTGCAAAAATATTAATTTTACAGGTACTTTTTTTTTCACTTTTTAAAAAATTGAAATATAGTTCACTTACAATGTGTGCCAATCTCTGCTGTATAGCAAAGTGACTTGGTTATACATATATATATTCTTTTTTTATATTCTATTCCATTATGATTTGTCACAGGATATTGAGTATTGAGAAATTGAATACTTCCTGCCATATCAGTAAACAAAGGCAGTCATAGTCATCAGGGATTGCAGCCACCATGGATGGTAAGCCAGTGAGCTCTGAGGGAACTCAGGATGTGAAAACAGGATACTGGCCCCAGAGAGCTGGGGTGCATATCAGAGAGATGGCTTCAGTAAGCCCAGACCTTCCCATGTATAGCAAAGCACTGAGTTCCTTAACTTGGGATATCTGGCTTTCTTTAATTAATCTTTTAATGTTCACACTGGCTGCCCTTTCTTGCAAAACTTCTATATAACCTGGCTCCTCTGCTTGCCTCTTTGGAGCAGTTCTCTGAAGTCCTAAAACTTTCCACTGAATAAAACATAGCTCTCAACTTTTAGGTGAATAATTTGTAAGTCCACAGTATAGTTCCCTGTGCTATACCTTAGGACCTTGTAGCTTATCCATTCTAAATGTAATAGTTTGCATGGACTAGATAATTTGAAAGGCAAAATGATTAAAATATTTTCAGTTAAAACTACAAAAAACAAAAAACAAAACCCTGCAAACCCATGTTTGACATGGGATGTGGATATTTTATACGACTATGGGGTAGGGTCTCCAAGGACAAGTGTCTCAGGTCTGTGGAGTCTTACGACTGTCCTGGATAGGACGGGGTGCATAGAAAGCACATTTCTGCTCTGGTCACAGAGCTGTCTTGTTGACTTGGGTCCTAACCATTTCTCCACTCTGTCCATGCTACCTCTTTCCAAGGCCATCAGTCGTGTCCAAACCTCCATCACCTCTTGTGTAGATTTCTCCAGGAGCCTCTTAATTGTTATTCCTTTATCCTCTCCAGCTTTCCACATAACAGCCAGTGGGACTTTGGAACCTAGAAACTGAATCACATCTCTTTCCATTACTCAGTACTAGATTTTCAGTGTCCTCTAGGAAAGACAAAATTCCCAACAAATTCTACAAAGTCCTGCTGGGTCAGGCCCCTCCTGTCTCTCTGGCCTCGTCTCTCCTCCCTCCTCTGATCTCTGCACCACCTCTGCCCCGTCTCTTGTCTCTGCCTGAATGCTTTTCCCCTCAACCCACTTCGCCTTGAACTCCCACTCACTCTACTGAGTCAGCTCAAATGTCTCTTCTCCTGGGGGCTGTCTGCTGTCACCCCCTCATCCACTGCCAGCCCTACCCCTGCCAGCTGCCTCCTTACCTGCTCTCTTAGCTCCTGGTCCTTTCAATGATGTGTGTGATTATTTGGTTAATGCCTGACCTCTCAAGAGTCTCAGCTGCACAGGAGGAGGAGGTATCTTGTGGGAGGAGGATGTGGGGGAAGAATCTTCGTCCTCTTTTAATGCCCTCACTACTCGAAGAGTGATTAGAACTTGATAAGTGTTCAAATAAGTATCGGTGAAAGGATTGATAAGGGAGTGAGTGAGTGGGTGGATGAATGAATGAGTGAGTGCTGTAGGTATCACTCCCATCCCTGGTGGTCCAGCTTGGATCCTAGCACGGGGACTACGTAGAGGAGAAGCACCAACCAGCAGGGCTGACAATTCCAGACACGCTGCAGACACGCTGGTCAGGGGCGGGGCTAAGTCCAGACCACAGGCTTTCTCAGTACCCACCACCCTGGGACCCAGAGCCCTCACCTGTGCTCTGTTGCTTCCATCTTCAGGTCCCTAGGACATGGGATCCTGCAGCCCCCATTCACTGTTTGGCAAATAGCTTAGGCATGGTATCTGAAGAAAGCTTTCCCAGAAGAGCAGAGGAGAGAAATGGTATCGAGACCCCACAGAAAAGTCATTTTTGGAATTTCTGCCCCAGGTAGATAAAAGAATAAGATTCCTCCATAAGGTAGGATGGAGAGGATATTTCTTCTGGTCATGATCTCTTCTAGGAAAGACAAAATTCCCAACAAATTCCCAAAATTCCAAAAATTCCCATTTTTCCCTAAAAATAAAAATTTTAGCCCCCACCATGAATCTCTAGCCTAAGAAGATATGGAAGCTGTGTCTTAAGTATTTTCCCAGAAATCAAATCACTTACAGTCCGAGAATGTCAAATGCATGTGGGTGAGAGCAGGGCACCATTTCTGCAATTGACAAGTGGTCAACATCTACTATGGGTCAGGGCTGTACTTGGCACTGGGTGTCAGCTGCAAGGCTGCCTGTTAAGTCATCCCCTTTCTGGCCTTTCTCAGCCATTTTTACATAGGCTGTGCTTGAGTGCATGGACTTTGCGGCTGGATGCCTGGGTCTGATTCCTGGTTCTGCCACTTTGAGGCTGTGTGAACTTGAGAAAGCTAATTAACCTAAATTTCTTCTTCTTTGAAATGAGGACTATTGATACCACCTGCCCATAGCATTGTTGTCAGAACTGCTTTAATGCCTGTAAAGTAAAATGCAACCCAGTAACAGCCCTCTATAAATGTTTGCTATTATTATTGCTATTATTTCCATCTCCCTGTCTCTATGGCATAGATCATTTGTATTTCCTCCCCAGGCCCTTGCCCCTTCTTCCCGGTTTAAGGTATAAGACCCTCTATGAGGGTCTTCCTCTTCCTCTCTGCTCATGCTTGAGGTCAGTGTGGGGCAGTGATTCAGGAATCTGCGGTGAACCACACGACCTAGGTGGAGCTAAATCAAGCTATGGCATTTTGCTGCCCATGGTGATTAGCTCAGGGCTGGTCCAATCAGAGTGATTCCCAGGACTCTGTCTTTCTCTTGGGAGGTCGGATGAGGGCTGAAGCTGGTGCCACCATCTTAACCTGAGAATGAAACAAATTCATGGAAGCCTGAGCTCAGACCTGGCAAACGCAGAGTTCTGGGTTTGCCATAGAAGCCCCATGTCCTTTGGGTGAAAAGCCCAGCCTAGTTCCCAGTCCTCCTGTTACCAGGTAAAGAAGTTTTCTTTGGGCTTAAATCAGAAATTTTCTGCCCCTTGCACCAGAAGTTTCCCAATAGGTGGATTACATATCTGAATTACACCTGTTTACTAAGCGCCTGCTGCCAGCCAGGACCTGTGCTAGGTGCCGGGGGGCTGGGGGCTGGTGTGTGTCACAGAAGACACTGCTCTTCTCCGAAATCTCAGGTTCTAGGATGAGATGGTAAGACCCAGGCACCACCCTCCCTCCAAGGGCTATACTCTGAGGACATTTGGGAAAGAAATTCTTTGCCTTATGTCCATGGTCAGCTCAGCTGCAGGCCACAGGGCTCTCTCTGTTCTCCCCTGGACCCTGAGAACCACCTGTCTTGACCTTCTCACCTACCTGGGGTGGGGGGGGCATGGCAAGGGTGTGGGAGCTCCACTCACCCGTGCCAGTACCCCACGGAGCTGCACAAACCCTCAAACTCCACAAAGGAGCCAGATTGTTAAGACTCATGGGTTTAAGTGGCGAGGAATTTAAAATGACACATTCAGTGTGACTGTCCTCATAGTCATACAAGAGAAAACCTACAGACACACAAGTACACTTCATTGGAGACCCCCAGGCACAGCTTTTCCTTTCCTGCCTTCTGATACACCCTCTTATGAAAGAGTCTCTTCTACAAGTCTTTCCAAGAGGAAGAGAAAGCGCCCTTTATCCCAAAGGCTGGTTTTGTCCTGGGTTGTATCTTCCACCCCTACTCACCACTCCCACCCACAGCTCTTCTAGGTAATACCTGGCACTTGCTTCTCATATCCACTCAAATTCTTAAGAGCCTGGACTCTGCAGCCAGATACCCCGGTTCCTTGCCTAGCTCTGCCATTTGCTGGCTGGATGATGATCTTGGGCAAGTTACTTAACCTCTTTAAACCTCAGCTTCTTCATCTGTAAAATGGGGATAATACTAGTGCTTATTTCTTAGGGTCTTTGGGATGATTATTTGAGGTTATGTACACGATGTGCAATTTTTTTTGTTGTTGTTCTTCAAACATGCCAAGAAGTTCATACTGCTAGACTTTTGAACCTGCTATCCTGCCTGGATCACTCTTCCCAGACCTTCACATGGCTGTCTCCCTCACTTCACTCAGGTATCTGCCCTTTGAGAAGAAGATGGCCAGTCCAATAAGTCTCTCTCCTGCATTCACACTCCATCTCATTTCCTGTTTTATTTTCTGTGTAGCCCTTACTGCTCCTGAGTTCTGCACTTGTACTTGCCTTTCTCTCCTGCTAGAAGGCAAGACCCGAGAGAGGGGAAGCAGTGTCTGCCGTGTTCATTGCCGTGACCCCCAGAGCCTAGAACAGGGTCTGTGACTGCTCTGTAAATACTAGTGGATGGATTTGTAGAATGAATGCACTCTGTGGGGATTGCTCAGCAGGTCACTGGCCAAGGGGGACTTTGGTGACCCCTGCCAGCAAGCAGTTGTCCAAGAGGCAACTCTTAAACATACACACGCGCACGTGCTCATACACACACACTGTTCTATTCTCAAGGACAAACATTAATTCTCAGAGACACCAAGTCTATTTTCAAAGAAGGGGGACATTTCCTGGACTACAATGTAGTCTGCCTGCCTGCCCAGAAGGGATCTCTGTGGTCCTGTGGGGCAGTGGCAACTCTGAGCAGTCTAAAGAACCACCAGCCAGACTTTGGGTCCATCTGTGTAAACCTCAGGGCCCATTCCAGAACCGTGTTTTTTGATGGCCAGTCCCAAACCATACTGAGTCTCAGAAGAATCTTTGAAATCAGAGGTATGTGTGTGTCTGTGTGTTTTTTTGGACGATTTTTTACTTATAGACCCAACCTCCCTCTCATACGCACCTAGCAATGCTAGGTGACCTATTGTTCTCCAGTGTTTGCAGTTCAGATATTAAAAAAGTATGTCAAACACACATACACACACACACACAAGCACGCTCTTTCTCAGTGTGGGGCAGGGAAAATGGACGTCCTAGCATCTTCTGTTAAGTGGGCAGCAGTTTCTACTGCACTTTCTTGAATATATACACTATGGGCTTGAGTATCTTCAGGACATGTTCTCTGACTTTCAGAATTTGATTTTTCCCAAACTCACAGATTATGAAGTAGTATCCATAAAACCCAATAGAAGTAACATATCCATCCACTGAGGGTATAACACAATTTTTAATTGGAAATTTCATTGTGCTCTAATTTACAATTTAAGATTTTAAGACACCTGATGCAAACCAGTTTATGTTTATTTTCTTGAGATGGAATATTACTGCTAAGTTCATGTTTCCATAACTTTCAGCAAATGTTTTAAGTTACACATCAGTTCAGTTCAGTTCAGTCGCTGAGTCGTGTCCGACTCTTTGGAACCCATGGACCGCAGCATGCCAGGCCTCCCTGTCCATCACCAACCCCCGGAGTTTACCCAAACTCATATCCATTGTGTCAGTGACGCCATCCAACCATCTCTTCCTCTGTTGTCCCCTTCTCCTCCTGCCCTCAATCTTTCCCAGCATCAGGGTCTTTTCAATGGGCTTGGTTAAAATGTAAGCATATGCAGGTAAATGTAATGTTAAGGGTTGGCCAGTAGATGGCAGCAAGTTTGAACTTGGCCTGGGAAATTGAGTTTCCTGGAACAGAATATGAGAGTCTGCCAGAGCAGTGAAGGTTTCAGGGTAAACAGCTCTGGATAAAAATGTCCAGTCTCCAGTCCGCATCTTGATGAGCATCTCTCTAAAGTTCATTTACATCTCTATGCTTTCTGGCGTTAATTAAGAAATGCACATCAAAACCCCGTGTTGTGCCGGGTGGAGTCGTCATGACAGGTGGGATCACTATCATTCTGAAGTTATGTCCTGGCTCCATCACTTGGGTTGTCATCTCGACAAAGATGGTCCCTCAGCGATGTGAAAAGCAGGCGTGCTGAGGTGCGAAGCCAGGACTTACAGGGTGGTGTGGAACGCCCCCTTATTTCAGCTCCCCGAAAACGCAGAATGAAAACAACCACTGAGACTGAGAAGCAGGCTCCACGCCTCACTAAAGGGAGGTCTGCACTGGCTAAGAAGACAATTCAGTTTCTGGAAGGTTTAATCATAGCTTAACAACGAAAAAAAAAACAAAAAACAGTTTTATGACACCCAGGCATCAACGTTGATTAATGTGCAACAGGCATAGACAAGCCTGGAAAATGTTTGACAGGTGAGTAGGAAGTGACCCTCTCTTTTACCTCTGTCTTCAGGGTGTGTTGACATGGTTGAGACTCAGACCTAAGGCTGCCTCACACTGCCGGTCAGAACGCTGCTCTGTGCGGGTTCCTCAGGTATAGCAGGGGAGCCAGGAGGACAATAGAGGAGAGGAGGCCCCTTACTGGTCAGCAAGCCAGCCGGGCTCCGGCTCTTGTGTGGTGAGATGCTTCCCTGGACCTCCCAAGCCCAGCTGATTGGTCCAGCATGGACATCTCATGGAGTGGGTGGTTGTCATTCCAGGGGGGCGGTGGGTGGGGTGCAGCTAGGACTGGAAGGTGTGAAAGCATGGGCAGGAAACAGGTTAGCAGCAATGTTCAGAAGCCCAGAGTAGGCAGCAAGCACCAGAGCAGGGCTGGGGTCCATGCGTCTGAAGCAGTATGAAAGATATAGACCCTGGGACTGGGACAGGCTCGATCTATCAACATCTCACCATCTCAACTTTCTCTTTGACAAGAATCACCTGGGATGGAGAGAGGTGCTTTCACAAGTAACCAGTCCTCTCCTCCAGAAATTCTAATCAGTAGGTCTGGGTTGGGGCCTGAGCTTATTTATTTCTAGCAAGCCCCTGTGGGATTCTAATGTGCTAGTCCTTGGACCACACACTTCAGGTAGCAAGGAGTCCCTTCCAATGCTAGATTCTACAGTGGGTTCATGCCATGGAAAAACTCTGGTCTTGTTTGCAGTGGAGAAAGAAAGCTGGACATTTCTGCAGGACCAATCCTCTGGTGACCTTGCTCTCAACTCTTTACAAAAGCTATTTCATTTAACCCTCTCAATAGCCAACCTTGGGGTTGTCTTATTATCCCGACCACACAGAAAGTGAGAATGAGGATCAGAGAAGCTGGTTATTTGCCCAAGGTTGAACAGTTAACAGGTGAAGGATTTAAGATTCAAACCAATGCTGGATTGGTCCAATGCTTATTCATTAATTAGTTAAAACAAAAAAGCATATTCATTGATCCAAAAAAGAATTACTAAATATATCCATGAATTAAACAGGCTTCCCTGGTGACTCGGTGGTAAAAAATCTGCCTGCCAATGCAGGAGATAAAGGTTCAGTCCCTGGGTTGGGAAGATCCCCAGGAGAAGGAAATGGTAACCCGCTCCAGTATTTATGCCTGGAGAATTCTGGACAGAGGAGCCTCGCAGGCAAGAGTCCATGGGATCACAAAAGAGTCGGACACAACTTAAAAACTAAACAGCAACAAATGACTGAAACACTGCGTAAGCCATTAGGACGTAAGGTGAACCCAAGTCCTTATGAAGTTTTAGAAGAATAGGTGTCACTTGAATGAGCAGTAGCACCACAGAGTGGAAACATCCCAAAGCTGCTGCTTCTCACTGCGTCCACTCAGGTTCTAGAGGACTGTGCTTGTCTCCTCGTCCGCCTGAGGAGGACACGCTTCCTCAGACCTTGACATGGCTGGCCCCGTCTATCACAGACTCCCGCCCCACTGTCACCTACTCTGAGAGGCAATATGTCACATACGGGTGAGAGTGTCTAGACTGCAGTACCAACCCCTCGGCATGCCTCCAGCACCTCTCCTTATTGGCTCTGTGATCCCAAGAGTTACTTCATGTCTCTGTGCCTCGGTTTCCTCATTTGTAAAAGGACAGTCATCATACCTTCCCCATACTGTTGCTGTGAAAATGAAAGGTGGTAATAGACACGAACTAAGATCGTGGCCTCTGGTCCCAACACTTCATGGAAAATGGATGGGGGAAAACTGGAAACAGTGGCAGACTTCATTTTCTTGGACTCCAAAATCACTGCAAACAGTGACTGCCTCCATGAAATTAAAAGACATTTGCTCCTTGGAAGAAAAACTAAGACAAACCTAGACAGCATATTAAAAAGCAGAGACATCACTTTGCCAACAAAAGTCCATATAGTCAAAGCTATGGTTTTTCCAGTAGTCATGTATGGATGTGAGAGTTGGATCATAAAGGCTGAGTGCCGAAGAGGTGATGCTTTTGAATTGTGGTTCTGGAGAAGACTCTTGAGAGTCCCTTGGACTGCAAGGAGATCCAACCAGTCCATCCTAAAGGAAATCAGTCCTGAATATTCATTAGAAAGACTGATGCTGAAGCTGAAGCTCCAATACTTTGGTCACCTGATGTGAAGAGCCGACTCATTGGAAAAGACCCTGATGCTGGGAAAGACTGAGGGAAGGAGGAGAAGGGAGCAACAGTGGAACACTGGACTGACTCAGTGGAACGGACATGAGTTTGAGCAAACTCTAGGAGACAGTGACGGACAGGAAGCCCGGTGTGCTGCAGTCCATGGGGTCGCAAAGTCAGGACTGAGTGACTGAAAGACAACAAATAGACACAAAGTACTTAAATAGTGTAACAGGGGAGGCAGCATGGAAGCTCCTGCTTCTAGTATTCCCTGAGCGCCCCACCTAATTGTGATGTGCCCCCTGTTATTCACATGTATCATATCACCCTGTTTTATTTTCTTCCCAGTCCTTGTGACCAAATCACTCTATGTTTACCTGTGAGTGGTCTGTGTCTCCACCTCCAGAGTCTAACCAGCAGACGTGGGCACTGTGTGTACTCCGTATGCCTCTGCATCCTGAACCCAGGCCCACCACCCAGAAGGTTCACCATAGCTCTGAGTTAAAGGAGCATGGGGTCTGGGTTCCATGCAGAACAGAGCCGTGTGCTTAGCCCAGGCCCAGTAGTGTCAGGAATAGCTGCCTTCCACAGAGTGACCCAGACCCAGCTACGTACTGGACCCCAACATGAAAGCCACCGCCTCTGCAATTAGGAACAGATGATGGACAGAAACAGATGGGTTCTGTCCACCTCTATGACCTCTTTGTTGAGTAGTTTGAGGCTCCCTGGAAAATCTTTAGATGCTTTGAGCCTAGAAGCCAGAACTTGAAGAACATCTAGTTGTTAAAGATTGGAGGCAGTGGTCTGTCTTAGATCATGCTGATCTGTGTCATACCTTTGACATTATATTTAAACATAGATTTTTATATTTAATAAACAAAAGGTTCCTGAGAGATTCTCTGGAGCCTTCTGCTAACATTAATCATCTTCTTGAACACATGCTGCCATTTGGACTGCGGAGCTGGCCAAACTTTAGGGAGGGGTTGGGAGGCTGGAACCACCAATCCATGCTGCCACTTCATTAGAGTAAACGATGGAATTAAGCAGATATGTACCTTTTGCTGAACCCTTCTTTCAGTATTTTGAGTCTTCTTGAAAAATCAGCTATTGCTTGGGGTCTGTTTCAACCTAGGCTATGAGAAGTGTGAAATCAGGGGACCTATAAAACCATTTCCAGTATGTAAAGGCCTTTCTCACCTGGTTACCGATTCCTGAAGTCCTAATAGTAAAGTCTTTCTTTTTGAAAAGAGACAATGAATGGAAAGCCATATATATATGTGTGTGTGTGAGTGTGTGTGTATATATTTGGAAGGAGAAAGTGTGTAACTAAAATTCAGCCTAAGAGATAAGCTGATTTTTTAAATTGAAATATTTTGATAGCTATATGTTATGCATAACTGATTCACTTTGCTGTACACCTGAAATGGATACAACATTGTAAATCAACTATACTCCAATAAAAATTTTTGAAAAAGAAATACTTTGATAGAGAAAAGACAGAGGAGAAAGGAGAGAAGACACACAGAGAGAGGCGGTAGGAAACAGGAAAAGAGCAAAGCAACAGTCAGGTATTGCTTCAGTAAAGGTGCGTAACAAATCATCTAAACCTCAGCAATATACAACAATACATAGCAATCCATTTCTTGCTCAGTTGTCTGTTGGTCACCTGGGCTCCAGCTGATCTGTGCTAGGCCCTGCTGGGCTTGGTTCCAAGCTGCGGGTGGAGTCCAGCTATGCTCCATCTGTCTATCATCCTTGGGCCAGCTGTAAACTGAGGGTAAATGGAAACCCTCAACACGTCTCAGTCATAGGCTCAAACTTGCTCACTGTCACTTCCCTGCCCCCAAATTCTTATAGCCATAGCAAGTCACAAGGCCAATCCCAATATCTGTGGGTCAGGAAAGTAAAAGCCTCCTATGGAGGAGGTGGTAGTGTCAAGAGAAAGAATATTGGCTGAACAATATCTTTCTCAGGCCTGGTTATTGAAAGTCACTTTAACCAGCCTTGAAATGGGCCTCCCATTGCCCCAACTGAATAAGCCTTTCAGTTTTATTGAGTCTGCACAGAATTAGGGTAGTGAATTGCAAATGGGACTCACGGTCTTTAAGTCATATTATGGTCTCTTGCACCCTAATTTTATTCTGCAAAGGATCCCCCTCCCTTCAGTGCTCCTCTCCTTGCCACCCCTCACCCCAAGCTCTAGGACTTCATACAAAAGGAAATGAGAATGTCATGTCTAACACACATCCACCATGATTTACCCCTCAGAGCTAGACTTTTCCCCCTGAACATGATACCATCAAAGCCTGTATATGATGGCATTTCATTTGCAAGCAATGAGGAGTAGGGTTGGGGGAATAAACTCTTATGGGGCAATTACACGTACCCAGAGTCAGTGTTTTGAGAACTCAAAGGAGGGAGGAATCTCTCCAATACAGGACTTTGGATTTTATGGAGAAGATAATGTAAGCTGAGCCATGAAGAATGATAAGGTTTTATGAGGAAGAGCTAACAGGAAAAGGAGAACTCAAATAGGGGCAGCATGAAGGCAAGGAAGTAGTTGGGTGCACGCACGCATGCTCAGTCACTCAGTTGTATCTGACTCTTTGCAACCCCACAGACTGTAGCCCACCAGGCTCCTCAGTCCATGGAATTGTCCAGGCAAGAATATTGGAGTGGGTTGCCATTTCCTAACTGAAGTACTTGGGGAAAAGCAAATTATTCTGTTCTGAAAAGAAGAGGAAATTGACCAAAGGAAGATGAACTCCCAGTTGCTGGGGATATTGATGCCAAGCGAACAAGTGGGATTTTAAGGAATAAGAAGCCACTGGAGATTCCTGGACAGGGAGCGAGATGCCCACCTCTGATATTGGCTAAACTAAGCTCATCCTAGAGAGTAGAGTAAGCTGGAGGGGAGAGTGAATTGCGAGTTGAGAGGACAGTTGAACAGTCACTATGATTTTCTGGGTGATAAGTTACAAAGGTAATGATTAGGGTGGTCTCAATAAAAATGGAAAAGGCCAGCTGCACCAGATTAGTAACTGAACTAGATGTCTTAACTATTACTTCTAATGGTTGTGCTTCATTAAGCACCTCCTGTTTGCCAGATATTGTTCACATGAAACAGGTGTCTTGAAAGATGTGGGACAATCAGGAAAGAGCTTTATTATTCCCCAACCTCTGTCTTCAATCCCTATCTGTTAGATTATCTCCCCACCCAATGATATTCTGGGAGATCCCATAGCTTTTCCTATTTATTCATTAGAACAATTTCATCTTTAGGTACCTAGTATGATAAAAATCAAACCTTTTATCTCACACCCAGTTTGAAGTTTTGTCTGAGTCAGACAGGTGCTAGGTGAGACCTCTACGGTGGGAAAGAAGCTGGTGGTCTTTTTTCCTCTCTTTCTTCCTTGTTCCATGTTTTTTCCAGTAGTCATGTATGGATGTTAGAGTTGGACTATAAAGAAAGCTGAGCACTGAAGAATTGATGCAAGTCCCTTGGACTGCAAGGAGAACCAACCAGTCTATCCTAAAAGAAATCAGTCCTGGATGTTCATTGGAAGGACTGATGTTGAAGCTGAAACTCCAATATTTTGGCCACCTGATGCGAAGAGCTGACTCATTGAAAAGACTGTGATGTTAGGAAAGATTGAAGGCAGGAGGAGAAGGGGACGACAGAGGATGAGATGGTTAGATGGCATCACTGACTCAATGGATAGGAGTTTGGGTAAACTCCAGGAGTTGGTGATGGACAGGGAGGCCTGGTGTGCTGCAATTCATGGGGTCGCAGAGAGTTGGACACGACTGAGTGACTGAACTGAACTGAACTGAACTGAACTTCCTTGTTTCATCTCCTCTTCTTGAGGATGGCAGGGGTGGGGGTGGGAGTGGGGCTGTAAGTAGTAGAAGGACCTAAGTGATGTTCTTTGAGGCTTTTCTCCAGTGAACAAATGACCTTTGTCATGGCAGATGTGCAAATGCTGACTGTTTCTCTTGTGGGGCGATTTTGTAGGTTTTCCAGAGACCTCCACCCTCCCATGCATGTTTACCGTGTGGGATCTTCCCGCCCTGCACAGTGATCTGAAGCCAGGGAGGTGCATGACCTCTCTCTGCCCCAGAGTACTCAGGCCTGGCTACTCCCTGTGATGTCGGCTGGGCTCATGAGCCATGCCCTCCTCCCTTTCTGCTATGAACTGAATGTCTCAGTTACCTTACAACTCACATGAAAAAGTGAAAGTCACTCAGTCGTGTCTGACTCTTTGCAACCTCATGGCCTATAGCCCGCTAGGCTCCACTGTTCGTGGAATTTCCCAGGCAAGAATGCTAGAGTGAGTTGCCATGCCCTCCTCCAGGGCATCTTCCCAACCCAGGAATTGAACCCAGGTCTCTTATGTCTCCTGCACTGGCAGGCAGGTTCTTTACCTCTAGCGCCACCTGGGAAGACTCTGAGATAGGATAAACCATTCCATTTCTAATGATGGATTTGGGGTTATGGGGACATCTTAGTGCTGGCCTGCAGGTAATGATAATCTGCAGATTCCACCGGGAAAGGGGGACCTGAGAGAAGGGTAACAGGTGAAGGGGGTGGACCAGGAAGCTTTACAGTTGGCCTGTATTTGTTTCCTCTCTGATTATTCTGAGAAAAGAGATCTACCTTAATACTTTGATCATTCGGCCAAGAGGTGAAAGCTCGTTGACTGATAGTATCTCTTGGCTTCCCTGTGAGGTGGCAAAGTATATGACCTCCTTTCTAAAAATAAACATAGAAACATCCAAGACACAGTACAAAACGTCAGCTCTCCAGTCCTCCACACTCAGAGGACTCAGAGCAAGAACGCTGGGCAGTGAGGGGTCGGGAAGGAGGAGGGGACAGAGATGGGATTTCTTGTCCTTAGGGTTGTTGGTCCAGCACCAGGACTAGGAACTGGGAAGCATTATAGGAAACAAAATCACCAGCTGCTGATAACTTAGGCTACTAAATGTCACCTAATCCCAACAGCAGCCTGGGGGCTTCAAAGCGAGCCCATTCAGTCTCTACTGTTTACTAGGTGTCAGACCTTGTCCACATTGCCACTCCCCTGAGCCTCAGTTTCTTCACCTGTGAAATGGGGAGAATGGTGCCTCACATGCTGCTTTTGAAATTTAAATAAGAAACCAGATGCTGATTGGCAGGCAACCTTCTCCAGGACTTCCTGGGTGAAAGCTGAAACCAGTGACTTTGGTGGAGGGCAGGGAGACACTGAGGACAGAGGCAGCCCCTCCAGATTGGTCAGCAGCAGGTGCACGGAGCAAGGGGACCTGCTTGGGTGGCAACAGGGCGAGGAGGTCTGCATGCCTGCCCACAGACTCCGCGATTTATGCAGAGGCCTTCTCTGGGTTTGGGCTTCCTAGGTGGCATTAGTGGTAAAGGAACTCAAACAGGGAGGGGCTCTGTAACAATTTAGGAGGGATGGGATGGGCAGGGAGGTGGGAGGGAGGTTCAAGAGGGAGGGAACATACTATGCCCATGGCTGATTCACATTGATGTTTGGTGGCAGAAAACAACAAAATTCTGTAAAGCAATTATCCTTCAATGCTGCTACTGCTGCTAAGTCACTTCAGCCGTGTCCGACTCTGTGCGACCCCAGAGACAGCAGCCCACCAGGCTCCCCTGTCCCTGGGATTCTCCAGGCAAGAACACTGGAGTGGGTTGCCATTTCCTTCTCCAATGCAGCAAAGTGAAAAGTGAAAGTGAAGTCGCTTAGTCGTGTCTGACTCCTAGCGACCCCATGCACTGCAGCCCACGAGGCTCCTCCATCCATGGGATTTGCCAGGCAAGTGTACTGGAGTGGGGTGCCATTGCCTTCTCCACTTTGTCACATATATCACATTTAAATAATTTCTTTCCTGTGTGCATTTTCTTATGTCTCCTGAGGTATGAGCTGTCAGCAAAGGCCTTGCCACACTCATCACAAGGTTTCTCTCCAGTACGAACTGTCTGATGCCTTAAAAAGATTGACTTTACATGAAAGGCCTTGCGACACTCATCACATTTGTAAGGTTTCTCTCCAGTGTGAACTGTCTGATGCCTTAAATGGGTTGACTTTAGACGAAAGGCCTTGCCACACTCATCACATATGTAAGGTTTCTCTCCAGTATGAACCGTCTGATGACTTAAAAGGCTTGACTTTACACGAAAGGCCTTGCCACACTCATCACATTTGTAAGGTTTTTCTCCATAATAATAATAAAAAAAGAAACCATTCTTTCCTTAAAAAAAAAAAAAAAAAAAAAACCTGCCTACCAATGCAGGAGACAGGAGATGCGGGCTTGATCTCTGGGTCTGGAAGGTCTCTTGGAGGAGGGAATGACTACCCACTCCAGTATTTTTGCCTGGAGAATCCCATGGACAGAGGAGTATGGCAGGCTACAGGCCATGGGATCGCAAAGAGTCGGACCCGAGTGAAGTGACTTAGCACGCATGCGTGCGCTCCCTGCGCTCAGTCACGTGCAAAGTCCAGGAGCCTCGGCACCACATTTCTATCTCACGGCTGAATCCTTGGCTCAACCCCAGGCAAGGGGGAAGGCACGTTCCTGGGACAGGGGAGGGCAAGGGGAGCCTCCAATTGCCCGGGTCCAGCTCCAGGGTCAGCAGGTGGCACCATCTTTCATTTTTTCTTTAATTCATTAGCATATGATTTTTGACTGTGCTGGGTCTGCATTGCTGCCTGTGGGTGTTCTCTAGTTGCAGAGTGGGGGCTGCTCTTCATCGTGGTGCATAGGCTTCTCGTTTCAGTGGCTTCTCTTGTTACGGAGTGCGGGCTCCAGACAGCGTGAGCTCAGTAGTTACGGCACACTGGGCTTAGTTACCCTCAACATCTGGGATCTTCTGGGACCAAGGACTGAACGGATGTCCCTTGCATTGCAAGGTGGATTTTTAACCCCTGGTTCACCAGGGAAGCATAGAAGCATGTTTTTGGTGACTTTCTCTAATCCCATGAGCACCAGACATTCCTTCATCCTTCCATGAGTGTGTATTGTTGCTTGCTGTCACCAGTGACTTCATAATGCATTATGCAGGCTTTAAAGGATGCTTGTGCCCCTTTCACCTAGGCCAAATTGGGTTTGAAAGTGGATTTTTATGCCTTCATGTCAGTGGGACTGGGGCTTTTGTTCCAGGGATCAGCCTCCCATGAGTTGATCTGGTCAGCTGTTACCTAGAAGGGGTTGAGAGCTTACAGGTTCCTCTATGAGACCTTTTCTTTCTCACCCTGGCCACCTGCTCTCAGAGGCACCCTGGAGATCAAGCCTTCCTCAGAGGTGCTTGGCATCAGGGAGTTTCTCTGATTGCAAAAACAATGGGAACCCAACAAAACTAAGTAAGGATATAGAAGAGTAAAAGCTCATAGCAAATTCTGACGCATTGAGTCCCACAGAGATGATGTGACAATCTCTCACTTTATATGAAGGAAATGATACCCAGAGAAGGTATGTGACCTCCCTGGAGTCACACAACAATTTAGTGACAGGGCAGACATGACTGAACATATGTGTGTGTGTGTGTGTGTGTGTGTGTGTGTGTGGTATAACATTGGGACATAGATTTATGGACTTGGGGTCCAAAATGTACCTTCTTTACTAACGAAGGAGGCCTTTACAATCAGTGAAGTTGATAGCAGTGTCTGCCGGACTTGATGTGCAGCGTGGAGGACTGGGAACAGAACAAGGCTGTCCCATGCACTTCCCCTCTTGTTGAGCACCACTGCACACTCTGGGCAAGATGCTTCTGGTTAGGATGGTGGGGTCCCCAGAGCATTCCAGAAAGGCCCAGCATTGACGAAGGACTCCATTCAAATGTCCTCACCCATTGACTGTGTCATCCACCCCAGACACTCGTTGAGCACCTGTTACATGTTATGTACAAGAGTGGTTGCTGGAAGATTCATACTTGTCTGACCCCTCTTCCTGAGCAAGAAGAGGATCTGAAATTCCTCCCAGGCTGGGCTGCTCAGAGCCAGGGTTAGGGGTTAGGGTTGTGGGGCTGGTCCTCAGCTGTGGCAGCAGGTTTAGGCAACCTGGGATCTATGCTCCACTTGAGGGTGACCAGGAAGCCGGAGGGACCAGAGAGATCCGAATCAAGGAAGCACCTTGCTTGGAGCTGAGAGCAGCCACAGGGCTCAGAGGCAGGGTGTAGGGTGGGGGAAAGGCCAGGAAGACGCCCAGAGGCTCCAGGAGGAGTCCTGCAGGAAATCAGATAGTTACCAGGGAACAGCCAAGGGTGCTGGGTGGGCTTTGATGATACACATTAGCCCTAAAGAGTGAGCAGAGAACTTAAACATGGACTAGGAACACCATTATGTCCAACCTAGATAGCATTTTCAAAAGCAGAGACATTACTTTGCTGACTAAGGTCCATCTAGTCAAGGCTATGGTTTTTCCTGTGGTCATGTATGGATGTGAGAGTTGGACTGTGAAGAAGGCTGAGTGCCGAAGAATTGATGCTTTTGAACTGTGGTGTCGGAGAAGACTCTTGAGAGTCCCTTGGACTGCAAGGAGATCCAACCAGTCCATTCTGAAGGAGATCAGCCCTGGGATTTCTTTGGAAGGAATGATGCTGAAGCTGAAACTCCAGTACTTTGGCCACCTCATGCGAAGAGTTGACTCACTGGAAGACTCTGATGCTGGGAGGGATTGGGGGCAGGAGGAGAAGGGGACGACCGAGGATGAGATGGCTGGATGGTATCACGGACTCGATGGACGTGAATCTGAGTGAACTCTGAGAGATGGTGATGAACAGGGGGGCCTGGCGTGCTGCGATTCATGGGGTCGCAAAGAGTCGGACACGACTGAGCGACTGAACTGAACTGAACTGAGGAACATGGTGATGGTTTTTTTGCTGTATCACCACTGTTCTCCTTAAAGGGAATGAGCAGAGGAAGGAGAAAAACCAAGGAATACCATAGACCAGGGCTTCTTCACTCCCTCCCCCCTTTTTTATTCTGCTAAAAAACACAAAACTTTATTTTCTAATGTGAAAGTTAATTTTTTAATTTCTTCTTTTTTAATTTTTAATTAGAGGATGATCACTTTACAATATTATGATGCTTTTGCCATACATCAACATGAATTGGCCACAAGTATGCATCTGTCCCCTCCCTCTTGAACCCCCTTAAATCTCCCTCCCCAGCCCACCCCTCTAGGTTGTCACAGAGCACTGGACGTGGGTTCCCTGCGTCAGACAGCAAACTTCCACTGGTTGTCTATTTTACAGACAGTAATGTATTTGTTTCAATGCAATTCTCACAAATCACCCCACCCTCTCCTTCCTCCACTGTGTCCAAAAGTCTGTTCTTTATGTCTGAAAAACACGTACCTTTAAATTTACCATCCTATCCATTTTTAAGTGCATAGTTCAGTAGTGTTAAGTATATTTTACATAGTTGGGCAAGAGATCCTAGAACTTTTTCACACGGAAACTCTACATTCACTAAACACTAAATCCCCAGCCCTTGGTAATACCTTTTCTATGTTCTATTTTTAGGGTTTTTGACTATTTCAGATACCTCATGTGGATAGAATTATAGTATTTGTCCTTTTCTTCAGCCCTTTAAAGATATCTGTGTCTCAGCACTGTTTACAGGTGCGAGAAGCTTCCATGGGTAGCATCTCCGATTATACACACATTCCCCAGGGGAGAGCAAAGGGAGGCAGTGATGGCAGCAAAGGCTCGCACAGCCAAATCTTGGGTGGGGATGCACACAGAGTTAGAGAAAGCCCTCCAGAAATTCCGATGGTCCCCTGAGACCATGCCCCCTTGTTGAGACTCACTGCTGTGGAGAAAAGGAGTTCTCGAAGCATCAGAGGAGAGCAGCAGTCAGTCACAACATTTATTGAGCGCTCATGGTGTACAGAGTACTGGGCAGAACACTAGAAGGAAATACAGTGGCAATTCAACAGCTGTGGTCACTCACCTCAGAATTACATTTTAGGTGAATGGAGAAGACACCTGTTAAGCATGCACGAACAAGTATAACCAACGTCTAGACACATGCATGGCTTATTCACCACTACAAGTTATAATGAGAGTTTACCCAGTAACCAGGGCACAAGAAGCCACTGAGACACATGTGTTAGGTAAAGATCAGAGTTACAAAGTTCAAACTTACCACTCTGATGATGAGTGGAAGCTACCAGAGGACAAGAGAAAACACCAGAAACTTGGCGAATCTGTTTTCTTAACTCTATGAAGTCACTTTATTTCAAATTTAAGAATTCAGTTTAGTATGAAATAAAGGCAATTGACTCACCAAAGTGCTAGAATAGCTTTATGTTAAAAACATTTTTTTTCTGGAAGTAAAATCAGCCTGTTGATAGTACCATTTCCAAAGGTCAGGCGCAGATTCTGCAAGTTAATAGCATTTTTCTTATTTTTAAAAATAACTTCCATTATATGAAAAATTTTCCAATAAATTTAGTGAACAGAGGCATTTTATTGCTCTATTTTTGGGAAATCTTGTTTATGTTCTTACGTGCTTTTAAAGTTAATTTAAAGTAGAGTTGCCAGATAAAACACAAGATGTATTTTAGGGCATGAGACATACTCATACTAAAAAAAATTATTAGTTGTTTATTTGAAATTAGAATTTAACTGGACATCCTGTATTTTATTTGCTAAATCTGGTGACTCTATTTTTAGGTTAAGTTACCTTTGGTATTTCCAGAGGTTTCCAATAAGGGTGGGGCAAGCAGGGAGGCTAATTAATCTTCATTTATATGCTAACACTGTCAGATGGGAAGGCTTCTTCTTCTGGCAGGAAAATTGTTAAGTTCTGCAAGAGTCACTCAAATATTGGAGACATCTTTCTTACATCTTTTATCATTACTATTTTAGCAGTGCACGTTGAATTTTCACCTTGAAATTCTTGACAGAGATGACTAGTTTGAAGTATGAAAATAAGATTGCCATCTGAGAAGTAGAAAAATTAACATCTGACTTGGAAAGTCCCCTGTCAAAAATGCTCACATCCTCAATAATGTCTTCTGTTAGCACACTATCCTCTCTACCCTGTTTGGCAAAAACACAACAAAGGCAACACTCACACCTTGTTAGATACACCGCATCCCTTCCCCTATTCGTGATCACTTCCTGCCACTCTGTACTACCCACCCCCCAACCCACTATAGATTTTTTTTTTTTTGATAATAGAAAAATCACTAGCCTTTGGCACCACAAAGAGTGTCTGTCAGGTATGGATCAGTGGGTGGTCATGGACCCCCACAAACAGGAAAAAGAAAAGCTGACCTCTCAGATGCTTGGAAGCATGAAAACTATGAAAGAGAGAGTGAGAGACAGACAGACAGAGACAGAGAGGGAGGAAGGGAAAGAAAGGGAGGGAAGGAAAGAGGCTGGATTGGATCGACACATGCAGTTTTAGAAATGCACTTCTTGGTATCTAAGTGTATAGCTCAAGTCTTATATTAAGTTGCGATTTCTACACTAGAGAAGAGAAATTTCAACACCAATTTTTCAAATAAAAAGTGTTCACATGAAACTCCAACTGTGGTACAGGAATGTAGAATGATAATACTTTGTCAACTGCAACCTCCATCCACTATTCTTTTTTTTTTAAATACACCAAAGAGTATACTTATATGTAAAGAACATACTGCTCTGTTCATGTTTCACATACACATAAAATTACTACAAATATTAACAAACACATAGATTGTATCTAAAGGCATAGATGGCTTTGACTATCTGTTAGTTGAGTCCAGGTATGCCAGTTTTTATTCTGGGCCCAACTCCCCGAGTTTCCAGCTTGGCCAGGTACACATACATTACAGCCAGAAAGGAGGATGAGGATGAGAAATGAATGTAAATGAGGCAAATGAGGCAAAGCAGCCATGGAGTTTAATACCACCACGAAAAGGTGGAGTTAAGCAACATATATTATTAAATTAGAAAAATATTTCTTGGTGCCTCCTGGCATTCAACATCCCTTATGCTAAGACAGTTGCTGCTGCTGCTGCTGCTAAGTCGCTTCAGTCGTGTCCGACTCTGTGCGACCCCATAGACGGCAGCCCACCAGGCTCTGCTGTCCCTGGGATTCTCCAGGCAAGAACACTGGAGTGGGTTGCCATTTCCTTCTCCAATGCATGAAAGTGAAAAGTGAAAGTGAAGTCACTCAGTCATGTCTGACTCCCTGTGGACCCCATGGACTGCAGCCTACCAGGCTCCCCCGTCCATGGGATTTTCCAGGCAAGAGTACTGGAGTGGGGTGCCGTTGCCTTCTCCACTAAGACAGTTACTTGCTACATACTCTTTTCAGAAATATAAGTTCCAAATTCCATCCTTCAGACAATGCTCCATATGCTGTTCTGATGACAACATCAACTGATGTCTCTGAATGTCCTTGACTGACGTCAAGAACAGGTCAGGCTGTTTTCTTACTCCAGAAAATGGCCAGGAAAGGGTTTGCTTTCTGTTCTCGTGTGTGGTCATGGTGAGGTGAGTGGTTACAGAATGTTCCTGAAAGAGGGAAGGACTCCTCAGATGCAAAGCAGCCTCCACAGTTCCACATCAGCAGAAGCAGCAGAACATAGAAGGGTGTCACTAAGAGCAGTTAAGAGCCCGCCTGGGATGTTCTAGAACCTTCTAAAGCTCAGTAGGGTCCAAATCCCCGTTTGAGCACAGGCTTAGCGATTACATGTGCAGCACGAGCCCTGGTGAGCTCCTGTCACTGGCCTGCTGAGGTTTTCTGATGGTGAATGGTACTGAAAACGTCCCGCCTGGGGCCCCAGTCACGGCCGCACCCTCGGAGTGTTCCCCCGGAACCCAGGTGAAGGGTGCCAGGCAGACGGGGAACGGGGCCACTGGGACCGGTGCCTTCCTTCACCTCCTGCCTCCCGCTCCTGCTGTCTTCCTTTCCTCCCTCTCTGCTGCCGCCCTCGGTCCTGCCTCCACGCTTCCTCCCCGGCGGCCGGGCACGGCTCACGGGGGCGGCGCAGAGGCGCTCCTGCGGCCGTAGGAGCATTTAGACAGGGACGCCCGCGTGCTGCCGCTCTCCACCTCGTCCCCGCCCTCGGCTCGCGCTCCTGCGGGCCCGGGGCTGGGGCAGCAGGGGAACGTGGCCAGGAAGCCGAGGCGGAACCTCTTGTTCATGAAGCAGTAGATGATGGGGTTGACGCAGGACGAGGTGTACGAGAGCAGGAGGATGAAGGAGATGGGGGTCCCCGAGAGGCGGCGCTCGGCAGAGGCGGTGTCAAAGGCCCGCCAGGCGTTGGCGCTGAAGATGGGCATCCAGCACAGGAAGAAGAGGACCACGATGACCATGAGCATGCGGATGACGCGCTTCTTGGCCACGAGGTTGGCCGCGGGGCTGCTGCTCCTGATGCGGCTGGCCCGGCCGCCGCTGCCGGTGGACAGCTGGCGCAGCTGCAGCTTCTTTGGGCGCTTGGGCCTCTGCAGGTAGCACCCGTCGCTGTCCTCGTACCTGCCGCTGCTGCTCGAGCTCAGTTTCCTTTCTGGGTGGGCAAGCCAGTCATTTATTTTTTGGGATGGGTCATGCCAGACAGAGGGCATGGAATCCCTGCCTCCTCCATCCAGGGGCTAAACCACACTTGAACTGTAATACTTGACAGGCCACCTTGGGCTTGCACTAACATGGGTAGGTATTGATCTATACTACTCCTTTCCTTCAAATGAAATGCTACTTAAAACTAATAAAAAAATGTGTAGTATAGAGTGTGCATAATTTAAAATAGTAAAATAATATTTTATGTGTGTAGACTATAAGGATAAAAATTTGTTAAAGAATGAGTATTCACACTCTTATTCCAGCTCCTCAAGGCAGGGAGTTTTCTGCTTGCTTGGGAAACCTCCAGATTGCTTTTACTGCATAATGAACAAAAATCAACAAAAGCCAGGAAAGACTCTAGGTGTATATGTGGTAAAGAGCTGAGCAGAAGGATGGAGTGAGAGGGGTGGTGAGTGATGTCAACAAAGATGTGGGGTAAGTTTCAGTGAAGAGTGGGCTGTAATGAAAGGGAGGGATGGGGTGGTGGGCTTCCCTGGTGGTTCAGTGGTAAAGAATCCACCTACCAATGCAGGAGACATGAGTTTGATCCCTGATCAGGGAAGATCCCACATGCTGCAGGGCAGCTAAGCCTGTGCACTACAATTATTGATCCTGTGCTCTAGAATCCAGGAGCGCAACGACTGAGGCCACGAGCTGCAGCTGCTGAAGACCTAGAGCCCTGGAGCCCGTCCTCCACAACAAGAGAAGCCACCACGATGAGAAGCCCACACACTGCAACCGGGGAGTAGCGCCTGCTCTCCCGGATTAGCGAAAAGCCTGCACAGCAAGGAAGACCCAGCACAGCCAAAGCAAAAGAACATGCAGGTCCAAACAGTGAAAAAGGGAAGAGGGGGAGATGTGAGGTTCCATGGCAGCTGTATCGGGAGTAAAGGGTGGGAGTGAAGGGGGAAGAGAGGATGGCACCTGGAATGACAATTTGGTTTGTTTGCAAAGGAGGTCCATTTGAATACAACATCACAGAGACCCTGGACCTATGGGCCCTGAGCTTGTAACTGGGCAATGGGTATATTATCTCATTTTATTCCATTTAGTACCCTTTTGGGAGAAATAATCTCTTCATTCTACAGGAAACAGAGACACTTGGTCTCATGAGCATGCCTTACGACACAGAGTCTCCCAAGAATACTTTTGAAAAATATTTTGAAATACTTTTGAAAAGTATTTTGAAATACTCTGGGTATATCTAAGTTATAGAAAACAAGGCTTGTGTAATCTTTTGGCATAAACCAACAGATAAAAGATAGTTACCTCGGGCAGACTTCTTCTGGCTAGCATCAAATTTTATTCCTTGGTAAAGTTCCAAAGAGATTAATCCATATGCCACCATCATCACAATTCCAGGAATAAGAAAGAGGATGAGTAACAGGAATGTGTGCCTAATAAAATAAAAAGCAATCCAATAACCAGCAACTCCAGCATTTCAAACTAAGATGAGATGGAATAAACAGGGTTCATCTCCATTTTAATGAGTTGGAGCAAACACATTAATTACCAGTATTTAATATCTTTGGAAATTCCATGTCTGGAGGTTCAGTCATTAGAAAATGTTAACTTCTTTTTTCCCAGATAAAGTCACTTATGAAGGACTAGTTAAATTGGAAAACTTTGGTGTAAGTCTGTGCCTGAAACAAGTTTACATTGAAAACTAACGAGCTTAAAAAAAAAGCCAATAAGAGTATTTGAATACCTCAATAAAGCTGTTACTGAAATAATATTAATAAAATTATAAGAGTTTATATTCATTGATGACTTATTAAATTATTTAATTTCAGTATGGTACGTATATTACTATATTTAATCCCCATAATAATTTTTAAAGTAGGTACTATTAACCTGATACCCATTTTACAGATAAGGAAACAGGCAGAATAAATAATTTGTCCAAAGTCACACAGCTAGTGGCAAAGATGGGATCTGAACTCAAGCAATATGATTCTAGACATTATGCTCTTAAGCATCACAATAGATTAATACCATTTGTTGACTTTATAGCATCAGAATCATCAAGTGCATAGGTAGCAATACTGGAAAACCTTGGTTTTGCAAAATAAAGTATTCTGGCCGTTTCAGCCCATTAGGCACAGTGGCAAACTCATTCTAGTGCCTGGCGGGCCAGAGTTATGCTTTCTCTAAACACGTTTGATTCCTGAAGAACTGCAGCCTCCTTCTTCTTGAGTCTGGCCCCTAAATCACTTTTGCAGTCTGGCATGTGTAAGGTTACACAATTAGGCCATAAAATTGTCAGAGGCTCACAGTGGCTGAGCCATTTCTCATTTCAATTGGACATGTTTTGATAAGATTTCTTTTCAAGTCTTGGAAATGTCCCTCATTTGCAACATAATTCTTTGAGTGTGTGTGTATCTTGGTTGAAATGAAAAAAAAGGAAGGCAAAGAAGGCAGAAATTATCTTGGTTTTGAGCCATTTTTGAATGTCTAGCCCTCTGCTTCTAAAACATGCTGGGAATTAGTAAACATAATGCCCTGCATTTGTGTAGCCTTTTTGAATATATCTAATGACGTTTTCATAAACATTCTCTCATTTGAATCTCATATCCATCTAATGATGTGGATTAAAAGGTATCTTTATTCTTAAATCTTTGTGTAAAGAACTTGAATGTCAAGGAAGTTATATAAACTTGCCCAACATCACCCGCTAGTGAGCAAAGAAACAGGTTGCACAACTTTGAAACTGTATTTCTAGTAAAGTGTTCTGTGTAAATACCACTGCTGCAACTCTGCTCTAAGAAAAAGCACATGCGATTTGGGGTTTTGGACTCCTCGGTTCCATCTCCAGTTTTTGGAAAATCAGAGCTCTTCCACTGTCTCAGCCAAGACCCTCACTAGACTATCCAGAAGCACACTGCATGGTGGTTAAGCCCAGACACTCTGTCGTCTCTTCTAGGTTTGGGAACTTGAGCAACTTAACTTCCCCGTATCTCAGTTTCTTCATCTGTAAAATGGGGACAGTAATAGTACCCACCCTATGAGGTTTTGAGAGGACTAGTTGATTTTAATACAGGTATGGCATTTCAGAGACTTCCCTGGTGGCTCAGACGGTAAAGCATCTGCCTACAATCTGGGAGACCCGGGTTCAAACCCTGGGTCAGGAAGATATCCTGGAGACGGAAATGGTAACCTACTCAAGTATTCTTGCTTGAAAAATCCCATGGATAGAGGAGCCTGGTAGGCTACAGTCCATGGGGTCGCAAATGGCATTTCAAATACAACATTCTAAGTGTTTGCTCTATTCTATCATTCTAGAAAGAGGTTAAGACAAGTCTTCTCAAAAAGTCTCCAGGAACTGATCCTGCAGACACTGGACAATACATTCCAGTTTTTATTAAAACTGAAAAATTCTATCAAGTTATAGTAAACAAATAAACCCAGGCGGCCTTACCAGGACTGCTGCATGACATCACTTGGCAGTAGAAAGCGGCACATATTTGCGGTCTGGTTGTTATTTTTGGTAAAAGGCACCAAGTTGCTATAAATTGGGTATGGAGTCATGATGGTGAAGGAGAGGCACCAGGTAGCGGCAATCACCTTCAGAGCATGGGACTTTGTCTGCCAGACACGGGACTGTAAGGGTTTGCAAATTGCACCATATCTCTCCAGTGATATGGCGACCAGATTAAAGGTGGAGACACTCACAGAGGTGCCTGGGAAAGGAACAAAGAAGCTGGTTACGTCAGCTCTGAAATCTGAAGTTTATTTGCACATGAGCTTAAGCCTACCTGATCTGCACAGGTTTGATAGATAGTAAAGGAAAATACTCAGAAGGTAAAGAAATACTGTGTATGTATATTTTTAAAAAATGATTTATTCCCAGCTTTGTTCCCAAAAGGATTTGAGGCAGTTCAAGCAATATATTTGCAAATACATTGTATTGCCAATGTATTTTAGATAAGTTTATTGAACTTGGATTACAACCTAGCTCCTTCTTAGGCTGAAGGTGCTCATTAATTAATAACTAAGTGGATGAACTATGTTCTTACCCCACAGAAGAGGTTTCTGAGTGACCTGTAGAACAGCTTTAGTTTTGAGCATGATCTGCATAAAGTGGACCTTTTAATCCAATATTCTCAAGGACAGTGACTCCAAAAATTCAGTGGGGTCTGAGATGGGAGCATTAAGACTCTTCCTGAAAATTTCTAGTACACAGACTGTTTTTGGGTGAAACATTCTAAATTTCAAAATGGAGTGTTGAAAAAATACCTAATGAAAAAGGATGAAGGGGAAAATCCCCATATTGTAACTGATGTTTTTCTCGGGGTAGGAGGAATGGTGTCTTCTTTCTAATTCTTTTTGCTTTTCTGTGTTTTGTAGAAGGAACATTCATCAAACATTCATCATCAGTGAGAAAGACATCAAAACACCACATCTAAAAGGAAATCAGCCCTGAATATTCATTGGAAGGACTGATGCTGAAGCTGAAGCTCCAATATTTTGACCACCTAATGCAAAGAGCCGACTCATTGGAAAAGACCCCAATGCTGGGAAAAATCGAGGGCAGGAGAAGGGGATGACGGAGGATGAGATGGTTGGATGGCATCACTGAATCAATGGACATGAGTTTGAGCAAACTCCAGGAGTCAGTGAAGGACAGAGAAGCCTGGTGTGCTGCAGTCCATGGGGTCACAAAGAGTCAGACATGACTGAGCAACTGAACTACAAGAAAAGGATATACTTACAGTATAGTAAAAAAAAAACCAAAAAACTTAATTTTTGTATTTTGTGTGCATATATAATGATTATAATGTCTTATCCCTGTAAAATTCCCTTTAATTCTTCATCCATAAATTCAGCTGATTCTTCTCTTATCTCTTACCATGATTTCTTAAACCTTCAAATCAATCCCAATCTAACTTTGGGAGAAGTTCTTAGCCTGGGGCCTTTTGTGAAACTATGTATAAAAATATCCTTTTTCTAGGGGGAATATCCGTAGTGTTCCTCAGAGACTTAAAGGAATCTAGAACCCCAAAACCATAGCTAAGAACTCAGGTTCTGAGATAGGATTTGGTGTTTTATAGGAATTTACCCCAAGGAATTGATAACATTTGGATTAGAGAATACAGCCCCAAACTTCTCAGAGTGAAATCTGTTGTTGTTCACTCTCTAGATCATGTCCAACTCCGCAGCACACCAGGCTTCCCGGTTCTTCACCATCTCCTGGAGCTTGCACAAACTCATGTCCATTGAGTTGGTGATGCCATCCAGACATCTCATCCCCTGTTGCCCGCCTTCTCCTCCTGCCTTCAATCTTTCCCAGCATCAGAGTCTGAGTCAGCTCTTCACATCAGATGACCAAAGTTTTGGAGCATCAGCTTCAGTGTCAGTCTTCCCAATGAATACTCAGGATTGATTTCCTTTAGGATTGACTGATTTGCTCACCTTGCAGTCCAAAGGACTCTTAAGAATCTTCTTCAACACCACAGTTCAAAAGTGTCAGTTCTTCGGTGCTCAGCCTTATAATGGGTAGTTATAAACCCAGCATCAGGCAAGCGCTTTTTTTTTTTTTTTTTTTCTACGTGCATGTGTGCTCAGTCACTTCAGTCGTGTTCGACTCTTTGGGACTCTATGGACTGTAGCCTGGCAGGCTCCTTCGACCATGGGATTCTCCAGGCAAGAATACTGCAGTGAATTGCCATGCCCTCCTCCAGGGGATGTTCCCAACCCAGGGATCAAGCCTATGTCTGCTGTGTCTCCTGCATTGCAGGCAGTTTCTTTACCCATTGAGCCACCTGGGAAGCCCTTTTGGCTATGTATTAGGAATTTAATGCGTGTTAATTGTGAAGAACATGAAATTAAGGGAAGAATTGAAATGACTGGAATCAGAAATCCAAGAAAACCATTATAGTATTGCAAACACTTTTAAAAGTATCTTGCTTTTCATTTTCTAGAACAGTCTGTACTGGGTATTTTCAGAAAGAGTGTTAAGGCTCCTAGCTCAGACCCCAGCTCTTTTAAAACATTTTTTTTTATTGAGGTAAAATTCATATAACATAAAATTAATCATATTAAAGTGAACAACTCTGTGGCATTTAGCACATTTATGTTGTGCAACTACACAAGGACTCATTTTTAATCTCCTTTCATAAACCCTGGTTAAAATGATTAAATATTACTGTAGGATATATACAGACAGGCCTTGAAAGCCTGAGGCACTGTGAGATGTTGGTTATTATTATTGCGTCATTGTTTAACAATGATCCTTTTCATTTGTGAGTCCATTTTTCTTTTTAGAGTACTTGGACCCAGATTGACACTTTCTCAGTTATTTGTCCATGGCATGTAGATCAGCCATTCATCATCGCTTTGTCAGCGCTGGATCCTACTTCCTCAGTTGGAAGAAATAAAGGCTTTTAAAGCCTTCTGGTCACTGATGGCTGCCCTAGGCAGCTCAGCTCTGCATATTTTGCAGGGCTTAGGTCAGAACAACCAACTCCTTCTTCATTTCCCACCTCTTCTCCTCCTCCCCCAACCAGCTCTCAGAATGGGCAAGGGATGGGGCATTTTGGCAGGCAGAGGGGACCAAGAGAAATGTCTTGTTTCAGCCTCAGATGAGCCACAGCAGTTGGCAAAATGAGGCTGTATATTTACTCACCATTGTAGTGGCCACCAATTGGGGTTCAAGTCAGCTCTGTGGCTTACCACCTGTGTGTCCTTGGGCACATTATTAACCTCTCTATGCCTCTGTTCCCCTCTCAGTGAGACAGGGAAGAATAACTGTGTATACGTCATAGAGTGGTTGTGAGATAAAATATGATCATGGAAGTAAAAACTTAAAGCAATTAGTAGAACATCTAGTACTCACAAAAAAAAAAAAGTACTCAAAGACATTAGCTCTTATGATTTTTCATCACCACCATCATTCTGATTGGCAAAGGCAGCGAGCTGCATATCTCAGTCAATCAGGGTCAGCTTATCCACCTAGGCACTGGCAGCAAATTCAACTTTATTTGTGGTAGAGGTTCTCTCTCTCTTTCTGCCTAAGATGGTCCCAGGCTCTGTGAAAACAGGCTGGAAAGTGAATCCAGAGAAGGGAATCTAGACCTCTGGGGAAACTGGATTTTGAATAACCGTGTTCCCTCTAAGAGCCAGAATGGTAGCAGAAAAAGCCCTCTTCCAGCAGCCTGGCCACCCCAAAAACCATGCCTTGGGTTGGGTAGAGCTCAGAGTACAATCAATGCCTTCCAGGAAGGCACAGATCAGCTTGAATCTGTCTGTCTTTCTAACAGAAGCAAGCAAAACCAGTGTCTTCTGTAGTTTCTTACCAACTTATTCCACTTTGAGGAACTGATCCCCTCAGACTGGGGACTGACTTCTGGGGCGTTACGAGGACTGACCCTCCCGTAAAGCCAGCACCTCTGTCCTTGTACCCAGCCCCATATAGTCAGATGTTTTGTTCTGTACACCCATCAGGGCTTCCCTGTGGAGGCTGTCAGGGGTTAGGGAAGGTCTGGGACTGACTTTCACTGATTTAGGGTGAAACTCCAGAAATAGGCACCAGCAGCAACTCACCCATGAAGTAGGTGGTGGTCTTGCAAACAGCGCTCCCGAAGATGAAATCCTTGAGCAGGTTGGGGATGAGGTTGAAAGGCATGCAGAAGAGACAAAGCATGAGATCGCTGACAGCCAGGGAGAGGAGGAAAATGTTGGTGACTGTTCTCATTCTCTTGTTCCTAATCAGCACCGTAATGACCAGCGTGTTTCCCAGCACGCTGAGCAGGAATATCAAGGAGTATAAGAGAATCTGCACGGCCGGCTGCCACTCTGCGAGGAGGAACCGGACAAGACGGAGAGATGCAGGGGGTGAGGGCAGAATGTTAAAACCCTGGCACACCAAGTGAACGCTTATTTCCTGCCGGTTTGTATTTTCAGGGGTGTGCATCCCCGAACCCAGCTCTCCCCATACTTAGATATTTTGCAGAAACAAAACGAGGAGAGCACAGAGTGATTCAGTTGCTTCTGAAAGGCTGGTCTGTTAACGGATCACTCAGGGAGCCACTTTTTCTTAAGAACAAAGCTCCTCCAGTGATTTGCTTTCTTTCCTAGCTGCTAAGCATTATTTCGATTTAATCACTTCTTCACACCGATTTCCCCCAAGGAAAGGCGACGGCTAGATTGTGACAGCACCTTTTCTGTGATGCTGGTAAGTCCCAGCTTTTACACTTGTACTCCCTCTGGCTCCACTTCAGCTCCTCCCCCCACTGCTTTTGTGCCCCCCAAGTCCTATACATTAATCCCAACTCTCCCATGGGGAACAATAAGAGCACTGAACTCAGTTCTGCTTTTAGATCTCTTATCCAAACTTCTGAGCAGATGACTTTATCCAGCTTCGTCTCACGAGGACTGTGTTCTGTTTTCACAGTCAGCCTTGCCTTTGCTGATTTTTCCCACAAACTTAAGATTTTCTGAATTCAGATAACAGCCTCTGACACCTACCTTTGGAAGGATGGGGCTGATCCAAGCAGAAAAGCGTCTCATTTTCGATCCTCAGTTCACAGGGGGGAGTCAGGTTGCTTTCATTCATGAGAAGGCTGTCAACCACTTCCATGCTTGCCTGCTGCTTTCCACCAAGTGTTGGCAAGCTGGTGAACGGCTCACTCTCGGCTCATTCCTCTAATGACTGACCGGAGAGTCTCCCAAATGCAACCTGCTGTGGAGAGGCAGGGGGGTAGGGGGAGTGATTGCCAGGTGTGGGCTCCTGCGGCCATTCTTAAAGGCGACTGGAGTTCAGCACGCTCAGGCCAGCTGGGCAGGCATTTGCACTCCTGTCTTGGAAAAAGCAGCTGATGCGAGCCAAGCCCGCTCCACCTTCCAGGCCCACCCCATTCCTGGGCCAGCCGTAGGGCCCTGAGCACAGGCAGCCTGATTGTGAGTTAACCCTTCCCGGAGCGTCGCTGCTTTTCTGCACACGTGCACACACACGTGGACACACACATACAGGGACACAGTACCTCTCTCCTCTGTATAGGAACCTGTCACCATCCCAGACATAGGCAGAATAAAGCTCAAACTGGCTATGTGAGACAGGAGCGATTAACACGGCAACAGACACTGACATGCAGAGCATCAGGACTAAAGGACACGGAGGGACTGTGTTTCTACCTCCTTATATAAAAGCAATTAGTGCCTTTTAGCTTTGGAACCATGCCCAGCAATGTGTGTGGATATAACTGCTGGCTGGTTGTTAAGTTGTTACCAACCGCAGGGTTATTTCTTGTGGTCTCTGCCCCTGGTAACTGAAAGGAGGGGGTGCCCTGGCTGTAGGTGCTCAGATCCTTAATATAGAAAACACTTAGTAAGATTTTCCATTCATTCGTTTACGCATTCGTCCATTCATTCAGCACATGTTCATTGAGTGCCTACCGCTTGCCAGGTACTTCTCTAAACATATAAGCAAATAATGAACAAGATCATTTCAGATGTGTAAAGCACCACAGAGGAAGTCAAGCAGGAAGATATAATGGAGAGGGATGATGGATTGTGTGAGTGGGGGGTGTTGCTCATTTAGATGGGATGGTCAGGAAAGGCCTCTCGCAGGAGGGGACCAAGATTGGAGAGCTGGATGACAAGAAGCAGGGAGGCTTGCGACAACTGGGGAAAGCTGCTTCTAGGCAGGAGGAGCAGTCTTTTGGGCAGAGGTCACAGCAAGAGCAAAGGCCCTGCGTGGGAATGAACTTGGCCTGTTTGAGGAATAGTTAGAAGTAGGATTGAATGAGGGGCCAACGGTGGGAGATAGGGTTAGAGATGGGGGCCTGGCCAGGGCTCTGGGCTTTCTGTGAGGCTTTGTGGTGCCGGCACGCTCCTCCAGCCCCTTCGTACATGTGGTGTCCTCTGCTGAGACATGTACATGTGGTGTCCTCTGCTGAGACATGTACATGTGGTGTCCTCTGCTGAGACATGTACACGTGGTGTCCTCTGCTGAGACATGTACACGTGGTGTCCTCTGCTGAGACCTTTGGCACAGCAGGTGACCGCAGAGGCTCTATGCTGCTCACAGCTGCTCAGCTGAGCTGAGACCTGATCGAGACACTTCAGGGGTCCCTCATGCTTTGACAGCTTTCTCAGCTGACAGTCCTATGCGTTCTATCTTGGCTGATTCCTGGCCGAACATGGATGAACCGATGGGCATTTTACCACCCAGGCTTGGGATGTGGGGCTGGGAAGAGACCAATACCTCTTTTCTTTGAAACCACGAACAGCTCATATTGGAGGCAAGTAGTCACAAGAACTAGAAATGCGAGGAATATTGGAGAAGCTGTTAGCAGTTATTAACAGGAGAGACAGACCCCAGATCAAGTCCTGGCTTCACTGGTTACCCGCTGGCAAATACTGGGCAGGTTTCCTAACCCGAGACTCATTTCTTTCTGTCAAAGGGGGACCAAATGACTTCCCAGATACTTGTTATAAGGATTGATTGCCTCAGGACAGTGCCTGACACACAAAAAGTGTTCAATAAACCATAGATAAAAAAAACGATCATTATGATTTTTCCTTTTATTTTTTTGGGTGCGCTGGGTCTTTGTTGCTGTGTGCCGGTTCTCTCTCGTTTCAGCAAGCCGGGGCTGCTCTTTGTTGTGGTGAGTGGGCTTCTCATGGTGGTCGTCTCTCTTGTTGCAGAGCACAGGCTCTAGGGCATATGAGCTCAGCAATTGTGGTGCATGGGCTTAGCTGCTCCGTGGCATGTGGGATCTTCCTCAACCAGGGATCAAACCCGCGTCCCCTGCATTGGCAGGTAGATTCTTATCCACGGTACCACCAGGGCAGTCCCTATTATTTTTCTTTTATACACAAGGATTTGACTAAGAGTGGCCCCATGGTTTGCTGGTGAGAACGAGTGGTGGAATCCCCCTCATGGACCAGTGGCCGCGTCCTTGCTCCTCTTCCTGCAGTGGACAGCTTTCTTCATTATTCTATTTCCTGTAGCCTATCTGGAGCCAGAACCCCTGTGTCTGCCTCTCCTTCCTGCTTTGGTGCCTGTTGGCTGAATCTTCTCAGTCTGCAGACTGTTATGGACCCTACCCACTAGGAAGAACCCAGAGCAGTACTGTCGTGATTTGGGGAGGGACAAATATTCAGATTTTGAGCCCTGGGTACAGCTGAATTTCACTACGCTGCTCTTCTCAGCAGCTGACTGCTTCAGCTGCTTTAACTGGGCAGACATCACCATCCTTAGCAGGTGCTTCCTACGGAGGTTCCTGAGGCCCGTCAGCTGCGGCTTCAGCCACTGCAGGGAACCTCTGCTGCGGGTCCAAGAGCAGAGGAGCCAAGGGCTGGTGTCCACCTGCCCTGAACGAGGAGGATGCGTGTGTGCATGCTAAGTCACTTCAATTGTCCAACTCTGCGACCCCATGAACTGAAGCCCACCAAGCTCCTCTGCCCAAGGAAGTTTCCAGGCAAGAATACTGGAGTGGGTTGCCATTTCGTCCTCCAAGGGATCTTCTTGACCGAGGGATCGAATTGGCACTTCTTAAGTCTCCAGCATTGGCAGGTGGGTTGTTTACCTCTAGCACCACCTGGGAAGCCCTGAACTGAAATGGAGCTCAACTGGCAGCAAGTTCTTCCTTCCTCCATCCCTCCTTCCCTCCCTCCCTCCCTTCTGTTGAGTCCTGCCCTAAAGCCACAGGTGCGAGGCCTTGCCCCGAGGCCACAGAAGCAGAGCCCATAATCAAGGACACCTCCGAAGCTGACTGGGCCCCTTTGTAACCTCGCCCCAAACCCCCTGATAGTCACTAACAAGCTTCCTGACTCCCAACTAAGCAAAGATGCCCACCCACTCCAGTAAACACTCTATAGCGCCCCAACCAGTCACCTAATGCCAACCTTCAAGCAGGAATTTTCTTTGTCTTGAGGCTCTACAAATCGGCTATTAACCCACAAAAGGTCAGCTCTCCCTGGCCTGTCAGGAGTTGTTGGCCTACTGCGCTTGCAGTGCCCGCTTTATCTCTGCTCTTTGTTCTCAATAAACTCCCTCCTTTCTGAAAAGCCCTGTGTCTGGAAATTCTTTTCCAACCCATGTTCAGACTGCCTCAACACCTCCCTTCCTTTTCTCCTTCCTCCCCGCCTTTCTACTCCATCTGTTCATCGGTTGGCGGGTAGCAAGGATGCAGGGGGCTTTCCCGGTGGCTCAGCAGTAAAGAATCTGCCTGCAATGCCAGAGCCACGGGAGACGCTGGTTTGATGCCTGGGTCAAGGAAGGTCCCCTGGAGGAGGGCTTGGCAGTCCACTTCAGCATCCTTGCCTAGAGAATACCATGGACAGAGGAGCCTACCGGACTACAGTCCATGGAGTAAAGTCGAACACGACTGAAGCGACTTAGCACACACGCACACAAGAATGCAGGAGGCGGGTGCTGGAGGTTTTGTAAACTCAGAAGGAGTCACTGTGGCACATTGGAGTGCTGTGCTTTACAAGCTTTAGTGCAAATCTGAATCAGCTGAGTTAGTGGTAAAAAATTGGGATCCCCAGGCTCCCTTAGGAGAAGGCAATGGCAACCCACTCCAGTATTCTTGCCTGGGAAATCCCATGGACAGGGGAGCCTGGCAGGCTGCAGTCCACGGGGTCGCGAAGTGTCGGACACGACTGAACGACTTCACTTTCACTTTTCACTTTAATGCATTGGAGAAGGAGATGGCAATCCACTCCAGTGTTCTTGCCTGGAGAATCTTTACCCGCTGGCAAATACTGGGCAGGTTTCCTAACCCGAGACTCATTTCTTTCTGTCAAAGGGGGACCAAATGACTTCCCAGATACTTGTTATAAGGATTGATTGCCTCAGGACAGTGCCTGACACACAAAAAGTGTTCAATAAACCATAGATAAAAAAAACGATCATTATGATTTTTCCTTTTATTTTTTTGGGTGCGCTGGGTCTTTGTTGCTGTGTGCCGGTTCTCTCTCGTTTCAGCAAGCCGGGGCTGCTCTTTGTTGTGGTGAGTGGGCTTCTCATGGTGGTCGTCTCTCTTGTTGCAGAGCACAGGCTCTAGGGCATATGAGCTCAGCAATTGTGGTGCATGGGCTTAGCTGCTCCGTGGCATGTGGGATCTTCCTCAACCAGGGATCAAACCCGCGTCCCCTGCATTGGCAGGTAGATTCTTATCCACGGTACCACCAGGGCAGTCCCTATTATTTTTCTTTTATACACAAGGATTTGACTAAGAGTGGCCCCATGGTTTGCTGGTGAGAACGAGTGGTGGAATCCCCCTCATGGACCAGTGGCCGCGTCCTTGCTCCTCTTCCTGCAGTGGACAGCTTTCTTCATTATTCTATTTCCTGTAGCCTATCTGGAGCCAGAACCCCTGTGTCTGCCTCTCCTTCCTGCTTTGGTGCCTGTTGGCTGAATCTTCTCAGTCTGCAGACTGTTATGGACCCTACCCACTAGGAAGAACCCAGAGCAGTACTGTCGTGATTTGGGGAGGGACAAATATTCAGATTTTGAGCCCTGGGTACAGCTGAATTTCACTACGCTGCTCTTCTCAGCAGCTGACTGCTTCAGCTGCTTTAACTGGGCAGACATCACCATCCTTAGCAGGTGCTTCCTACGGAGGTTCCTGAGGCCCGTCAGCTGCGGCTTCAGCCACTGCAGGGAACCTCTGCTGCGGGTCCAAGAGCAGAGGAGCCAAGGGCTGGTGTCCACCTGCCCTGAACGAGGAGGATGCGTGTGTGCATGCTAAGTCACTTCAATTGTCCAACTCTGCGACCCCATGAACTGAAGCCCACCAAGCTCCTCTGCCCAAGGAAGTTTCCAGGCAAGAATACTGGAGTGGGTTGCCATTTCGTCCTCCAAGGGATCTTCTTGACCGAGGGATCGAATTGGCACTTCTTAAGTCTCCAGCATTGGCAGGCGGGTTGTTTACCTCTAGCACCACCTGGGAAGCCCTGAACTGAAATGGAGCTCAACTGGCAGCAAGTTCTTCCTTCCTCCATCCCTCCTTCCCTCCCTCCCTCCCTTCTGTTGAGTCCTGCCCTAAAGCCACAGGTGCGAGGCCTTGCCCCGAGGCCACAGAAGCAGAGCCCATAATCAAGGACACCTCCGAAGCTGACTGGGCCCCTTTGTAACCTCGCCCCAAACCCCCTGATAGTCACTAACAAGCTTCCTGACTCCCAACTAAGCAAAGATGCCCACCCACTCCAGTAAACACTCTATAGCGCCCCAACCAGTCACCTAATGCCAACCTTCAAGCAGGAATTTTCTTTGTCTTGAGGCTCTACAAATCGGCTATTAACCCACAAAAGGTCAGCTCTCCCTGGCCTGTCAGGAGTTGTTGGCCTACTGCGCTTGCAGTGCCCGCTTTATCTCTGCTCTTTGTTCTCAATAAACTCCCTCCTTTCTGAAAAGCCCTGTGTCTGGAAATTCTTTTCCAACCCATGTTCAGACTGCCTCAACACCTCCCTTCCTTTTCTCCTTCCTCCCCGCCTTTCTACTCCATCTGTTCATCGGTTGGCGGGTAGCAAGGATGCAGGGGGCTTTCCCGGTGGCTCAGCAGTAAAGAATCTGCCTGCAATGCCAGAGCCACGGGAGACGCTGGTTTGATGCCTGGGTCAAGGAAGGTCCCCTGGAGGAGGGCTTGGCAGTCCACTTCAGCATCCTTGCCTAGAGAATACCTTGGACAGAGGAGCCTACCGGACTACAGTCCATGGAGTAAAGTCGAACACGACTGAAGCGACTTAGCACACACGCACACAAGAATGCAGGAGGCGGGTGCTGGAGGTTTTGTAAACTCAGAAGGAGTCACTGTGGCACATTGGAGTGCTGTGCTTTACAAGCTTTAGTGCAAATCTGAATCAGCTGAGTTAGTGGTAAAAAATTGGGATCCCCAGGCTCCCTTAGGAGAAGGCAATGGCAACCCACTCCAGTATTCTTGCCTGGGAAATCCCATGGACAGGGGAGCCTGGCAGGCTGCAGTCCACGGGGTCGCGAAGTGTCGGACACGACTGAACGACTTCACTTTCACTTTTCACTTTAATGCATTGGAGAAGGAGATGGCAATCCACTCCAGTGTTCTTGCCTGGAGAATCCCAGGGACGGGAGCCTGATGGGCTGCCGTCTATGGGGTCGCACAGAGTCGGACACGACTGATGTGACTTAGCAGCAGCAGCAGGCTCCCTTCCTGGGATTCTGATCCTTCAGCCCAAGGCATGGGAATCTGCATTTTTATCCAGCATTCCTGGTGCTTCAGAGGCCAGTGATCTCAGGGTCACTCTCAGGAGGCTTCCTGGAAGCCGTTATGCCGGTGAGCGCAGGCATCAGACAACAGTAACCTAGGCCTGTTCTCTAGCCCGCCACCTCCGCTGTGATCATCAACAACTTGATTGGCCTTTCTGAGTCTCAGCTTGCTCATCTGTAAAATGCATATAGCGCAGCACTGTCTATAAACAAAGCAACACATGGAAGGCACCTCAGACAGTGCCTGGAACTTAGGGCTGGACTCTAATAATTATTGTCAGTGGAGAAGATTAATCCCAGGGATCCTGTATTTGTCGCCATTATCACAGCCAGATTAAGGGCTCATGTCTCCAGCACCCGAGCACAGTGCTTGGCATACAGTATGTGCTTGGGAAATGGAAATAAATAAAGAGTAAAACATCAGGGGTGTCAATATTGCCTTGCTTATTCTACCCTTTTATATCTCTATCTGAAGAAGGAAATGGCAGCCCTCTCGAGTATTCTTGCCTGGGAAGTCCCATGGACAGAGAAGCCTGGTGGGCTACAGTCCGGTGTTTCTAAGAGCCGGACATGACTTAGGGACTAAACAACAGCAGCAATATCTCTATCACATCTGTTCTTTTCATGGCCATCTCTGGATTTTTCGCTCTGAGTTTCTGAGCCAGTGTTACTGTAGAATTAAACTGAAAAAGAGAAAATTCTAACAAGAAACCACAGTGCTTTCAAGGTGAGAGCTGATGCATTTCTCAGGGCGTTAGTCTTTATTTCACTGCTCAGTGCACATTTATTGAATGCCTTCTAAGTGCCAGGCACGGTGCCAGGTGCTGGGGATAAGCCATGAGCCAAGTTGATGGAATCCGCCCTCAGGAAATTCTCGGTCCACTGCGGGAGACAGGCCATAAACAGATGGGGCAAAATTGAAGTAGTCTTCTAGTCTCAGCGTCCTGTCCCTTAACTGGGCACAGGCCCGGACGAATTGATAAAAATTGACTAAACTGAGCTGAAAAATTGCCTCCCGTTTCTCTGAAACACACAGGTTGGGTGCCTCCTGTGGTCCACGATGCCCTTTGGGTCCTGAGAACTCTTTTGGCAAACACTGTCCTAGGAAGACAAAGCATGAGCTATCCTTTTTTTTAGGTTTGTAAATTTTAAAAATTTATTCTTAACTGAAGGATAATTGCTTTACATGTGTTAGTTTCTGGTGTACAACATCGTGAATCAGCTATATGTATACATATATCCCCTCCCTCTTGAGCCCCTCTCTGACCCCTCCCATGCCACCCGCTAGGTCATCACAGAGCACTGAGCTGGGCTCCCCGTGCTATACGGCTGCTTCCCACTAGCTCTCTGTTTTATACATGGTAGTGTATATAGAGAGCTTCCCTCGTAGCTCAGTTGGTAAAGAATCTACCTGCAATGCAGGAGACCCTGGCTTGATTCCTAGATTGGGAAGAGTTAGACTACCCACTCCAGTATTTTTGGGCTTCCCTGGTGGCTCAGACAGTAAAGAATCCTCCTGTAATGTAGGAGACTTGAGTTTGATCCTTGGGACGGGAAGATCCCCTGGAGGAGGGCATGGCAACCCACTCCTGTATTGTTGCCTGGAGAATACCCATGGACAGAGGAGCCTGGCAGGCTACAGTCCATGGGGTCACACAACTGAAGCACCTAAGGACAGCACAGTGTACGTAGAACAGGAGCTATCCATTACCCTTGGATAATGCCCCCCTTGGTAGTTGCTCCCCAAATTGTTCTCCATCTTTAGAAACAATTGTTCTAAAACACCTAAGATTTGTTTGTATTTTTTCCTCATTATAACTGAATCACATGCTCCTTGCAAATTTTTTTTAAATAAAGAAAAATAGATCAGTATAAATATCACACAAACATAATTCAGGACCCCACATGATTGAAACACAGTCCAGAAGCCAGAGGTAGTTAACAGGTAATGGCAGGTTGAGGATTCCCAGTTCTTAGGGCAGCCTGACATTTCTTCACGTTCTCTTGCCTCTGCTCTGCAATTTCCTCTCTCTGCTGCTCAAATGTCACTGTCTAAATTCTTTATTCCTCATCCTCTTTCCAAACCCAACCACACCGCTGCCTGCCGGCTAGGGTTTTTCTCTTTTCCTCCCTGTAACCATCTCGGACTCCTGGAAGCGCCTGACCGGGACTCCACTCCCTCTTCACCCTGTGCTGGTCACCCTGGGTTCCTCAGGTCGGGGAGGGGGGCATGCTGAGGTTCTGGCACAACCCTGCTGCCCTCAGAGGACTGTGTGGGACCCCCCTGAAGGGGGTCTTCTCCCCCTTCTTGAGAAATCACAGTGGATCTTTTCGGATAAGTGAAAAACCCCTCCTCACTGCAGAGAGAGGCAAGCATCATGTCTGTGTCTGACGAAGCTGTCACTTGGCAAGTCATGGCTGGGTTTGGACAAGTAGCTTTTCTGTCTTTATTTCCTCACCTTAAAATGGGTTAACAGAGGGAACGCCTACTTCAGAGGAATGCTGGGACATGTCGCATCACAGTGTGTTTAAAGTACACAGCCTAGTGTTTGGCATGTCGTGTGTGTGTGCTAAGTCCCTTCAGCCATGTCTGACTCTTTGCGACCCTCTGGACTGTAGCCTGCCAGGCTCCTCTGCCTGTGGGATTCTCCAGGCAAGTATACTGGAGTGGGTTGCCAGACCCTCCTCCAGGGGATCTTCCCGACTCAGGGACTGAACCTGCATCTCTTATGACTCCTGCTTTGGCAGGTGGGTTCTCTACCACTAGTGCCACCCTGGAAGCCCCTGGCATGTCATCAGTTCAGTTCAGTCGCTCAGTCGTGTCCGACTCTTTGCGACCCCATGAATCGCAGCATGCCAGGCCCCCCCTGTCCATCACCAACTCCTGGAGTTCACTCCGACTCACGTCCATCAAGTCAGTGATGCCATCCAGCCATCTCATCCTCTGTCATCCCCTTCTCCTCCTGCCCCCAATCCCTCCCAGCATCAGAGTCTTTTCTAATGAGTCAACTCTTCACATGAGGTGGCCAAAGTACTGGAATTTCAGCTTTTGCATCATTCCTTCCAAAGAAATCCCAGGGCTGAGCTCCTTCAGAATGGACTGGTTGGATCTCCTTGCAGTTTGTTGACAAAAACATTAAAATCATCTTTAATACCAGTGCCTCAAGATGATGTGGAGAAGGAAATGGCAACCCACTCCAATATTCCTGCCTGGAGAGTCCCGTGGATGGAGGAACCTGGTGGGCTGCTGTCCATGGGGTCGCACAGAGTCGGACAGGACTGACGTGACTTACTTTGCATGCATGCATTAGAGAAGGAAATGGCAGCCCACTCCAGTATTCTTGCCTGGAGAATCCCAGGGACAGAGGAGCCAGGTGGGCTGCCATCTATGGGGTTTCACAGAATCGGACACAACTGAAGTGACTTTGCAGCAGCAGCAAGATAATGTTTGTTAAAGATTTGGAGGCTATCTGTCCAGACTTCACCTCTATACAATTAAAAAACAAACAAACAAAAAACCCAAATTTTAACTCCTGCCTTATATACAAGGTTCATCCTACTTACCATTTTTTGAAAATGTATTTTTAAGATAGAATTTTCCCTCAAAATGAGAAACATGGCTTTTTAGGGTCCTGAAAACCTTATTTTTTAAACATTTAGGTAAGAAAGTTAAAATATTACAACCCCATCATCCAGCGAATTTGAAAAGTATTTTGCATACATACTAGTTAGCATATTTATTATTTTCTCCTAGTATTCTTTCATCATCATGTTTCAGCACTTCTCTATGGTATTATTTTCAGGGTTGTCTATTATTTCATTAATAGACACCACTGGTGGCCTGAGGCCTGGGCAAATAGTTTTCCAAAGTGATCAGATTCGTTATATAAGGCTGCTGTTTATTAGTACTGGCCTATTATACTTTTTATCAGCATTTGATATTATTAGTTCACATTTTCATTTTGCTAATTTAATCATAAAAGGTACCTCATGGTTGTTTAAGTTTTCATTTTCCCTTTTAATTGACGTATAGTTGATTTACAGCATTACATTAATTTCAGGTGTACTGCATAGTGAGGCAATATTTTGATTGATTATAATTCCTTTATGGTTATTTAAAATATAGGCTATACGCCCTATGTTATGCATTACATCCTTGTATCTTGTTTATTTCTACCTAGTTGTTTGTATGTCTTAACCCCCTACCCCATCTTGCTCCTCTCCCTGCCCTTTTTCCCACTGGTAACCACTCATTTGTTCCCTGTGTCCGAGTCTGTTTCTGTTTTGTTGTATTCATCCATTTGTTTTATTTTTCTAGATTCCACATGTTAAGTGAAAACCTACAGTGTTTGTCTTTCTCTGACTTACTTCACTGAGCATAATACCCTCCAGGTCCTTCCGTGTTGTTGCTAATTGGCAAATTTTCATTCCTTTTTATGACTAAGATAATTTGCATGTCTTTTATTACCAGAGATGCTCCATATTTTCCATGGGTTTATTTACTAGTTGTATTTCTTCTTCTGTCACTTGTGTAAACCTAGGAGAAGCCAAAACATTTTTTATGAATGGTTTATGTGCTTTGCCTACTTCTTTGTTAAATCAGCGAATATTTATTGAACACCTAGTATGTGCCAGGAACTCATATAGGTACTGTTCACAGCAGCGAGTAAAACAAAGTCCCTCCCTTAACTGAGCTCCCGTCCTAGTGAGGCACACACATAAACATGGAAGTAAATAGAGCACATAATATCAGATAGTATATTAGTTCTTTGCAGGGAAACAAAGCCAGATTAGGGGATGCAGAGGGATGGGTGACCAGAGAAGGTCTTTCTGAGGTGGTGACATCTGAGCAGAGATCTAAATGAACTGAGTCTCACGATTCTCTGGGAAAAGAACATTCCACACAGGGTATTTACTTCCACATTAAAATGTTTTTCTCATCATTTGACAGGAAAGCTACCTAAAGAGTTGACAACGATATCTCATTTACAATTTACTGTCACAAACTGCTGTGTGTAGCACAGACTACATCCCTTTTTCCCCTTCTTATATATAATTGGAGCTCCAATTTTTCACTGGGCGCATGGCTGCCTAGAATTTATGTTCTATATTTTCAGCCTTCTTTGCAGTTACACGTGGTTCTATGATAAGGTCTGGCCAATGGGGAATAGGCAGAAATGAACACGCAGCTCCTGAGAAGTATCTTTGCAGAGAAGGAGCATACTCTTTTCTTTCCTTTTCATCTTTCTTCTGACTAGAATGAAGATATGAGCCCTGGAGCTGAAGCAGTCATTTTGTACCCAGAGACAGGTGCCAAAGTTGAATGTAGCTGAAACCTGGATACTAACAGAAACGTGGATCCCTGATGGTCTTAGAATTTATATACTAGCCAGCCCTGGACTGCTTCCAAAGAAAAAGAAATTTATTTTATTAAGCCATTTTTTTTTTTTTTTTTTTGCCATTTGCAACCTAATCCTAACTAAAACAGTGTGGAGTAGAACCTGCATATTTAATTGATGACCTTTTCTCACATGATTCTTCAGCTGCACTCAGGATGCATCATGGGAGCGTCATTCTTATGCTCATCTTTTCCAGCCCCTAGTGAGTCTGATTCCTTCCCTCCTAGTCAGGGTCTACCGTTCTTCAGGGCCCAGCTGCATCCTGTCTCCAAGCGGCCTTCTCCAGGTTACAGCCCTCATGGCTCTGCCTTTTCTTTTACCTGTCACAGTCCTTTTCACTGATCCCACTCATTGGGACTCAATCAAGTGGCCTTATTCTTTCGCAGGTTGAAGATAAATTTCTGCCCCATTACTTCACGTCTCTCCATCTCCACTGCTCTGTCCTGGTCCACGTGACCCTTAACTGAAATCCCTACCTTCCCTTTGACTTCTCCCATCTCTTTTCCATATAAAAGGAAAGGATGGTTTTCCTTTTGTCTGGAAAAGTGGTGGTTTCAAAACATAGAGGCGGATACTATTATCTACCTAAAACTCTCAGGCCCAATCCAGAATGGATAGACTCCGACTCTCCCTGGCTTCATCTTAACTCTATTCCACCCACTCCCTGACTCTGTGTGAACCAGATGCCCTTTCTTCTCCCTCCTGTGCCATGCTCCCGGCCCACTCTCTTCCCCAGCACCTTTGCCCACACTGTTCTCTCTGCCCAGGCTATTCTTTCTGCCTGTTATCTCACCCTTACTAATCCCCATCCACTGATGCCACCTTCACAGGGAAATCTCCCCTGGACTGAGACTAGAATTTCCCTGTTGGATGTTTGTACAGCCCACAGGTCTCATCTTTCACTTACTACACACTTACTGTGGTTTGTGATGTTACATTTGTGTGGTTACTGGATCATCATGGATCTCCCCACTAGCCTGAAGGTCCACAAAGTCCAAGGTCATGTCTTTTTTGTAGATTGCTATAGTAACTCCTCAATCCTCAATCAAAGGATTCGGCACTGTTCCTCATAGAACCTCAAGAAATAATAATTATGGCACCCCACTCCAGTACTCTTGCCTGAAAAATCCCATGGACAGGAGGGCCTGGTGGGCTGCAGTCCATGGGGTCGCTAAGAGTCAGACACGACTGAGCGAATTCACTTTCACTTTTCACTTTCATACACTGGAGAAGGAAATGGCAACCCACTCCAGTGTTCTTGCCTGGAGAATCCCAGGGATGGCAGAGCCTGGTGGGCTGCCATCTATGGGGTCGCACAGAGTCGGACACGACTGAAGCGACTTAGCAGCAGCAACAGCAGCAGAGTTTCCTTTTGCTGATGAGGAAGGTAAGTCGCAAAGAGATTAGAAATACAGTATCAGTATTTAGACTCAGGTAAGATTGGTGCCAAGACCTACACTCATTTCATTCCACAACTACAGTGAAAATAGCACCTAACAAGTCTCCGAGTCTGCTGAGAGCAAGGACCAGCAACTGACTAACTCCCATCTCTTCTGCTCTTCAGCACAGTGGGGAGGGGCTGTGGGTCGTTAAGCGCATGACTCTCAGAATGGAATTTCACGGTGGATCACAGTCACTGAGTGAGATACTCAACAAGAAGACAGAATAAGCTTATAACTTTCCCACCCTTCCTTAGGATCTCCCAGGACCACTCAGAGCAGGACATCCAGAGATGAGCATGCCAGGACCCCTGCACGTGTCTTTACTGTGTCATCTCTGTGATCTGGCCTCAGCCAGACTCCACCTTTGACCTTCATGATCTGAATTTCCATATCCTCATTCATGAAGGGCTGATTATCATGGGAACCTCACAGGGTCATGAGACGATCCCATGGGATGGGGTATGGGTATGAAAGTTCTGTCTAAACTCTGGAGAGACTGTGTAAGTGATTAAAACACCATGACTGAGCATGAACTCTCCCTTAGGTGCTTCATTCTACCCTTTCTGTTCCTCACGCCGTGTGAGGTGGCTGCTATCATTTTACCCATGAGGGAACTCAGAGTCCTAGCAGTTAGACCTGCTGCTCCTCCTTGGAGTGTCCCCCAGTTACGTGCCGGAGCTCTCACGCAGAGGCACCTGCACGCCATTCTCCAGCTGCCAATCCCCCCCAGGCATCTATCACTTTACCTCCCATCCTAGTCCCACTGTGGACATGTGCTCCCCGTGCAGCCACTGGAATCCCACCGCGAGGACGCTACTGGTTATGGAAAGGACAGTGTTTCCATTTGACCCAGCAGTGGCCAGTGCTTGGGCCAAGGTGGGAAGCCAACACCCAAATGGCTCTGTTTGGATCAGAACCTCAGAAAACCTCCTATGAAAACTCTTCATCACCTCCAGTCCTCGAATCCCGTCCAACGGCTGCCCTGACCCTCCATCTCCCCGTCTCCCACTCTCTTCCTGTGCTCCCCCACCCAAAGGCCTTTCTCCTCCCGGAGATAAAAGATCATGGCCCCCAGAGATCTTAGTGGCTGCAAAGGGCTGAATGAGCCTCCTTGAGGTGGTGGGAGGTCTGTGACCAACCTCTGCCAGCTGAATGTCCTGCTCCCTTATTGTCATTCTTCTGGAAGATGTTCCAGGTATGCCAGCTGCTGCACACCATTAGGTCACTAAAAACCCGAGGTTCACATGCCTCAGAGGTGAGGGGCCCCAGCAACACTGCTCTTCCGGGAACCTCTTAGAGAGCTGTGCCTGCTGGTATCTGCTCCACCCACGTGTCCACTTGCTATTTGGGGATTGTTACAGCTACTGAATCTATTAAATGGCCCCAAAGTGAAAGCCATTGGAAGCACAAGTGGCTTGAAATGTTTAAGCATCATAATGCTGATCTGGCCTCATTATTGCCAAAAGTAGGGTCAGAACAGAACTCTTGATCTCAGCCCTCTGCATGGCCCAATACACTATAGGAGAAATGGCAGATTTAAGAATTAAAAAGTATCATTTCTACGCCTGTCAGTAATAAAAGCTTGGATTGGAAGTTCAGTTATCTTAGAATGGTACTAGCGCTCACAGCATACTTACAGTACTTACACTTCCAGGCTCAAACCGTACTCTGCGGTGATGTAATTTGCTTCCTCTGGCTCCCCAGACGAGGGTGGGTGTTCTGAGCTCCCTGAGGGCAGGGCCCTGTAGGACACATTTGCTGCAGTTATATCTCCAGCTGTTCCTGCAACATTTAGTGCATTGTAAGCATTCACTAAATGACTGCTGGGTAAATGCATGAACAGATGGAAGGATTCAGTATCAGTTCAGTCGCTGCGTCTTCTGACTCTGCAACTGCATGGACTGCAGCACGCCAGGCCTCCCTGTCCATCACCAACTCCTGGAGCTTTCTCAAACTCATGTCCATCGAGTCGTTGATACCATCCAACCGTCTCATCCCCTGTTGATGTCATTTAAATGACTCTGATGCTGGGAAAGATTGAGGATAGCAGGAGAAAGGGCGACAGAGGATGAGATAACTGGATGGCATCACTGACTCAATGGACATAAGTTTGAGCAAACTCCAGGAGATTGTCAAGGACAGGGAAGCCTGACATGCTGTGAGTCAACAACAACAACAACAAATGTCATTTTACCATTCTTATAGAAAGAAGAAAATTTTGGAGTCTGAAGCTGTGAGATCTTCCGGACTAGACGGCATCATCTTCCTTACTTTTTTTGGGATATAACTGTTTTGACAACTCAAGTCTCTTGAATAAAGGGGTCTTTCCAAGCCCTTAATAATATAGCAGCAACATCAAAAGCTATATAATAGCTAACAGAGATTTACTTCTTTTTCATGAGCTTTATAAACCTTGACTCATGTAATCCTTACATTAACCCCTGAGGGAGGAACTACTATGAGCCACGTTTTCCAGAGAGGCTGAGCAACTTCCCCCAAGACCAGAACAGAAAACGAATGCTTTCCACTAAAGTTGTTCCTTACCTTCTTTGGCTCAAAAATCCTCCTTTAGAAATCTGAGGTTACGAGTTTCCACGTAAGGGAAAAATGTGCATTCCTCAAAACACACCGTGGTGCACAGTTTCAAAAAGTGTAGGAACCTGTCAAAATCTACTCATAAACTGTAGGTTAATAACAAGTGTGACAATATCCTGAGGCTCTGGAATCAGACACTCCCTGTTTCTTTCTCTTTTCAAAAAGTATTCATTGTTAATTGAGAACTAATACTGGAATACATGTTCTTTAGTGAAAATCCAAATATCAGAATGTGTGCTTAATTGCTCCATCTTGTCTGACTTTGCAACCCCGTGGACTATAGTCCGCCAAGCTCCTCTGTGTATAGGGATTCTCCAGGCAAGAACACTGGAGTCGGTTGCCATTTCCTCTTCCAGGGGATCTTCCCAACCCAGGAACTGAACTTAGGTCTCCTGCATTGCAGGTGGATTCTTTACCAGCTGAGCCACAAGGGAAGCCCAAGAATAATTTAAACTACAAGCCAGCCATCAGAGGTAATATCTAAATTTTCTTTGACCAGTTAATTCCAGGTCCCTTCTTAGAAGTAACCATTGCTACCAGTTCACTTTATATCCACTTTCTATACATTAAATACCTATCTATGTATCCATGGAAATTACTTGGTATGGCTGTATGTTATCTCAGAATCTACAAGAGCTATTTTGTATTGCATCCTCTTTTCCCCTGCAACTTGTTTTTTTTTTTCTCACTGAAGAATCATCTTGGAGGTTTTTCAGCCTATATAGATTGGCTGCTGTATCTTTTTAAGCTACTGTGTAGTACTCCACAGTGTGGACACAGCACAGTATTACCATTTTCTTACTAAGTGACTTTAGATTGTTTCTAGATTTTTGCTCTTACACAGTTGCAGTGAATACATTTATAAACACTTCTTAAGCATGTAAACAGGCGTTTGTCTTGAAGAACACCAAAATTCTGGGATTAGTGGGTCATAGAATATGTACATTTTTAAATATAAAAAAATACCACCAAATTTCCCTGGAAAGTGACAGTGCTAATTTGAACCCCTCCAAAAAATGTACACAATCCATTATTTATTCACATTCAATCATTACCTTTACCAGTAATTTCAGTTCAGTCACTCAGTCATGTCCGACTCTTTGCGACCCCATGAAT